>JAOQMP010000208.1:8677027-8689058 GCA_027563575.1 Erythroxylum pedicellare
GTACAATCATGTGCATGTGCAAAAATTTCTATTCATGTATATATGGAGGCCATATTATGCATGAACCTGCCGAGATACGTTTACACACTCATAACCCGTCCCAATTTACTATTTTACCCTTCTCATCGGTGATGAAATGTTACAGTGTATGTTGGATTTATTTGAAATTGACTTGTTTGTAAAAGTTGAAAATGCATGATGAAATATGACTATGTTATACCTCGAAAGAGGTGATGACATTTTGTATTTAATGAAAAGAAGAAAAATCATGAAAGTATGAGTATATGAGAAAACGAATATGTACTTTTATTTCGGCAAGAGTGGAGCCATTCTGTTCGTCACGTGCACGTTGACAAGTTGCCCGCTTGTGACATATGAGCTCCAAAATTGGACTCATTCTGTTCATGGGGTAAACTTCGGTTTCTCCATTCTATTTCCATACCCTCGAGCCATTTGTTTGTGCATTGCATCATTAAATTGTCAAGTATGATGCATTTGAGTGTTATGTGTTATGAGTTTTAAGCTAAATTGATTAATGCTTGAATTACTGGATATATATATATATATACACATACATATGATGGAATTGTGGTCAATTGCTAATGAAAATAAATATATTAGTCACTGAGCTGTGTAGCTCAACCCAATATTTTTTCCACTCCTCAAGTGCAGAACAAGAAAGTTACCAATCCTTGCAAGGCATCGGGATAAACTCCAAGATAGTTAAATATTTTTGTAACTAAGTTAGTGACTAAACTTGTAGATAACTTATAAGCATATCAAACATTGAGCATCCAATGTATTTTGTATTTTGTGTTAAGCCTTTGGCTATAATGTTGGTATGTAATTAAAGCTATGTATGAACTTCATTTGATTTAGAAATGGATTGAGAAGTTTCCAATGTGTATGTACATATTTCTTTTGTAGTCGTACATTTCATATTTCAAGTCTTCCATATGGGTAAAATTCGTTTTTTGACTTTAAAAGAAAATCTGGATTACTCTAGGTTGAATTAGACAAAGTTTCTTTTAGGAAGTTATAGCTTATCTTTCTAGCTTTCCAACGGTATATAGTATGTAATTTTTGAACATCGGAGTCGAAAGTTATGATCCTTATAAGTCGAGATGCTCTGGAGAGTGTAGTTAGTGATTCAGAACTTTTGGTGATGTGAGGAAGACCCTATCATCTGGTGCCTATTGTCTGATTCATTATAGACTGAATTGTCTGATTCACTGTAAACTGAATCGTCTGGCCTTTCATCTAGTCTAATAGATGATAGAATCTATCTTCAAGGTCTTTATGAAGTTGTAGATCTAGAACTCTTCTTTCAAAATATCTAATAATTACCTTGATCTGATATCTTTAGAGAAAGTTATGTCAATTGTCCCAAAATAGGTCTTAGACTGAAGCCTATCATCTGACCTTTCTTCTAGGTTTGTTTGACCCTATCTTCTGGTTCAATTTTAATACTCTATATGATATAATCTATCTTCAAGATCTTCATGAAAGGTGTAGATATATAATTCCTCTTTCAAATCGTCTAAAAAAGACCTTAATCCTATATCTCTAGACAAAGTTACGCTAATTGTCCCAAAATAGGCCTTAGACTGAAGCCTTTTGTTTGACCCATCATATGACCTATCGTCTGGTTCAATTTTGACACCCTATATGACAGAATCCTTCCTCAAGGTCTCATAAAAGTTGTAGATATAAAAATCCTCTTTCAAATCGTCTAAGGATGACCTTAATCCAACATCTATAGTGAAAGTTATGGCAATCGACCCAAAATAGGTTCAATATGATTGAGGACAAAACCTTGTTTGATTCTTTCGGCTATAACTTTATTATCCGACCTCCAAATTGAATGATTTTTTATGTCATTAGAAACCTAAGACAATGGAAAAATGTTATGAAGAAGTCAAATTGTAATTCCTCTTGAGGTTTCCCAAAATTTGTCCTGAAGTTGAAGAAATGTGTTTGCTCACATTTTATAACTCCAGATGTTGGGCTCTAGAAGCAGAGACCAACATCTAGTCTGTTAGGGCGACCCCTACATGCTCCTCCAACTGTTTGCTCATTTAGCTCTCCTCTCATTCGATCGATGTCTCCTGTTATTCATCATCTTCTCATAATTATATGAATGCTCTTCATTACATCCAGGTTAAGGGGGGTCATCATATCAATTAGCCTCATTGGTGGTAACTGACTGAAGACTCCTATCCTCCTCATTAATTGTGTCACGTAGGGATAGATGCATATCATCCTACCTTCTTCTCCTCATTATGATGTCAAAAATATTGGGCTAAGGCATGTCCTCAGTGTACATCCTGTATCTCATGCTTCATAAATAAAACACATCCAAGTTTCAAACTATACCAAAACTTTCAACTTGCTCACTCAATGTATGACTCAGAATCTCGCGAATGTACCTAATTGTAGGATGTCATAAGGTAGATGTTTTAGATTTGTGGGGTTTGTAATTTGCCTCTTTACTGATGTTACGCCAAAAGTGACAAACATCCTAGAGTCTTATCATCACAGAGAAGTCTCTGTAACTCATTCTCATTATGTCCCTAAGCATATGGTGCTTAATTAATCCTAATGGTAACGGTCCTTTTCCATAAAGAACATGGAACACGCGTCGATTGTAAGTTCCCAATATATGGGTTCCATGATCTCAAAGAACCAGGACCACGCTCCAACACTAATAAGATATTAAACTTGTTGGTCCAAGCCGATATGCTTCAACACCTCCCAATCTATACATTAGTTGGTCTCAAACCTCTTGTCTTTAAGCCTCTGGAATTACTCCTCAAGTGCTACATTTAAATTGCATCATCTCATGTCACACTAATGGATGTGCAATGGTTTCTCGTACTGGTGGTGGGCGAGCTCCACTTGAGTCTCTAGATGACTCTTTACCTCTTTATCTTTTTCTCCATGTCTCCTTTGTTCTTTATTATTGGATTGCTTTTGTTCTTTTTGTCATTGTACCTAAAATAAAATAAAATGTCAGCAAATAATGAATATCAATACAAAAAAGTAAATTTTTGCTACACTTAATTTGTACATTCACTATGTTATATAATTGTGAAAAAGCATATAATTAAAAATAATGAAAATCATAAAACAATTAGAAAAATAAAATAATCACAAAATTAATAATGCAATAAAAATGCAATTAGAAAACAAAATTAAACTAAATTTTAAATTAAATTAAACAATTAAACCTATACTACACGCAATTAAACCTTAAATAACGAAAAATACAAAATTGGCATAAAATTAAACTTACAAACACTAACTAATTTCCAGAAATTTATGCCTAATATATCAAACTTATGATAATTTAGAACCTACTAAACAAAATTAAATTTTCCAAATTAAAATTATATCCAATCACATATTAATTCATCAAATTAATCCAATAATTCATATTAAAAAGAAAAATTCAACTTATAATTACAAAACGAGAAGAAAATTAAGTAAACATGCCTTAAATTGGAGCAATTGTGAAAACTAGCAATTTGGGGAAAGAAAACCCCAAAATTGCAACAACAAAAAAAGTACAATTGACGTAAAATGTAAGAAAACTCTAACTAGATCATACAAAAAAGCTTGAAATGGTTGGGTTGAGTTGAAGGAAGAAGGGAGGAACTGGTAAATTAGGGGAAAATATTATAAAAAAGGAAGAATTAAGGTTTTGAAGAGGAGTTGTGTGTGTGTAACTGATCATGTATGTCACTGTAAATGTGTGACCTAAAATACAATCTTGTAAGTTATCAAGTTCCAGAGTATCGAGCTATATGGCTGTGTCCCATACTCATGTAACTCATCATGACCGTGTGTGCAAAATTTTAAAATTTCCAATGATACATGGTCGTGTTCAGTGATCTTTGTGTAAAACATGTAAAAATGTAATTTTTGTGTACACAAACGTGTACATGATCGTGTACACCTAAAAATTCCTAAAGGCTTTAAAAATTTTTCTCTCAAACTCATGAGATTCTAATAACGTATACCATAAACACAAAAAGTAGGCAAAATCAAATAAGGATGCTCAATAACCTAATATAAGCACACACAAAATCAATGAAATCCTAAACCAAAACTAAAAAGTAATCGAAATAATTTATTCAAATCAATCAAAACTATCATACTTATAGGGTTGCCTCCTAAATAGCTTGTAGGACATTTCTCATCTCTTTTTGTTTACCTTGTATTGAAAATAGCTCCAATAGATCTTTAGAAAAAAGAGTCTTGTAAAACATTCGAAACTAAGTCATCAAATTTACCACTACAATAACCAACATTAACATGTTCAAGAGAATAATTCATGATATCAGATATTTTAAATATAATCTTTTCATCTCCAATGCTAACCACTAACTTGCCCTCACTAACATTAATAATAGAATTAATAATGGCTAAAAAGGGTTGACCTAGAACTAAATGTACTTTTATCACAATTTTTTCGATATGAGTAAGTTTTAATATAACCTCAATATTCTGCAAGCGTACGGGTCATTTGCATAGTGCCTAAGGTGTCGATCCCATAAGGAGGGTTAATCAAATCCTAGAATCTAAGGTTGGAAACTATTAAACAGAAATTTAACAGACAATAAATTTAAACATGAGAACTAAATAAACCAAACAACCACATCAAATAACAAAACAATAATTGACAATTAACACTTGACGATGATAGCACACCCTAGAATTCAACCTACTGAGTTAACTAAAAGAGGGAAAGGGAAAATTATCTATCTTTAATGCTAACCTAACCAATTACGATTTATCGAGTTAATAGTTCTAGATGATTCTAAGGTCAATTACTCTCTCTTGAGTTATAATTGAACCCTAAAGTATAAACCCTAATCAAATTATGGGAAGTTGTAATCTCCCAATTAATAACTTATCTAAAGCCTAATTAGTTCTTAAGTTCTCTAATAAACAATTGGAAACATATACATGATCTCTCTACGCAAGATTTACCAACATGATTTAATTCTGGATCTATTAAATTACTTAACTCTCGTTAGCCCAATTTAATCATTTTTTCTCGATTCACCCTCTCAGTTTATTATCGAGATATGAAGTGCAGAATTAAACCACAGTTATTTCAATAAACACATAAAACAATCAGATTTCATTAAATCAAAAATAATATTCCAAAGGTGAATATAAAACATCAATCAATTATTCAATTCTATCATCAAACTATATATCCAAATCGTACAATCAAATAAAACTGAAATACATACGAAATAGAACTCGAACAGATGATGGGAGGTCACGACGTCGAAAAACTTCTTATTTCAAGAAGCACGTCGAGTCTGCATCGTCTTTCTCTTCTCTCTTCCTTCTTCTCTTTCTCAATCTCTCAATGTTCTCTCCTTTAGGGTTTTGTTATGGTGGCTGATCAAAAGCTCCCTTTCTCTTTTTTTCTTGTTCTTTTTATACTTGATGTGTTTGTGGCACCCCTAGTTTATTTTAGGGTCGAAAAGATCTAAAAAACTTTAAATTTTAGACTTTTCAATGTATCTGCGCGACTTTCCAACGCAGGCCACGATTGTGGCCCACTTGTAAGCTTTCTGTCATGATCGTGGCAGGTAAGCCATGATCATAAGCCAAGTCTTATGCTTCTGTCACGATCGTGGTGATTTGGCCATGATCGTGGGCTGTCTCTCTTGCTTTTATCACGATCGTGGGTCGTTGTTTCGGTCCAAGTCTCTCTAAAACTTCTCTGTTCTTCACTGTTGACCCTGAAATACTATCAAACACATCAAGGTACCACAAAGACATAATAATTAAGCTCAAATTCTTGTACTAACCTATAAAAACACTTAAACACAAATAATCCACAAACTAACACAATTCTACCAATAACACAACTAAACAATCGAATAAACAGATAAATACATATCAAACTATACTCTAAAACACGATGCATTTCACACTTATCATACTTCTATATTCTTCTCTATATCAATAATCACAACTTAATAATACCTTTAAGATATTTTACCGAGTTGTTTGCTAATTGTAAACTTATCCTATTTCACCTAATCCTAGTTTCTTAAACAATGAATAAAGCATTATATTAATGTTGGCCCTTAGAAAGACTAAAAACTTTTCTGTTTTTAAGCTACCAATTTAACAAGGAATATTAGAACTCTCTAGATTTTAAAGCTTTTTTGGTAGCTTGCTTTGAAGAATCGCTAAGCACCTTTTACTTAGTGCCACGGTTGCTAAGAACTCCAACTTCTTTTTTTTTACTAGTAACTCCTTTTAAGAATTATGAATACTTCAACATTGATTCAAGAGCCTCAATAAGGGGTAAACTAATATGAAGTTGTTTAAATAGTCCTAAGAATTTACCAAACTACTTGTCTACATGATCTTTCTTCACTTTTGAAGGATAAGAGATGGATGGCTAAAATTCCTTAACATTTAGAAGGCGCTCTTCACCTTCATCTTTTCTTTGACTCTTGATGTCACTCTTTTCCTCATTTCAAGTCTTGTTCTCCTCTTTTACACTCTTTTCCACTCGTAATGGTGATTTCCATCACATATTCTTTAAGATTTAGCTCAGCCACTAAGCAAACTCCCTTGTTGTCTTTTAGAAGACAGCTTTGTAAGATGACCAATAAGATTTTCCTAGTGATAGATATAAGCCTCTTGATTTCTTAATGAAGTTTCACTAGCTTGAAATCTTGCCTCCAAAGTTTAAAGAAATCTAGTCGTAAGGTCTTACAAGCTTAGCTTCTTTTCTTGAGGTGGGTGTTGCTAAAATCCTAGTAGAGGGTGATTCCTTGACTACCTTTGATTCACTAAAGAGAAATTTGGGTGATTTCTCCATCATAGATTATACAGATAGCTATAAGGATTATTCTAGGTTCTAGCAGCATTCCCTATATAATCCACATGCTTAGGCTTTAGTTCTTGGCATTCTTGAATTGGATGTCCTAGCTCGTACACGTCATATTACACTACTTAAAACACCCAAGGATTCATCATTAATCCATCTATCTTTTTGCTCAGAGCTTCGACATAGCCTGCCAACGTTGTAACTACATCTAGATTACAAACTCTAGTTGGCTTGCTAAGTTTTGCTCGAAAAGAGCAACATCAATAGTTATTCATCACAAGTTCTTCAATGAGGTCCTGAGCTGCTTCAAATGTTTCATTGTTTAGAGTACCCCCAGTTGCTACATCTATCATCTACCTTGTCATTAGATCTAGCCCATTATAGAAAGTATGAATTTGAATCCATAATGATAGACCATGATGTGGGCACTTCCTTAACATCTCCTTAAATCTCTCATATGTATAATATGAGATGTCATTCCTTAGTTTGGCAGTTTTAGCTTGTGGAAAATGCTTTAAAAGAAAAAATTTTGCCTCTAGGTCCCAAGTTGTAAGGTATGATAAAGGCAAAGAATTTAACCATTGTTTTACCCTACCCCTCAATGAGAATGGAAATAGTCTCATTCTTATTACATCGTCATTAGGACCATTAATTTTAAAGGTATCAAAATTTTCCAAAAAAAATTCTATATGCACATTGGGGTCCTCATTTTGTATCCTATCAAACTAGACAAATTGTTGCATTATCTGAATGATAATCATTTTAATCTCAAAATTAGTGGTAATAATAATAGGTCTTATAATACTAGACTTTGTCCCTGTCAAATCAGGCATAGCATAATCAAACATGATCCTTAGTTAGTTTGCCATAGTTTTTAATCTTTAAGTATCAATATGACCTTTTAAGTCCTTTGTATGCCCATCTAACTCGAACTCTCTTAGTAAGGTCCTTCGAAGATTTCCACGAGCTATCCTATCAAGTTTTTGGATATTTGTCAACTAAGTATGATGGATTTTCTCAGGTCATAAACTAACCCAAAGATTTGTAAAAGTGAGAAAATCAATGTGTCAATAAAATAATTAAACAAATTAAAATAAAAGGTACAAATAAATAAAGCAAGTAATTAATTTCCTAATATTCTAGTCCCTAACAACAATGCCAAAAACTTAATTTGAAGGTTGATCTCTATTATATAGATCTTAGAGGTAAGTGCCTTTATCAAACTATAGTATAATGTTAGTGAATATAAAGTGTCAATCCTAAACGAATTATAAGTGCTAGTAATAACCAATTTTCTATTATCTAACTAAAAAAATTAGATGATTATTTAATTTAAACTAAACTAAATCGAAATTCAGCACAATAATAAACTAGAATACAGATAACACTAAGATTAATCAATATCGAATAACTAGTACCTAGGTAATGAATCCCTATAAAATTTCTTAAGTATTAACCATTTAACCATGGAAATTCCTATCTTATGTAGATATCTTTCTCAAGACTGTTAGCAACTAATCCTTGGTTAATTAAATAGAAAGCTCTTTTTAGTTAAAACCATAATATTGTATTACTCGATTTGTGAATTTTACTATTAGGTTTGACCTTAATCTAGAGGATTTATATCAACCTAGCTCTAGGTTTGCATATGATTCTTCCAATTATATTAGATATAAAAGGATTTATTAATCTCAATCATATGAAATTATGCATTGAATTAATATTCCCGAAATGTTGATTCAAGACTTAAAAAACACACAATTGAATTGTAATGAATCAATTAATCAAATTTCCTTAAGAAAGATCAAATCACAATATCCATCCTAACTTAGGGTTCTTCATACCTATGCACTAAGCAAACTTAGTTCATTAACATAGAAAGCAAAACATACATCAAAGTTCAAAAGAATAATTGAAAAGAAATGAATATATATATCCTCTCTTTTTTCTAATGTAACCCCCTTAAAACTTCAATGGAAAGTTGTTCACTATCGGATCTTTAAATTAATCTTTTTGTTTTTTGTCATCTTAGATTTGAAATTGTATCTCTAACTCTAACTTTAACTATTTCTCTCTTGATTAGCCTTCATAATTTCCTTGTATAGTGTAAAACTAGGGTTTTTGGAATATACATGCTTAATCATATGATCACGTAAATGACTGTGTATCTCATAAACACTCCAAAATTGCAAATTTACACATCCGTAGGAGCTTTCACGGGTATAGGGCACAACTTTGTAAGTGACTAACATAGGCATGTATCTTCACACGAACAAAACAATGTATTTGAAGCTTTACACATTTATAGTGACTTACACGATCCCTTATATGGGTGTGTACATTTCTCACATGGGTATGTAAATTTTCACATGGGTATGTACCTCTATAATAACCCCAATTATTTCATTTTTTATCTCGATTTATCCCGACTTTCTATCCTTTTGATACACAAAGGCAATTAAGACTTAAAAACACACTAAAAATAAAATAAGAACTAAAAATTATAAAAACTCTTAAATAACAAGCACGGAATTTCTAGAATTGTGTCCATAAACTTCATATTATGATTTAATCTCAAATACTTCATTTTTTGCCTATCTAATTCTTTACCTCAACCTTCTACACCTTAAACCTTACAAAGACCTTGAATTTTTACTTCATAAAGTATACCCAATTTTTTCTTAAAAATCATTATTAAATGTCATAAAATATTGAGATTAATTTAATAATAACCCTCTAGTAAGACCCTGTAAGTTAGTATGTACATAGTCTATAATTCCTTTGATTTGTGTTAACTCGTCTTAAATATCACCTTAGATTGTTTACTAAGCACACAAAACTTATGAAAATTTAACTTACAATCTTTAACACCCTTTAGTAGGCTCCTATTATGAAGTTTTGTCATTCCTTGTTCACTAGTATATGTCATAATATAGTATTATCATCATCTAACTTTATTAAAATAAACTATCAACCTATAACTACGTTCCCCATCAGTTTATAGATATTTTTATAAATCTTGACCCTTTGATCATAATCCATACACCTTTTTACTACTTAATATTTTCTCCATCAATTTTATAGCTAAAATTGTTCACATGTAATATGCTCAAAGAAATTACGTTCTTTCTCAAATCAGATACATGTCAAGTATCATATAACATCCCAACACTACCATTAAACATATTGATCCTAACTTGTCTTATTATAATGATTTTGCAAGTTTTATCATCCCCCAATCAAACAGTCCTAAAGCTTCCTAATATGCAAGATACAATCTAATCCCTGTTAATGTCATCTGATGCAATCATCTTGTATCCAATATCTATAAGTTGAAACATAAAGCATATCTCTACTACTACAGTCTAAGTCACCATTTTGCTTTTTTTATTTTAAAAATCCCTCTTGATATATAATGTTTAATCATGCTTGTAAAACCAAACTATATTTTTACTCTTGGATTTTGATTTAGAACATCTCTTGTATGAGCCATCCCTATTTTGCTTCCTCCTACAGTATTAGTTTTCGATCACATACAACCTTTCACCTAGAGATCTTTTACTGATATTGAGTTTTTGTTGCTTATAAGTCAAATAGTGCAACGGTGATATCCTCAAAAATATCTATTTGTCCAATATAAGCATTGTTACCAAATGTTCATTAGAAAGATATAAAGAACTAAATAAAATCATTGTTTTATCCTTATCTGCAATAGCCACCTTGAGCCTTAGTAGGTCACTTACTATTTACTGAATGCATTGATTTGTTATTCTAGATGTATTCCTTTATGCATCTTTAACTTGTATAGTTTATGTTTTAGATACAACTTTTTTTAGAGAGACTTTGACGTGTATCAACTCTATAATTTTCTTATACATTTTGATAAGAAATACAATTTTCATGACATGGTACATAACCTTATCTACTATATATAATATGATTCTAGCTCTTAAATATAACTATTCTAAGTTGAAGTCGTCCATAGCTTCTAGCTTACTCTCTCACAACTCCTTTAATATGCCTTGCTTTGCCAATAAATCTTTCAATCTCTGTTGTCATAGTATAAAATTAACAATTCGATTGAACTTTCCCATTTCAAACTTTGCATCTAAAATCATTATTACCTCAATTATACTTTGATATCACTTGTTGAGAAAATAGATAGGAAGAATATAGAATAATAAAATAAATAAATAAATAAGGAAGAACATAAGAAATCTTTAGCTTGTTTTAATAAAGTATGTCTATATTGATTGGCCTTTTCTAAATGTGTCAATTATGAATTATTTACAAGTACACGATATAGATGTATCTAGTACTAACAAGTACGAGTTGATCCTATGAAGAGGATGATTATTAGTAATTAATCTTATCCTATTATCTAGTCTACAAATTTAGTTTTGATTTTTAATTAAAAAAGTAAAACTTAAATAAATAAAATAAATAGGCAGCAATATTTAAGAGAGAAATAAAAAATTACTTAAAAAACTATCGATATCGAGAATTAGTGTCTAGGTTACGAATCCCCCTAAAAACCCTTAACTAGTTGATCTTTTATTATGTAATTGTTTATTTACTATTAGACTGTGGAAATTCTTATGATATGATAATATCTCTCTTCGGTCAAATTACAACTAATCATAAGATTATCAACTAATCATAGTTTTAATTACGATAGATCTATTTATACAAGAATTCCTCAATCTCTATGTTATGAAATCAGATTCTAAACTAATATTCTAGATCTATTAAAACATATATTAAACAATATTCGAATTATAATAGATCAATCAAAACAATTACATTAAATAAAAGAATCAAAACATGTTATAGCATAAACATAGAGTTCATCTTACATAGACACTAAGAACCTGTTTGGTTGAATGTTAATTAATGGAATGGAATGGAATGTGATGGATCAAAACGAAATGATTTATAATAGAATAGAATGTAATTTAGTAAAAAGTTATTTGGGAGGGATGGAAGGTTCATAATGTAATATATTGAAATGTTATTCGGAAGATGGATGGAATGGAATGTAATGTATAATAAATGACTATTATACCCCTTATATTAAAATGGTTATTGCACGAAGTTTATTATTTTATTATTAATTATATACAATTGATTATATAAATTATTTAATAAATTTTATTTTAT
>JAOQMP010000208.1:8704848-8732298 GCA_027563575.1 Erythroxylum pedicellare
TCAGTATGAGCTGTTCAAGATGAAAGATGATGAGACTATTGATCAGATGTTTGGATGATTCCAAACAATTATTAATGGATTTAAAGCTTTGGGGAGAATCTAAAATAGTCAAGATCATGTCAGAAAGGTTCTCAAAAGTCTTCCAAAAAGATGGACCAAAGTAATAACAATATAAGAGGCCAAGGATTTAAGTCAGCTGAAGCTAGATGAATTGCTCGATTCATTAAAAATCCATGAAGTAGAGCTTGATGCAGAAGATAAACTTAGAAGGGATAAATCTATTGCATTAAAGGCTGGTCAGAAAAATTAGAAGATACAAAAAAAATATAAGCACATCTTCAAAAGCATTAAAGATTGAAGAAATCAAGAATGATGATGTTAGTGAATCTAATCAAGACTCAAGTGAGGATGAAGATTAACTATCCTTCATTTCAAGAAAGATTAGATGGATGTGGAAAAAGAAATCAAAGGGAAATAAAGACTTCTCTTTTAAAAAAAATAGGGAAGACGATTCAAAGAATGAGAAAAGTTCTATCGTCTGCTATGAGTGCAATAAACCAGGATAGTACAAGTCTGAATGCCCGTTACTCAAAAGAAAACAAAAGAAAAGTAAAGAAAACAAAAAGAGCATGATGGCAACCTAGGAAGATCTAGATTCGTCTGAATTTGAAAAGGAATGCAATGATGAGGTAATTTCTAACTTTAATGATCTTTAGGATGCTTATTTAGAATTATTAGAAGATTCAGATGGTATCTTAAACCAATATAGGATATTGAAAAACAAATTTTTTGAAATTTGAAGAATACAAAATTATTAGAAAAAGAAAACATCTGCCTTAAGAAACAAGTACACGATATGAAAAAGAAAGTAACTATAGATAGATCTGAGGAAATTAATCAACTAAAACAAAGGATTAATAGTCTCTTAGCATATTTATCGAAATTTACAGAAAGTACAAAAAGGATGAATGACATGATTGGAAGTTATAGACATCCAAATGATAAAAGCGGTTTAGGCTTTAATAATAGAAATACTATTCATAATAGTAATGTTCTTTATAATAAGAATTTTGTTCGTAATAGAAAGAAAAAGAAATAATATTCTTATTATTATTTAAAGAAAAATTAGAAGACTAACCCCAAAGGACCCAAGAAAATATGGGTACCTAAGAAGGTTATAATATATACTGCAGATCTCCTTACTTGGAAGAAGCAATCACCACCAATGGTACTTGGACAGTGGCTGCTCGCGACACATGATGGGTAGAAGGTCTATATTCCTAGACCTCCAACATAAGCAAGGAGCATCAGTAACTTTTGGAGATAAACAGCATGGCAAAATAGTTGGCATCGACAAAATTGGTAAAGATTCCTTTTGTCTATTGATAATGTTCTGCTAGTTGATGGCATAATCTAATTAGTATAATTCAATTATGTTATTCTGGTTTTGAAGTATCCTTTAATCAAAATTCTTGTATAGTAAAAAATAAGGACGGTTCCATAGTCTTTTCTGCCAAGAGATGAAATAACCTCTATAAAATAACTTAGATGATTTGAAAAGTCAAAATATTTCATGAATTTTATCAAAAGATGATGAAAAAATGATTTGGCACAAAAAGCTAGGTCATGTTAGCTTTAAATATATTTCTAAGTTAGTTAGATATGATTTGGTATGAGGTTTGACAAAGATAAGTTTTAACAAAGATTTCTTTTGTGAGTAGTTGTCAAAAAGGAAAACAAGTTAAAACATCTTTTTTGTCTAAGAATATTTTAACTTTGTCTAAACCTTTAGAGCTGTTATATAGATTTGTTTGGTCCAAACAGAACACCAAGTCTAGGTGGAAAGAAGTATGGTCTCATAATTGTTGATGACTTTATTAGATTTTGTTGGATATTGTTTTTATCACATGAAGATGAATCTTTTAAATGCTTTAAAGTTTTATCCAAAAAATTACAAAATGAAAAAGGAATTTCTATTGCTAGAATTAGGAGTGATCAGGGTGGAGAATTTGAAAATGAAAAATTCAAAATGTTTTGTGAAGAGAATGAAATTTTCCATAATTTCTCTGCTTCTAGAACTCCTCAACAAAATGGAGTTGTAGAGAGAAAGAATAGGACGATTCAGGAAATGGCAAGGACTATGCTATGTGAAGTGAATCTTCCTATGTACTTCTGGGCAGAAGCTGTAAATATAGCTTGTTATATTCAAAATAGAATATTTTTGCGACCTATTTTAAATAAAACTCCATATGAATTATGGAAGGGAAGGAAGCCAAATATTTCTTACTTTCATCCTTTTGGCTGCAAATGCACTATTTTGAATACAAAAGAAAATTTAGATAAATTTGATTCTAAGATCAATTCAGGAATTTTTCTAGGTTATTCAATTACTTCTAAAGCTTATAGAGTTTATAATCTTGTTTCTAAATCTGTTGAAGAGTCTATGCATGTAAAATTTGATGATGATTCCCATCCAGATAGAAGAACGATTCTGATGATGAAACTCTATTTGCTCCTTTAGTTAATAATCTAGACATGTCACCACCAAATGATCCACTTGATAAGGTTGAAGATATCTCTAAAAACTTTAGTCTAAGAAAAGATTGGAAGTATAAATCTTCTCACCCAGAAAACCTGATTATAGGAGAAACATCAGAAGGAGTGAGAACTAGGTCTCAATTTAGAAGAGAGGCACATGTAGCTTTTGTTTCTAAATTAGAACCTAAGAAAATTGATGAAGCTCTTCAAGACGAAGCTTGGATTTTAGTCATGCAAGAGGAGTTAAATCAATTTACAAGGAATAAAGTTTGGTCTTTAGTTCTTAGACCATCCAATAAATCCATTATAGGAACCAGATGGGTATTAAAAAATAAACTAGACGAATAAAAAAAAGTAAACCGTAATAAAGCTAGATTAGTAGCTCAAGGCTATAATCAACAAGAAGGAATAGACTATAATAAAACATATGCTCCTGTAGCTAGACTAGAAGCTATTGGGATATTGCTTGCATATGTTGTTTCTCATGATATAAAACCATTTCAAATGGATGTGAAAAGTGCTTTTTTGAATGGTTTTATAGATAAAGAAGTTTATGTAAAACAATCCCCTGGTTTTGAAGACATTGATAAACCAGACTATGTCTATAAACTTCTTAAGGCTTTGTATCCATTAAAACAAACACCTCGTGCTTGATATGATCCTCTAAGTTCATTTTTAATTGAAAATGACTTTATTAGAGGTCAAGTAGATAAGACTTTATTTAGAAAACATATTAAAAATGATTTTATAGTTGTATAAATATATGTAAATGATATCATTTTTGGTGCAACTTTCGAGAAATTATGTTCAAGTTTTGAAAATCTTATGAAAAGTGAATTTGAAATGAATACGATGGGTGAATTGAAGTTCTTTCCTGGTTTACAAATTAAACAAATTGAAGAAAAATTTTTATTCATCAACAAAAATATATCAAAGAACTTTTAGTCAAATATAAAATGGAAAGTGTTAAAAGAATGTCAACTCCTATGCATCCTTCAATCCTCTTATCTAAGGATGAATCTAGTAAGAAGATTAATCAAACTCTTTTCAGAGGAATTATTGGTTATTTGCTTTACCTAACTACAAGCAGACCTGATATAATGTTTAGTGTTTTCTTGTGTGCAAGATTTCAAGAAGATCCTAGAGAATCTCATTATATTGTTGTCAAAAGAATATTGAGATACTTGACAGGTTCTACTAATCTTTGCTTAATGTATGAGAAAGGTAAAGATTTCAGGTTAATTGGCTACTGTGATGCTGATTATGTTGGAGATAGGATTGATAGAAAAAGTACAAGTGGAGGTTGTTACTTTCTTGGTCATAATCTAATTTCTTAGTCAAGCAAGAGGCAAAGTTCAATTGCCCTATCTATTGCAGAAGCTGAATGCATGTCAGCTGTAAGCTGTTGTTCACAGATGTTATGGATTAAGTATCAGTTAGAGGATTATTCTATCCAAGAAGATCAAATTCAAATCTTTTGTGACAATACAAGTGCTATTAATCTATCAAAGAATCCAATACAACACTCGAGGGCAAAGTATATTGAAGTTAGACATCATTTTATACGAGACTATGTAAAGAGAGGAATCATCAGTCTATAATTTGTTGAGACAAATCAACAATGGGCGGATATCTTCACTAAACCTTCAAGTGAAGATAGATTCAATGAAATTAGATGAAACTTGAATATGGTAATGTTAAATGAGCATTCTTCTGACACGTCATGACCGAGACAATTTGTACAAGAAGAAGATAAAAATTTGTAAGTTTTTATGTAAATAGTAACGGTAAGTTACGAACGGTAACTTTTCAAGAGTATATATAAGAAGGAAATCTTCTTAAGATTCTAAAATACATTATACTATAGAATTTTCTTAAAAAGCTTTGAAACCAACTTGTTTAGTACTCTTAATAAAGACGATTCAATACTCTGCTTTAAACTTCAAGTTCTTCTCATTTCATATTTTCTTTAGATACTATCCTCGCTATATTAAGTGAAATACATTTGTGTGTTTAGTGTTTATTTGTTATAGATCAAAAAAGGAGAAATCTCTTATCTATGAGAGACACGTTGATTTCACTTCCTTCAAGAAAAATCAGATGGACATGGAACCAGAAATTGAAGCAGTTGGCTGGAAAATTTTCTTCAATATTCGTGAACCGGTCTATTTGAATGAGATATATGAGTTCTAAAAGAATGCATGCAAAGGTGGTGGACAACACCTTAATATCAATGATAGATGGATTGTCAGTTATAGTCACACAAGATTCTATCGAGAAGGCTATTGGGTGTCCAAGTATTGGAGCAAAGCTATTTAACAATACAAAATGGATCACTCAAGGTCGTGGAGATAAAGCGTACATCAATCGACAACTATATGGAAATAGTGATCCAGGAGTCAAGAAGGCTTCAATCCTTATTCCAAAGGCTAGGGTTCTACATTCACTGCTTATTCACTATATTATACCAAGAGTAAGCTCAAACGACGTGGTGACAATGAATGATGAACATTGTTTATTTCATCTACTTACTCACTAACCCATTAATCTTCCGTTCTTAATGTTGAAGTACATGATAAAGTATAGGGAAGATTATTATAGCTCTTTACCTTACGACATGCTGTTGACAAGATTCTTTAGAGAATCTGGAATCCTACTTGATAGAGGTAACAGGATAAAAATGGATGTGAAGAGTGTTATTAATGCCTATACTATTCTCAGAATGGGAATAAAGTTTGAAGCTGAAGCAGATATAGGTTTTACACTGAAAGCAAAGTCTGAGGGGGAGCTTATAGTAAGACGAAGTAGGAGTGAACATGTTCCATTTGAAAGAAAAAAAAACCTTGATCGACAAGAAGAACATCCGCAGAAGAAAAGGCTGAACAATCGTCCGATATGCCAATACAAGCTAAGATGATTTTACAGAGGGAGGAAAGTAGGGTTTAACAATCAACAAAATAAGTGTCTTTGAAGAGGAAGGTTGAGACGCTACAATTAGAAAAGCCCAAACAAAAAAAAAGGTCACCAAGATTACTGATCTTACGGCAACAAGAACAGAAGAATCAGAAAGTTCTAATTCTTGGTGGAGATTCTAAGAAGCAAAAGCAACGACAACAACCTACTAAATCAACTGTCTCTATCCTGCAAAGTCAATCAGCAAAATCATTTAGAGAGGCAGAGATAAAAAGGAAGTTAGTATTTGAGAGGAAGAAGCCTCAACAATAACTCTCTTCCAAATCAGCATAAGAATAAAAGAAGATGAAACTTATTCAAAAAAAGGTTTCTTCATCTAGTGTTCAAAAGATGGCACAGACAGTTGAACACTAGCTAGGACCTTACAATCTTCTCAACCAATCAACAAAAAGGATTTGAAAAGGAAGATTATAGAAGAATTAGTACCTGATCGAAACAGAATTTCAATTATTATCAGAGAATCTTCTGAAAAGATAGTCAAGGTATAAGTCGAGCATATACCAATAAACGATAAGGCAATACGTCCTCTCAGTTATGAAGAACGAAGACTAGATAGTGTTCTACGAGATTAAAAGTATGAACCATATCCAATGAAGATTTCAAAGGATCGTTATACTATCTATCCGATTACAAGTAGAACAACAATAAAGATTGTTCCAGATGTACAACCAAGATGTTCAACCCCCATAATAAATGAAGAAAAAGGGAAGAAGAATATGTTTCCTGAAGGGAATAGAGATGATTTTCAGAAGAACAGATTCAAGTGGCTGTGAAGAACATAGACGATGCATGTAATGTAGCTCAACCTGTAGTTGTCTATGTATCACATCACATATCAAGGGCATTAGGGAGTCAATTTGGAGTCTCTACCAAAGATGAAAGTTTCAAGGTAGTTGGCACTGTGATAGAAGGAAGGTACAGAAGTATCGCGATTGAAGGTATCAATTTTAACTTAGAGACCTTTGTGCATTTAATCATACATTTCAGACCTTTAGGTTTCATACCTTCAATAAAAAAAATGTGTTACAACTTGTTAAGCAACCAATTTTCAAACTACCTAGACCTAATGATCTTGATCTCCTAGAAGGAAAACAAACTTTCAAACTATCCTCATTCAAAATTATAGAGTTAGACGTTTTACTTAGAGAACCATCTGTTGTTGAAAACCTTCATCTACTTAGTGAAATGCAACAAGATCCTAATGTTAATTCAGAGTTCTTGAAGCATTTCATCAATTATACTGAAGCTAGTCACAAATAGAAGGAAGTTCAGGAAGCCTTAGCGAAAAATATTAAGGAATTTCATACTAAGGTTGATGAACTGGGTGATTCAGTGGGTGATCTTCATGAGGAAATAGTACTTCTACGTGTTTCTATTGAACAAGACCTCAAGACGATTCATACTGATATTTAACATACGTATTTTGAAATTCTGAAGCGTCTAAGATGAACTATCTTTTTGATTAATAACAAATAAGGGGAGAAGAGGAGAAAAGAGAAAAATGAAAATATTAGAAAGCATTGTATATCTTATGCATTTCTTGTGTTTTTTTTCTTTAATTATTATACATCTGAACATTATTTTTTTATTCATCTAAATAGTATTTTATCTTTTAATATTATGATTATTTGTTATCATTAAAAGGGGGAGATTGTTAAGTCAAAAAGACTTCACTTCTGTTAATTTTGATGACAATTAAATAATAATAATCTTATAAATGTGTGAACTGTTTTGATAAGTTTGTTAAGTGTATAGAAAAATGTAAGTGATACAAAGTCAAACCCAGAAGATACATGGTCAAACCTAGAAGATATTTAAAACTCAAGACGGACGACTTAAGACGGTCAAACTATAGAAAGTCAACATAAAAAGATACACGATCAACATCAGAAGAAGTGTGGCACCAGAAGAAGAATAGTACTAGACGATGCAAATGGAAACTATTCTAGAACGTCAATCAACTAGTTTGTTGGAGTTAGTTACTGGACTCAACTAATAACGATTTCTAGAAGATTCAAGAAGCAATTTCTCAAGAAGACAATTGAAGATTTAGGCTATAAATACCAGGTATAGTGTAACATCCCACTACCATACGGAAAATACCCAAATACCCGAAAGGCATTCAAGTATACCCTATGATAATGGTATATTGGAGAAAAAGCAAATCCAACTTGCACATGACATCATCTAAAGTACTCAAAGATCACTAAACTTTAGAACCATTGATTGTATTCATTCACAATTCTTACTCTGTTTGTATCATACAATTATTTACAAAATCTCTTATAGGTTCAAACAAAACTACAAAATAAATGCTACGACACTTCTAGTGTCAGCTGATAGACCTCTGAGCTATAACAAATTCTAAAGGGGCTTTTGGTCCTGTCTAAAGCACTAGGTCTCCTATCTCGTACCTGAAAAGCCATGTTATAATTTTTAATGAGTTTTGTGAACTCAATGAGTGAACCATCATTGATGATTTCACCGAATCACAACACACATAACACCTAAGTCATAAATATTCATCTAGATCATATTTTCATTCCTGTTATTTCACATAGCATGGGATATCATATAATCACACAGTTCGATATAGCAGATAGCTCATATCACTTTATCACTCATTTCAGCTTTGCAAATTATTCAAAGAAATTTAGTCTTATAATGCTTTATGCATAAGACTCATATTCTATCTTATTGTTGTGACTGAGTACCTATCACTTA
The DNA here is from genome assembly GCA_027563575.1 of Erythroxylum pedicellare. Lineage (NCBI taxonomy): Eukaryota > Viridiplantae > Streptophyta > Magnoliopsida > Malpighiales > Erythroxylaceae > Erythroxylum > Erythroxylum pedicellare. The sequence continues at coordinate 8,713,084 of JAOQMP010000208.1, forward strand.
CTTATACAAATACTGGCCTATAGAGCGCAGTCAGAACAGAATCATGGAGTATAGCTTTACATGCAGAATCAGAAATCACGGAGCAAAGCTCTACGTGGAAGCGCTTCATACTAGTAACTCTAGTCACAACGCCTTTATCTGAACATGCATTTTATAAAATGCATCAAATGCATATATGTCATATAACACAATCACATATGATACTAAAACAAAGCTCATAATCATTGGACCTAAGTCCGGTATTCATAAACAAATCGGTAACAATTAAATAATATTGGCAATTTAAACAAATCAAATCAAATTAATCTTAGGAAATCATCTAGGTCGACTCACAGTACGCTCCAAGATGCTATTGCCTGGATAGTTCGGCAATTTCCAACTGGCATCCGATGTGCTCCTCTATAACATAGATAACACATTTACACATATCACATATTTTCATAAATATACAAATATTCCTTAATGCACATATACAATATGCACAACGCATATTCAATGACAATTTCGGGGTACTTTATCGAGATCCTTAAAAATAAATCATTCAGATATCGCAACCCTCGTTAATACCCTGTATACTTATAATTTGGATCAATATAAAGCATTGAGAGACCAATTTGTAGGCCTATATCTCTAGTTTACTCCAATCTAAATATCATCTCATTTGAAATCCTACAGATCAAGATATCATAAAAAATACAGGAATATCTTCAGTAAAATATCCATTTCATGCTCTTCCAACCGATACCCTTACTTTTATTAGATCAATCTTTTTCGATTCAAAACCAAAAGCTATGATTTATATGGACGGAGATAGAGAAATGTGTTATGAATCCAATGCTTTAAAAATCAGGTCATTTGGAGGTCGGACGACAAAGTTATGGATAAAAGAAACAATCAAGGTTCTATCCACATAAGACGAAGCAGCAAGCAGAAGAATGATAAAGTAGACGAATGGAAAAGTAGACGAACCAAAAAGCAGACGAATCAAAAAGCAGACGAATGGAAAAGCAGACGAAACAAAAAGCAGACGAAGTAAAATGCAGACGAAGCAAAATGCAGACAAATGGCCAAGCAGATGAAGCAAAAAACAGACGAATGGAAAAGCAGATGAAGCAAAAGGCAGATGAATGGAAAAGCCGACGAATGGAAAAATAAACAAAGCAAAAAGCAGGCGAATGGCCGAGCAGACGAATGGAAAAATAGACGAAACAAAAAGCAGACGATTCTGATGGTCAACTTAAAACGAAGCAGAAGTCAACCTAAGACGATATAGATGGTCAACTTAAGATGAAGCAAAAGTCGACCTAAGACGATACATTTTTACATATGATGCATCTCTTAAGACGAATGACATCATCACAGACGATATGATATCATTACAGACGATACGTCTTTACACTCTTGGACTCAAAAACCTTTTTCTTGAATATCATTAAGTTTTCATCAACTCACGTCTAAACTCTTATATATTCATAGTTGCACAGTGAAGAGATAGAGCCTATCACCTTTCCATATCTAACTCTCTACATTAATCCTATACATCATTTTGTTGCTACTTCAACTCCAAGAACCATTCCCACAACATCTAATCACAAACAATCCATTAAAAACCAAATGACACCATATCCACAATTTTCATCCCCTTAACATAGTGTTCAAGAATAGAAATGTATGTAAATGCCATGATCATACACTGACAATAAATTCATCAACTTTATTTAAAAAATCTACAACTCTAACAATTATGTTCACTACTTACTTGTTGAAGACTCCAAAAGCTTCAACTATCTTCAAGCCCTAACTCCATACAAAATTACGTAAACCATTGCCAACCACCTTTTGGTTTTTCTCTTGAGGCAGAAGAAACACTTAGCAATCGAGGGAGTGGATAGGGATATGAAAAGGTAAAGTTAACTCTCAGAAGGAGTTTGACGGAAAACTCTGTGTATGGGAAGAAATTCAGAGAAGATGATAATAAGGAAAGAACTTAGGAAAAGAACAAGCCCTTTTTTAACTCTCGGATAACTCAAACTTACTTCTAACAAATAATAAAGGCAACTTTACACTTGTCACTTTTTCTTAAGGTCTAACTCTAACTAAGTTTCTTTTGAAACTAACTCCATTAATTCTATCCTTGTAATCCAACTCCAAATCTTCTCTCTCTTTTTTTCTCCTATTTTCCATAATACTCTATAAATTTTGAAATAAATCCTAATTTCAACAAAATTCACAAATATATACTTCCACTAACCAATAAAGTTTCTAATATAGTTAAATTCCAAATTCTCAATTTTTTTGAAAATCACAACTCTGTTCAATCATACCTAGAAAATGTCAATGAATGTATATACAGTCATATGAATGTGCAAAAATGTACATGTCCCATTAACTTATGCATAATGTGTGTTTTCTTAATTTATCATAAGTTTCCCAGAAATCACAATTCTAGCACTAACATGGGTAACGGGATGTTACATAAATACTCTTATTCTTTATTAATACATTATTTATCCATTTTACCTATAAATTCTCCCTTTTATAACATAACCACCATAAGTTCCTTGCTACACTTACCTTATTAATCATCTTTGCAGAGTAAATTCGCAGTCCCCCTGGTGCTTAGGTCTGCAAATTTTGCTCCAACTTATCTTTGCTTTGCTTCTACCTTGGTTTGAACCATTCTATAAGAAATCTCTAGGTCTCCTGTCTACTTCCTTGAGGATACTTTTTTTCTAAATTAACTGAAGCCCGCCTCCATAACTAAGGAACCTATTACTCCATTGGTTGATTCTTACATAGATTGAGTTTAACAAAAAAGGTTTACAATATGCTGCACTAATTCTTCTTAGGGATATTGGTACCCCCGAGTACTTAAAGATTATATTCACTTACTTTAATCCCATCTCTATAGCTTTTGAGGCTACTTCTTTGCTTGAGTTGCATGATAAGTAGAAATAGCTCTTCATTGGATTGCTTTTCTAGCTTAAAATATCTTGGAACTCCTCCATCACTTACAATATTAAATCTATTGAATTTTTCCCAACCCTACAAAACAATAATAATTCATCTGCAAAAGCCAGATGTGTGAGCGTCATACCTTTCATCTGCCATTGAACTAAAATTGTGGGTGCTTCTTTATGTTACTTGCAAGGAGAGTTGACAAGACCTCTATGCAAAGTATAAATAGGTAAGGGGATAGTGAGTCCATTTACCTTAGTCCTCTCCTTGCTTTGATCAGGTTTGTAAGTTCTCTGTCCACCAAGATTAGCATAGAAGCAATGGTTACACTTTCCTCTACCCATTTTCTAAACATGGGAGTATAACCTATTGCCTCCAATGTATTGAAAAGAAAACTCCAAATATTGAGTCATAGGCCTTTCAAGATCCATCTTTATAAGAAATCCAAATGTTATTAGAGAGTCAAACATGAATCTCCATTCTACTAATTTAAAAGCCTTGTAAAATTCCACTTTTAAAGCATAACATTTATATCATTTTTCCATGATAATTCTTGAAGAATAAATATTTTCACCATATTTGTGCCTTCAATGAATGTTTCTAAGCTTAGGATAATAATGTGTTAGACAATGACCTTAACTCTTAAAGTCAATACCTTACATATTGTTTAGTACAACATATTGTAGCAAGAAATTAGTTTAAAATCATTGAAAGTTTAAGGGTTTTGGACCTTAGGTATAAGAAATATGATATTTTATTGAATGCTTTCAATAGCTAGCATGAAGAGAAGAACTTCATAATTTCACTTAAGATAGTATCTCCTTTATAGTTTTAAGATAAATTAAAAGAAGAATGCATTCAATCCAACTGGTTTTAAGGCTCTATTTGTATAAATGTTAAACAAAGCTCTTTCTATATAAACTCTCATAAATGGCTTAATGAAAAACTCTACATAGTCATTGTTGATGAAATGAGGGAAAAAAGATTTAATTTCATAAAGGCTTAAGATAGTACTTTTATAACTCCCTAAAATGTTTTTATAAAATTAAAAGTTGAGATCTCCAAGTTTTCCTAATCCATAATGGATTTCTATATTATTGTCTATAAAAGAAATGATATTATTAATGTTTTTTATGTTAAGAATGGAGTTATGGAAGAACTTCATGTTTCCATCACCATCCCTGAACTATTGAATTATTTATCTTTGCCTTAGAATGGATTTATACGTGTCTAATGATTCCACAAACCAATAAAGAGCAGGTTTTTCTTGTATCAAGGGACCCTTATCCCCTAAGTTAGACGAGAGTTTAGTTTAGAGAGCTAACAAATGGTTCTTCAAGGGCTCAATTATATACATAGTGTTATTACTAATGCTTTTTTAATATTCTTAAACTTTTGTTTGATTGTAGTTAGCTTTCTCATGCATTTGTAGGATTCAAATTTAATTATAATGGCATTAACACCTATTGAGACAATTGCTTATTTTTTAGGTACCTCATTAGATAATTGTTAAACTTAAAAGGATATTTCCTAATATTAGAGTAGGTGTTGATATGAAATTTAATTGGGGAATGGTCTAACTATATAGGTGAGTGAAAATGGCATATGCTTAAGGAGAAGGAAAAGAATCAGGTAGAGTAACTACTATGACAACTTTTTTCTCAGTTGTAGGTTGCCTTCCTACTTATTCCTTCATATATATTGATGTCAATCATATATGAAGTCCTTAATTCCAATCTTATATAGGTTTTTTTTAAAATCATTTTTATCTTTGATCAAACACATACCATTTACTTCACAGACGTAAAGAGTATTGTTGAAATTTGTAAGGACAAGACAAGGGTTAGAAAAGGAATTAGCTTAAGGCTATAATGTAATTCCACCTTAGAAAGCCTAAATTGTATGCGTAAATAAAAATAATAGTAGCTAAGGTATTGGTTCTAATTAAGGTTAACTTTATGTGGGTAAACTAGTATGATATCTGACTATTTTCAATTCAGACTTACTTGGGGTCAAAAACTACCAATATTCTTCCATTATAGTGGTGGTGTCTTTTTCTCAAAATCATAGGCCTTACTTAAAGAAAGTAACTTTTACTTTAGTCTTTAAAAGACCAAATAAGTGGACCTTCTACTTATTAGGAAGTCACCAAAGATTTGCTATTTATTAGGAAATTTTAGTCTTTTTAAATTTTTTGTAACTATGAACATCAAAGGATTTGGAGCAGTCCCTTTCCTTTTTTAGTTTTCTACCTAATTTCCTTCTGATGATAATTAAAGTGCTTTCTTTAGCTTATTCTAATACAGTGTCTATTAGAGTTTATTGTGACATTATCATTCTCTCCTTGCCTTAAAAAGATGCGTTATATTGCATAAGCTTGTTGAGAGTTTGGGAGTTGAGGGAAATCTAATGTTGGATTTAATAACCACGCTTTGAAAAACACCTCACTTAAAGTCTACACATCAAAGGTCAGCTCATTTGGAGTCTCTACATCAAGGATCTTTATATCAGCCATATTTGGGTCCTTTATCATTTTTTTTAATATCATATTTATCAAAAGGGGCTATAGTTTCTTTAGAATTCTCCTTAACTAAAGTATCTTTTAGGTTGATCCTTATTAACTCATTATAGCCATATGTGATAAACTTCTCCTTGTTAGTTTCTAGGTTTTGGATGTAGTTATTTAATAAGCTTCCATTAGTCGGATATAGAGATTTTAGAGTCCATTAATCCCCTTACTTCAGCATTTCAGGTAACTCCATTTGCACATCCACCTCAAGCCAAACTTTGGCATAACATATCCTCTTTAGTTCATTATTTTTCTTATATAAGCATTAAGGTTTATTTATGGAACTAGTCAAATAGCTCAAACCAATGGTTAACCAAAATTTTAAAAGAATTAGAACATAAGGGATTTCCATTTATGATATGGGGACCTTGCTCCAACACTTTAATCATGTTAGTTTCATGAGTGAATTTGAATACATAAAAATCCCCCTCTGTGATAAAAGTTTTCTTAAGACCTAATCTGCCTTATTTTGATTCAACCTACATTTTCATTTAGAAAAAACAAGGCCTTTAATCAAAGAAATCCCCTAAAAAATGTTTCAGCAGCAATAGAGTGGTAGTGATAGGAGTAATAGAGGAGCAGTAGTAGTAGTAAGACGAGGAGGACGACGAGTAGCAATAGTAGTAGTAGTAGTAGGCATATTAGGAGTAGTAGTAGTGGTGGTAAGTAGTAGTAGTAGTATTTATAAGTTTAGGCAAACTACAAGAGGAAAATTTTAAAAGAGGCCTCCCTTTTTTTCTCTTACAATCTCTAAGTATGATCATCTTGCATCTTCTCACTAGAGGGTCTGGATATCTCCTCTTAACATTTCCAAATCACCTAATCCTGTCTCTCTTAATTTTTCAATAATATTAGCTATCTTTAATTTGTCCCTTACTATTACATTCTTGACCTTATCTCTTCTAATAAGGTTGCACATCCAATGGAGCATCCTCATCTTCGTCACCATTAGCTTATATCTATGCACTTGCTTGACGGGCTAACATTTTTCCCCATATAGCATAGTCAACCATATCACTAACCAATAGAATTTACCTTTAAGCTTAGTGCTATCTTCTTGTCACACAAAAATCCTGATACACTTCTCCATTTAAGCTACCATATTCTGATCCAGTGAACTATACCTTTATCAATCTCTCTGTTACTTTGGATGATAGATCCTAGATATTTGAAACACTCCTTTTATGGTATAAGCTCTAAACCAATCTTTACCTCCACATCGGTATCAACCTTATGTCCTGAAAATTTGCACTTCACATACTCAATCTTAGTCCTACTCAATCTAAAGCTCTTTAATTCTGACGCATCCCTCCAAACTTCAGGCATGACATTGATTATCTCTTTTGTCTCATCCACTAAAATATTGTCATCAGCAAACAACATATATCAAGGCACATCCTCTTAAATATTCTTGGTAAGCTCATCAATCACTACTGTAAGTAGAAAGGGGCTTAAAGAGGAGCCTTGGCTTAAAAGAAAAGGTATTTAAGATAAAAGTTTGAGTAGGGACTCAATTGTTTTAACATAGAACACGTGTTACTTTATGGATTAAATTGAGTCCTAATTCAGAAATAGTCAAAATAGAAATGTGTAAATATATAGAGGAGAAAGTCAATCAATAACAAGATCTTGAGTCAGGTTCTTAGACAATATTCTTGTCATCCTGTTAACACTAATAGTTGTAATAAAAATATGAAAAAAAATTGATTGAAAAATCGAAAGTGGCATAAAAAAACAGATCAAGTCAAACTCTTCGTAGGATTCTTTTCATCCTAATATTGATAACAATTTATAATCAAAATGTTCATAAATTGCAAAATCTATTTTTGCCTAGTTGATATACCCAAACCGTAAAACACATTAAAAAAAACTACTTAGTGCATTGAAAAAGATAATAATTTATCGAGATGCTACACTGTTGAGACTGAGTACTGAGTTTTCGTGGGAAAACGAGCTCTACTGCTTTACATCGTACTAACATTCCAATAATTGTGCGACAAGATGTACAATCAGGCATGTACATGTTGTCGTATAAAAGCTTTAGTAGCAGTATCACTAATCGTAGGATTGAAATGAAGAGGGCATTCTAAGAAGGTGATTTGTCTATAAAAGGTGAACATCAAGCCTCATTAGGCACCGTCTTTCCAACTTTACCCTAGACCCTATACTTGAAATTCTTGATACATTGTTTGGTAGCATTATGGCTAATATTTCTAAGCTGCAGATTGAAGTAGAGGTTACTTCAAAAGCTGATAAATTCTTTAACACATACAGGGTTAAATCACATATAGTACCCAAAACCTCTTCTGAGAACGTGCACGGTGTCGAGATTCATGAAGGGGATTTCGATTCTGCAGGAGCAATCAAGACATGGACTTACAACCTAGGTAATGTATGATCAAAGTGGGCAGTTCATTTTTTTTATTGTTGGAATAATCTTTTTTTTTTCCTCTTCAAGATGGAAAAATTCAGACTATAAAAGGGAAAATTGAAGTTGATGAGGAAAACAAGACGATAACTTCTGCAGCTATAGAAGGAGATGTGCTGAATCTTTACAAAAGCTTTAAAGTTATCCTCCAAGTCATTCCCAAAGGTGAGGGTAGCCTGGTGAGATGGACTTGGGAATATGAGAAAGTGGATGACAACGTCCCAGACCCTAAAAAATTTCAGGATTTGGCTGTCAATCTCACCAAGGACGTTGATTCATACATTGTTAAAAATGGTTAAAAGTTTTATATATATATATATAGGCACCCAGTCAACAGCAATTTAAAATAAGGAATTTATTGTGTGTGTGTGTGTATATAATTGTATTTCTTCGGATGGTAATTTGAGTTTGCTGCCTTTCCATTTGGAATTATATGTTTATGTACCGGCATGACATGGGCAGTACTCGTGGCTTTCAGTAAATTTTAAGATATGGTATGATGTTTATGGTTCAACGAAGGCTGGTAGCTAAGTTGGCGATGCTACTGCTGCTCAAGCTTACTTTCTATACGCCTAATGTGTATGCATTTCCGTACTTTTCGTATTTTCTTGTTTCCATGTTTCAATTCTTATGCATCTAACATATAAAGTCCTGAGATTTGGATCCATAACTAAGTTTTTTTTTTTTTTAAGAAAACATACTACTACAAAATCTCGATGCTCTCGAGGCTGTTTTATATTGCATTTTAACAACAAAATCTAGGGCTAGTGATGAAATTTTAAGGGATATAGGGTAAACATTTTAAATCCTCCGACTTGAAAAAATTCAGTGAAATGAATGCTCAATTCCTTAATTTCTTTCATTACAATCAAATCATTAGGAATCAATATATTTTACTACTATAAGCAGATAAGATTTGAAGATATTTCTTTGCTAAACTCATAATACCGCGCATAACTCTCCTATGCAATGTAATTATCAACAAATAATAAAAGTAAAATAAAAAATAAAGCATTTCAAACAAAATAATCGAATTGTAAGATATTTTAAATCTAAGTTAATTGAAATTTAAAAAAGATGTTTTCAAATATTAAGTATTAATTATTAACAATAAACTTGATTAGATTTAAATAGAGTAGACTCTTTGTCTATATTTAAGTTCTACCTAGAACATTGGATGACAAATACATAAAATTGTATGTCATAACTATGAATGAATAAGTTAAGTCAAACTACTTTGTCATTCATAATATTTGTATGATCATGATTTATTCCTAGATGTCAAGCTTGATTTATGATTGTAAAAGTTTAAATGAAGAACCAATGTTCAATTAAAATGAGCTTTAAATTTACTTCTAATTATTATATATAATTATAATTTATAGCTATTACTAACATATTAGAACTTAATAGGTCACAAATAACAAATAGTTAAATAGAGAAACAATTAAAATAAAATTGGACATAGTTTTGAAGTTTATGAAACTTTAGGAACCAAATATGAGATATTTAATTTTATTAAGCTTCAATTATGATCATAATTAAGTTAAACTTTATTCATAACTACGAGTTTTTTTAATTAGAAAGAAACCCTAGATTTTTTCTGTAAATAAGAAAAAGATATGGTGGAGCTAGTATTCTTTTCTTTTCCTTTCTAACCCAAAATTTGCTTACTCTACTTTGTGAATATCGTTAGAGGTTAAACATTTAAATAGTTTGTGGTTAACAACTTCATAAGAAAAGTTTTATAAGATTCAAAATTGGGCATATTTCAACTCTTTTATTTCTTATTTAATGTGTTTCCATGATTATTTTCCTTAAGATGCTGATTTCCTCTCTTCTTCTTTCTTTAATGTGTTTCTTCAATGGTTCAGAAAATCACTATTCAATAAGTTTTTAAACTTATATAGCAACACCAACCAACATGTCGTTTGGTAATTAGAAGAGAGAGGGAAAGTGTTGTTGACCCATTTGAGTTCCATTAGTTAATACCCAACAACCATTATCTTGGGTACTATTCATAGGACTCAAATCTATAAGTCACACGGGTCATTAAATAATCCAATAATCTCCCACTTGGCCCATGTTACGACTTGGTGATTCAACCATAAAACTTTAAATGCACACAATACATGGAATCGATCAAGTCATCTTAATTGAATTAAGATAATGGAATCATGGCAGTCACAAGTTATACAACATGATTCCTTCCATGTATCACATAATCAACTTAACTCATAAAACTTTAAGTGGGTAATTCTGTAATTGTTATCTCACAAATGATAATTAATGTATAGAACATAATATGGATAATAAGTAAATGAGCAAAAACATATGACTGTAATTGAATTCACAAGAGTCATAACACTTCGAGCAAAACACTTATATGTATATATACATATCAAAATGCTATGCTAACAAAGACTTATCTTTAAGGCCCATCTATTCAACATAACCAATAAATGTTTTAGGCGGTAAGCCTTTAGTTAACGGATACACTATCATGAGATTAGTACAAATATGCTCAATTAACACTTTAAGTTTTCACACTTCTTCTTTCACAGACAAATACTTCAAATCCATGTGTTTCGCACCCTTGAATATTTGTCATTCTTAGAGAAGAAAACGGTTGTGGAATTATCACAATAAATTCTTAACAGTCTAGTAATACTGTCGACAATACCAAGACCTAATATAAAGTTTCGCAACTACAATCCATAAACCGTAGCCTCAAAGCATGCCATAAATTTAGCCTCCATAGTGGAATTAGCAATGATGAACTACTTTTTACTTTTTCACGAAACTGCTCCTTTAACTAATAGGAACATATAATCGAATGTAGATTTTCGTGAGTCTACACAACTGGCATAGTCTAAATCCGAGTAACCTATCACTTCAAAATAGGTTGATTTTTTATATATGAGCATATAGTCCTTGGTTCCTTGTAAGTATCTAAAGACTTTCTTTGCAGCTTTCCAGTGGTCTATTCCAGTATTGCTTTGATATCGGCTTAGCATTCCAATAGCAAAACTGATATCTGGCCTAGTGCATGTTTGAGCATACATTAAGCTCCCAACTATTGACGCATAAGGAATAGACTCCATGTCCTTACATTCCAAATCATTTCGTGGAGATTGCATTAGACTAAATTTGTCCCCTTTCTGAATTGGAACTATCTCTGTGGAGCATTTTTCCATTTGAAATTTTTCTAATAATTTCTCGATATATCCTTTCTAAGACAATCTTAACAATCTTTGTGATCTATCCCGGAATATTTCTATTCCTATCACATAGGATGCATCACCTGTATCTTTCATTTCGAAATTATTAGAAGAAAATTCTTTACATCATGTAACAAAACCATATTATTAGTAGCAAGAAGGATATCATCAACATATAGGACTAATATAATGAACTTGCTCACACTAAACTTCATATAGATACACCAATCAATAGTGTTCTCTACAAAACCATAAGACGTAATAATATTATTAAACTTAAGATACCATTGTCGGAAGCTTGTTTTAGTCCATATATTGACTTCTTTAATTTACACAATAACTTGTCCTTTATTATGGTTTTAAAACTTTCTGGTTGATCCATATACACTTCTTCTTCTAAGTCACTATTTAGAAAGGCAGTATTTATGTCCATTTGGTGAAGCTCTAAATTATAATGAGCCACTAGGGCCATAACAATTCTTAAAGAGTTCTTCTTTGAAACTGGAGAGAAGGTCTCTTTATAGTTAATACCATCCTTTTGAGTGTAACCTTTGGCAACAAGTTTGGCTTTATACCTTTCAATATTGCCTTGTGAGCCACATTTGGTCTTAAAGACCCATTTATAACCCACTTGCTTTGCACCTTTTGGTAACTTAACTAATTCCCAGACATTGTTGTCATCCATTGATTTCAACTTTTCTTTCACAGAATTGAATCATTTTTCAGAATTGTTACATTCCATGGCTTGTTTGACAGAGACTGGATTCTGATCAATTCTCAACTCACATTTATGTTTAAGTGAGTAAATTTCATATTCACTTGAAATAGTTGGTCTTCTTTGCCTTATAGACCTTCGTAATGCTACGTCTTGTGACGTTACTTGATCATTTGTAACTTGATCACCATTAATTGGTTCGTCATTAATATGTTCAACTTATGGAATTGGACATTAATTTGATGTTCCGATATATTGCATATCTGTGATGTAATAAGAGGAATAACAACTGGTGGGATCACGTCTGATGTAGTAGTGTCTACTCAACTTGGAGTAGTTTCTACTTGATTCTTGTGAATATCCACTTTTTGTAGTTCTCCACTCCCACTGATTTGACTATTTTCAATGAACCGAGCATTGTTAGACTCAAATATTCTCGTACTATGGTTAGGACAATAAAATCTGTACCCATTTGATTCTTCAGGATAGCCAATGAAAAAACCACTAATAGTTTTTGCATCAAGCTTCTTTTCATATGGATTATACAGTCTTACTTCTGCCGGACAGCCCAAATGTGAAGGTTTTGTAAATTAGGTTTCCTTCCTATCCAAAGTTCATAAGGAGTCTTAGGAACTACTTTACTAGGAATCCTATTAAGTAGATACGCAGCGATCTTTAATGCATACATCCACAATGATGAAGGTATAGTATTATAACTTAACATACTCCTAACTATATCTATAAGAGTACGATTCTGCCTTTTAACTACACCAATTTGTTGTGGTGTACCAGGCATTGTGTATTGCGTACATATGCCTTAACTTGTAAGAAACTTTGCAAATAGACCTGGACATTGTCCATTTTAATGAAATTTTCCATAATATTCACCACCTCTATTAGACCTCACTATTTTTTTCTTTTTTATCTAACTGCCTTTCTATCTCATTAATGAACATCTCTAGGATGTCCACAGACTGAGAGTTCTCATGTAGTAAATAAATATAACCATATCGTGAGAAGTCATCAATAAAGATAACGAAATATTTTTTGTTGGCCCAAGAAGGAATGTCAAAAGGACCACAAATGTCAGTGTGTATTAATTCCAATAATGCGCTATTTCTTGTGGCTAGATTCTTTGATATATGTTTGGTTTGCTTACCTTTAATGTAATCCACACATATATTCTAGTCAACAAAATCCAATTGAGGTAAGATGTCATTTTTAACTAACCTTTGCACCCTTGCCTTGTATATATGACCTAATATTTTACGCCACAAAAAAGTAGAACATTCATTTTGTGCACTACGTTTACTTCTTACAATATAGTCAACATGAAACAGAGATGCAGCAAAATCAACATTAAGATTGAAATGATATAACAAATCAATTAAGGTACCAGAACCACAATAGTATTTATGTTTATATAATGAAAAAATACTATTTCCAATCTTAAATTGAAAGCCTACATCATCCAATTTTGCAACAGAAACTAAATTCCTAACACATTTAGGAATATATAGAAACTTTTCTAGATCTAGGTAACACCCAGTGTCTAAGATCAATCTGTATGTCCCAATTCCCTCTATTTATTTCTTCATTTTATTCCCCATATACAAGAACTTTTCAGTTCCGTTTATGGTATGGATTGAAATGAACCCCTGTTTAACATGTGACAAATGAGTAGTTGCACCAGAATCTAACCACCAGGTATTCTTAGGCACTTCAATAAGATTTGATTGAAAGCATACTAAAATATGGTATGTATCTTTCTTTTCAAACTAAGACTTTCTTTTAGAACAATCTTTCTTAAAGTGACCAGGCTTCTTGCAGAAGTGGCACCTCTTATCTTTAATGATTCGACCTTATTAACTTTGCTGAGAGCTTTGTCCTTATCTTCGCCTTTCTTTCCTAGTTTGGTTTTACTACTACTAGATCCTTGATGGAACGTGAGATGAACAGATTGTTCCTTTATTTTCTTCAATCTTCCTTCCTCCTAAACTAACATGGCCTTAATTTCTTGAAGGTTCCATTTTTCTTTAATAGTATTATAATTCACTTAGAACTGGCCAAACTCTAGAGGAAGTGAGTTGATAATAAACTGTACCAGAAAGGACTCACTCACATCAATACCCATATATTTTAACTTTGTAGCTAGGTTTGACATATAAGTTACATAATCATGAATGGGTTATGATTAGTCAAATTTCTTGGTCGTTAGCTCACTCATTAAATTCCCTACTATAGACTTGTCAGCTATATCAGATTGGAAGTATTTATTAAACTTTAACATGAACTCCTTTGCACTATCTGTCTTATGCATTGATGGCTTCACATTTTCTGCAATAGTCATTTGCATCAAATTCAAACTTAGCCTATTAGACCATTCCCAAGCCTCATAATAAGACTTGTCAGCTTCAGAACTAGTCTCGGTTATAACTACGGGCCTTATGTCTAAAACTACGGCCAAGTCCAAATCCATTACACCCAATTGGAAATGGATTTGTTTAGACTAGTCTCCATAGTTCAAACCATTGAACTTGATCAAGTCATTGCCTAAAGCGAACAAATTAGTAGATGCTGCATATACAACATATAGCCGACGCATTAATGCTTTGAGTAAACCTAAATGGATTCAAACTAACTAATACAATTTAATTATGCATTTAAATTAAACCTAAATGGATTCAAACTAACTAATACACTTTAATTATGCATTTAAATTCTCCTCTGGGTGAAATTTAAATTCATTGTTATAACCTATTATAATCCATATATATAGTTTACTATATTGGACAACCAATCATATTCTAGTCAACATGCATGTTATCTTTAGATATACAATCATATTAACCAAATATATTAATAAATTCCTTTTAATGTCATTAATTATAAGCAATGGTCTACCTTTGGGTGACCTCCTAGTGTTATAATTAATAATCTCAATTGTTCAGTTCAACCTTTATGTCATTTTAGCATCATATCATATTGACAATTGAACAAATCACAATTAAATGCTTAATATTTTTCAAGCTAGGCCACTTTAGTGATTAACAAACTGTCCATGCAATAAATATTTAATTTGACAAATTTTAATTTAATTAGTTTGGTCACTTTGGTGACTAACAAACTATTCTAAATGTCCATAATGTCATGTATTACATTTAACATATACTAGGAAAATTTAATTCCATTACTTAGTAACACCAAAACGAAGCTCTCTTCATTTTCATGTTAGCCGTTGTATTTCCTTTGGGTTCATTGTCGAAAAAGTGTCTCCTCCTCTGTTTTGGTCGTCTCTTATGTTGTGTTTGTCATTGTCAAAGAAGTGTTGTGTCCTCTGTTGGTACTGTGCTTCTTTTCTATTTTCAAGAACCCACCTTGTTGTCTTCTATTTTTCTACTATGTTTTGGAGATTATGTGGGCTTTATGGTTTACTTATGGTGTATGGGTTTTTGTATGTGTTTGTGTTTGTATTTGGAAGATGGCTAATCATGTTTCTGTGTTGGATGTGTATAGGTTAATGTTTTTTGTTCACCTTGCATGCTTCTTTGACGAAAGCCTACTAACTATTTAATGAAAAGTCTGCTAGAGTATTTAACTTCTGTAAGGGATATTTATATACTTCATTTTGTTTTCCACATTTAGGCGGTTCTTTTTATTTTTGTGGTGATTTTGTATATATAGAGAGCTCTCAATGCACTCCCACCAAAACGCCAGTTCCTATGTTATCAACTTTACTCCAAACCCCACTTTCCTCTACCTCTCTTCTCCTATCTTCCTACTCTCTCTCTTTCTCTCTCTCTCTCTCTCTAGATAAGCTTCTTCCTCTCCTATCTTTTCTGCAAGTCTGTTATTATGTATGTAACTTAAGCTCTTGTTTTAAGGGTTCAATATACAAAAGCTTTTCCTACGTATTTGTTGATACGATCAACTGTATTGAGAACAAGAGAATCGGTTCAAGTCTAACATTGGACTTGAGCTTTGTTGTTTGTCATAATAAATATCAAGTAATTGAGGAGAAGGTTGTTTTTAGCACCGATTAAAAGGAATTGCCTTTTTTTGTTGCTAGGATTTGTATGGTAAAGTTCCATTCAATTTTGGATCTGTTCATTCCTCCCCTGAGAATTTATGGATTCAATTACCAAAAGAATTTAATTAAACATAATGAATTTAATGCTAAATTGACTTTTCATAATAAAATTGTTAACATTAATTTATCACGGAATGTTGACATGGCGACTAGCTTCAAATAGAAAAAATTAGCTCCACTGGGAATATGACAACATTCTCCCTAATAAAGAACAAATCGAGGCATAAAAAATCTCCTCATCAATCACTAATCACCCCTTTCCTTCTATGGCTGATCTTCTTCTTCAAGAATTTTAGTATAATCTGAATTACTAAAATCCACATTAATTCTTAATTTATTGCTTAAATCGCCAAAAAATGCTTTCCACTTCAAATTTAAATTGAGAAAATAAATCAAGCACATACGAGTGAAGTCATTAACAAAGATTATGTAGTATTTACCCCCCTGAGGTGAAGGAGTTCTTTAAGGTACTGCATGATCAGTGTGGATGAGTTGCAACTTCTTTGTTGCTCTTCAAGAAGATTTCTGAAATGGAAGTCTTGTTTGCTTGCCATATTAACAAACCTTGCAGCCTTGTAATTCTGATCCAGTTAAGGCAACCCTTGAGCAAGCTCTTTTCTCTACAAGCTCAACACTACAACATGGTGGAAACGGCCCAATCTTCTATGCCAAGTTTTAGTGATGCTAGCAATTATGGAATAAGCTATCCACTCCTCCTATAATGGATTAAGAGAAAAACTCTTTCCCTTCATTTTAACTTTAAACATATCTTTATCTGTTGCATCTTTGATTAAGCATTTATTGCCTTCAAAGATGACTTTGAATCTTCCTTTAAGTAGTTATCCCATGCATAACAAATTTTTTTTATCAATATCAACCAAAAAGAATACATTCTTAATCAATTTTTGTATTTAATCAACTTTCAATTTCTACAATTCCTTTCCCTTTGAAAGCCAAGTATTCTCCATTAGTAATCTTCACTTTAGAGACCACTGATGTATCATGCTCTTCGGAAAGATCACGATCAAAAGTCATATGGTTGGTGCAACCACTATCTATAAGTCATTTGTCACTTAAGCTAGTGGTTGCAAAACAAGTTGCCACAAAAAGTTGTTCCTCCTTTTGCTAGTCTGCAATTAGCAAAATATGTCCTAAGGAATTCCTTCTTATTCTGCTTCTTTTTTCCATTTCCTCCTTGGTTTGTTTTCACTTTGGCCGGTAATGCCCCTTCAAAGAAACCTTCAAACCTCATAAACCTTCATTTTTCTTGAGCCTACAAAATATTGAATAATTCTGCCAAACTAATCTTTAACAAATCCTTAGAATCTTCCAATAAGGAAATGGTTGCTTTAAACCTTTCAGGGACTGTTACATGAATTTTGTGAACCAATATAGAATTAGGAAATTCAAAGCCAAGTACTCTTACTTTGACAGCAATGTTGACTAATCTGTCATAATGCTCTTTGACATTATTTGAATCCTTCATTGTTTGAAGTTCAAATTCTCTTATCAAATTGAGAACTTGCATTCCCTTCATTCTTTCATCTTCTTCAAATTCTTTTTTCAAAAAATTCTGGACCTCAAATGCAAATTTCATTTTCATATTCCTAACAAATATTTCTAGTGAGATTGCAGCAAATAATGTATCTCTACCTTTGGACTTTCTTGTTTTCTTCTCCTTGCAATTCTTAATTTATGGCATAGTTCAATTTACAGGCAAAGGAGGAACTTCATAGTCCTCCTCAATAACTTCCTAGAGATCATTTGGCTCCAAATGTGCCTCCATCCTAGCTGCTTAGATATGATAACCTTCATCATTAAAGATAAGTGGTGCAAGTGTAGTGAAATGAGATTCAAAATCAATAGAAAAAATATTAGTCACAAGCTCCTCAAGAAGAGTGCTATGATACCACTTTGAAGGAAATAAAGAAAGAACAATTTTGATAAGGAACTTGTTATATTATTTCATCTATCAAGTTTGCTTAAATATAAAAGTTCGTCATTGAAACTATTGGTGTAGTTCCAAAACGTTCATAACATTTCTTTCATTAACTTCCTTTCAGATCCCCACTTTATTACCATAATGTTAATAACATTCAGAAATTTATTATCATTACTATAGCCAAACATTCATTTTATTTAATGATCACCGGATGTATTGTATAGTACTATATATATATCTCCTTTGGAAAAAAAAGCTTCTGTCTAACGTTTGGTCAATTGGTTCTTTTGTTCTTTAATTGCTCGGTTCTTCTATTTTTTGTTTCTCTGGAGACAGTTCCTACTTCGTCTTTTTGAGTGTACCGATGTTAGTGGAAAAAGTGTTAACCTTAGGGTCAAATCCCATTGTCCTGTTACACTGTAAAGGTGGAATTTTGGACTTAGGGCAATATTTTTTATGACGCTTTATATTCAAATAAGTCGTTCTGGTTTATTTATTTATGTTGCTTTCGCTAATAATCTAAGTCAGAAATTATTTTTTGCGTTACTACTGTTGTCATAATTTGTGTTGTTCTGTTTGCTCTTTGTCGGGATATTTCTATTCTTGCTATTGTTTTCGAAATTGTTATTGTTTGTTGGAAATTACTATGTTCTTGCTGCTACGTTAGTTAAAATATCGATTGCTCTTGCTACTGCTCTCTTAATATTGTTTGATTATTTCATGTGAGACATCTCTTCTTTCGAATTTAATATGTTCTTCGCGAGTGAAACCAACGTAACTTCTACCCTTACAGTTCCTCACATATGTTCTACACCTGTCACCATAACCTAGAAGATTATATCTGACCTAACTAGATTAGATCCTCTATATGGGAGTTCAACAATACAAAATTGATTATGTATTGTACACCTAACTTTATCATTACGCCTAACTTGGGTGTCAAATTAGAATTTCAATTTAATACTAAGGATCCTCTTCCCGTATTATTATTGTATAATCTATATAGTGATATTTGAATTTTAAAAGTCACTAAATCAACACAATATGTTAATTGTAGTCCCACCCAACATTTACTCCACTGACATAATTCAACATTATAAGAATGTTACTTAGGAAAAAAGAAATTCACCTTAAACGAAACATATAATCTGAACTGCCGAAAGGACAACATATCAAGCGGAGAGGTACATAGATATACTAGGATAGATAAAGCTGTGATCGATCAAATTGACACTTGTGTAATTTCTGAAATCGAGTCGCATAAGACGAGACTGTGGTACATAAGTAACCCG
>JAOQMP010000208.1:8743039-8754112 GCA_027563575.1 Erythroxylum pedicellare
AGCTTGGTTATCAGATCCAACATTAGATACCCCTTAACTCCCTAACTCTTAACAAGCTCCTGCAACACAACAAACCTTTTTAGGGTAAGGAAAGAATGATAGTGTCTCAATCAACTCCAATAGACATTATATTAGAATAAGCTAAAGAAAGCACCTTAATCATCACTAGAAGGAAATCAAGTAGAAAACTCAAAAAGAAAGGGACAACCCCCAAATCTTTTGAATGTTCATATTTACAAAAAAAAAGTAAAAAGACTAAATTGCGTTAATAAATAGCAAATGATCAATGATTTCCTAATTAATAGAAGGTCCATTTGATTGGTCTTGTAAAGACTAAAAAAAAGGCCACTTTGTTTAAGTAAGGCCAATAATTTTTGAGAAAAAAGAGCACTCAATCACCAACTACTAAACCCACTATAACGGAAGAATATTGGTAGCTTTAGACCCTAAGTAAGTCTGAATTGAAAATAATCAGATATATACCAATTTACCCACAGGAAGGTAACCTTAATTAGCATCAATACCTTGGCTAATATTACTTTTGTTTATGCACACAATTTAGCCTTTCAAAGGTGGCATTAGATTATAGCCTTAAGTTGCTTCCTTTACCAACCTTTGGCTTGCCCTTAGGGATTTCAACAATAATCTTTATGTGCATAAAGTAAATGGTATGTGCTTGATGAAAAATAATGTAAATGATTTCAAAAAATTCTTATATAAGATTGGAATTAAGGACTTCATATATAATGGACATCAATATACATGATGTAATTAGCAAGAAGGCAACCTATAACTGAGAAAAATTTGTATATTACATTAGTTAACTCTACTTGACTCTCTCACTTCTCATTTAGTGGATGCCACTTTCCTCTCCTTTATAGTCAGGCCATTCCCTAATTAAAGTTCATATGAACACTTACCCTAATAGTAGGATATTTACTTTTAGATTTAAAAATTATCCAGTGAAATACCTTAACTATAAACAATTGTTTAAAAAGGTGCTAATTTCATTATCATTGGATTTGAATCCTACAAATGCATGAGAAGACTAACTATAATCAAACAAGAGCTTAAAATTTTTAACAAAAGTTTTCTAATATCACCCTACATATGATTAAGACCTCTAGGAACCATTTATTAGCTCTCTAAGGTAAGCTCTCCTTTAACCTAAGGGATAAGTGTCTCTTAATACTTGAAAAACTTAGTCTTTCTTGTTATACGGAAACATTAGATATACATAAATCCCTTTTAAGGTAGAGATCAATAATTCAAAAGTTCAAGCATGATGATAGAAACATGAAGTTCTTCCACAACTCCATTCTTAATATTAATATCAATATTATCAGTTCTCTTATAATATAGAAATTCATTCTGGATTAGGAGAACCTGGAAATCTTGGCTTTTATTTTTTTTAAAAACATTTTAGGGAGTTATAAAGGAACTATCTCAAGCCTTTATGAAATTAAATCCTTTATAACTCACTCTATCACCAATGACTAAGTAAAGTTTCTCTCAAGCCATTTATGAGAGTTGATATAGAAAGAGCTTTGTTCAAGATTGATACAAATAAATCCCTAAGACCAAATGCGTTGAATGCATTCTTTTTCTAATTATCTTGAATCCTTAAGGGAAAAATTTTCTTAAGTGTAATTATGAAGTTCTTCTTCCAAGCTAGCTACTAAAAGCATTTAATAAGATATCATATGTCCTATACCTAAAGTTTAAAAAAATGTGCTACCTTTTCCTGTTTCAGTGTGTTAGTTAATGCGGAACCTCTATAAACTTTCCAATGAGCAAAAGAACTTAGACAAGGTGACCTATTATCCTTTTAATGATCTCATCAAGCTGGTAGCTTGCAACATTGAGAATGCATATGATATACTAATGCTTTTTTAGGACAAACCTAAAATTGATCATGGTTATACCTAACTCTTTCAAAGGTTCTCAAGTGTCTCTATCAACAAAAACAAGATAAACATTATTGCCTCAAATGGCACCACTAACTTTGAATATAAAAAATACCATTCTCATAGGCTTTATATACTCCAACACTCTTTCAAATACTTAAGAATCCCAAATATTAGGCTTAAGATTTACACTTATAAACTACTAACTCCTCTTTAATGCAATACATAAAAAAGGAAGTCAGAACAATATATTCATATCTTTTGTTGTACTAGTATTCACATCTTTTCCTACCCTTCAACTTAACTAAATCCATTGAGAGACTGCTAAAGGATTTCTTCTAGTTTGAAAATCAAAATGTAGCATCCAATGCTAAAGTCAAATGGGAAAGTGTTCGTAAACCTAATGTGTAAGAAAGGTTGGTAATTAAAGCTATCATAATAATGAAGAAGGTTTTATTAGCTAAAATGAAAACAATGTATAGATCAAGAACCCCTTTAGGTGTAAAGGATATGCATTTAATCCTTAAAAGGTAAGAGTTTTTGGAGAATCCAAGCTAAAACCAACACCTCTCAAACATTCATATATATTTTAAACCTTAGAGATAGAGTTAATGTTGACATCAAGAGTCTTGTCAAAATGGAGAGAACATATGGCGGTAGTATGTCAATTAGTATAAACTAGGCCCTCTACATAAATAACCTAATCCTCGATCCTTGATGCCAAGTATTCCAAAAATTATAAGATTTAAAGCTATTATCTAAAGAAGCAGATGGTCTTCACTAATAGATCGTAACAAAGGCTATTTGGAAATCATTATAACTTGCCTAATTATAACCATAAACTTGACATTACAGATATAATTATTTGATTAAGGTATAACTAACTTGGATAAGTTCACTAATTAGTCTTAAACTCTTTGTTGATAATGTACCTAGATTTTATCAGTTAGATCTTGTCTAGTTTTCAAAAAGCATGCAAAAAGCATCCTTTATGCTTTGACTAGCATTAATAAGCATATTAAACACCAAGTATAAATTATAATTTGGTTTTTAGTGATTGCCATGAAATAGTTTTTTGAGTGTTAATACTTAAAAAAATATTTAATAAGTTGCAAATGCTTTGTAATATATTTCGTAGTGAAAGATTAGTCCTATATTATTAAATGGTCAAGAAAGATTCAAAGTAAAACAACAAACATTTAGAATAATTCAAAGTTATACCATATGTGCTACATAAAAGGAGAAGAATAGAAGAATCTTTAGAGACAAAATGATGGATTAAACTGTTCTCTCTAAAGAAATGCTTTTATGAATAAATAGATCCCTCCTGACTATCAAAATTAACAATATAAAATAACAAAGACATGATAGGAAGATAGAACATTAAGAAGTTACTGATAAGGTGTTATTTGGTTATCATAATTGGATTTATCTCTTTTATTTTGGCTTAATTTTGATGCTTAAATGGAAAAATTAATATTAATTTTGTTTTAGGAGATTAAAAGTGGAAAATAGATCAAATTGGAGTATTATTTGTATAAATCACAAATTTTGGTAAAAGTACACAAATTATTATAGTAGATAAGGCGAGATCTTGCCTAATGCTAAATTCATCCTAATAGTTTGAATTCAATTAGGAAACTTATTTCCATCCCTTTTATATAGGGATCTGAATTTTTTTAGATGAATCTCTGCAAGATAGAGGGAAGCTAATTTTAGAAAAGGAGAGGAAAGCGTTCTTCACTTTTCCATGTCACCCTATTTTCATTTCTCTGTAATTTTCTCTTAATCTTTCAACATTTTTTTTATTTTTACTATTGGAACTAAAGCCATATGTGGCTAATTCCAAATATTCTAATTTAAGGGGATTTAAAACTCTAGTTGTAACCTTATGAGGTTTTGTTTTAAACATATATTTTTTATTTCAATTCAAGTATTTCTTGTTTTATGTTCTTTTATTTCACAAGCAATCAATATTGATTAATTTGAAATTTTAATTTGATAATGATTATTCTATAGCTATTTATGAATTTTGTGATCCATAATTGTCATAAAGGATTGGTACAAGTTACAAGTATGTTATTTATTAAGTTGCATATTTGACTTATGAGAAACAAGAAAAGTAAATTAAATAGTTGCAGTTATTTCAATTATTTAATTTGGGGCGTTTAGTCCTTTTTACTAAGTTTATTGCTATCATTTAATTGATATTGAATGTTATCATACCCGTTCAATTGATAATAAGTTTTGGTTTGAATGATAGGTTTGAGCAAACTAATTTAGGAAAATTTGAGACTTATTATGATTATCCTAATATGTTACAAACAAACAGCATAAATTATGAAAATTATTCTTTTTATAGCAACGAACAATATTGTATTTATATGACATATATTCCTTGAATTAGAGTTAATTAAAATTGAATTTCTCAATCTTTATTTTCAGTTGATTATTTTGTTTCTTTGTTAATTTTAGATAACTAGTTAATTAATCATAAACCCTCACATTTGTTAAACAATTAAAATTAAGAAACTAGTTGTTAGTTCTCTTAGGAATCAAACTAGTTCCACGAATACTACAAAATTTTAGTGAATCTCAATTACTTTTAAGGGCTTTGACAATCCAATCAAAATTTTCATGTCATTGCAAAGGAATTATTTTAGTTTCTTAGTTTCTTTGTGTTATTTTGCAGTTTACTGCTAATCTCTTGTTTTGTATGACTTATTTTTCTCAGATAGCTGAATTGCAATATTATCCTAAACTTGAGAAGACGATGCATTATTTAAGGAAAGAGACTAAGTAAGGAAAAGGTCATTCACCTTTAGAAGTGAAAGTTGAGATAGGGTTAACAATTGGTTAGGATTCTAATTTTCAAGAAGTTAAAGAAAAGATGGCAAGTCCTAACACTAGAATATTGAGGGAGTTAGCAACACTAAATTTGAATGAACAGCTCTAGAATGAAGCCATAAGGGGTGATAAAAAAATAAATTAATCTAAGATCCTTTCCATTCTCATCGAAAGATAAGGTAAAGGATTGGTTATATTATCTTCCTTTTAGCTTAATGACTTTATGGAATGAGTTGAAAAGGTTGTTCTTAGAGAAGTTCTTTCCTACATTATGAGCAACCAATATCAGAAAGAAGATTTGTGAGATAAGACAATTCTTAGGAGAAACATGGTATGAATATTAGGAGAAGTTTAAGGACATATATGCTAGTTACCCATATCATTAGATTTCTGATCAATTATTGATTTATAACTTTTATGAACAACTATGCCAATGGATAGGTATATTAGATGCAGCTAGTAGAGAAGCTTTGGATTGAAAAAAAGAAACATCTATACATTTAACTTCAAACATAGCCAAAATTCTCAATAATTTAGGACAAGGATGGATCGAACTGCTAAGTGCATAAATAAGGTAAGTAATGCTAACCTTGAGGATAAAATTTCAAAATTGACTGCTTTAGTTCGTCA
Organism: Erythroxylum pedicellare; assembly: GCA_027563575.1. Taxonomy (NCBI): domain Eukaryota; kingdom Viridiplantae; phylum Streptophyta; class Magnoliopsida; order Malpighiales; family Erythroxylaceae; genus Erythroxylum; species Erythroxylum pedicellare. The sequence goes on from JAOQMP010000208.1 coordinate 8,748,424, forward strand.
ATTAGCTATAGGTCAATTTTAATTAGCACGAGTATGAAAAATATGCTTATTCCCTAGGCATCCTATGAATACGTGCTCTACATTGCAATAAGACTTTATTTAAGAAGCTAATGTAATAAGGGGATTTCCTAGTTAATCTCATTGAAAATATGACACTTATTCCAATTACTATAATATAGGATAGAGGGATCATCTGAATTTTAGTTATAGAAGTCAAGGACTACAACAAAGAAACCAACCTCACAATTTCAATAGACAATCACAAGTACTTATATATGCTCAATCTCAATCTTCCAATTCAGGTATATGTTTGAATGAAATTGTTAAGGCATTTGCTACTAATGCTTAACAATTTCAATAGGAAATAAGAATAGGTCTTCAAAACTTAGGTAATTAGACCACTCTAATAACTACCTCTATTAGTGAATTGGAAGCACAATATTAGGAAAACTTCTTTCACAAATAGTTTTAATCTTAAAGATAATGTAAGTGCAACGAAAATGAGAATTGGAAAAAAAATTCAATACGGATCTTCATTAACAATGGAGGTAGAAAAGTATGAAGAAGGAGAGAAGAAAGATAAACCTCCAACTCAAGAATCAAAAAATGTAAAAGGAGATTTATCTTTACTAATATCAACTAATGCATATGTACCTCCTTTCCCACATAGGTTAGCTAAATTCAAAGAAGAGGAATATTAAAGAGAGATCTTAGAGACCTTAAAAAAAGTATAAATCAATATACCAATTCTAGAATCCATCAAGGAAATCCCAAAATGTGCAAAGTTCTTGAAAAGACTATGCAAAAATAAAAGGAAGCTAAGGAATAAAGAGAGAATAATTTTGTGTAAAAATGTATCAGCTGCGATAAATAGGAAATTACAAGAAAATGCAAAGATCCAGATATGTTTACACTTTTTTGTGTCATTGGTGATAAGAAAATTGAGCGTGTTATTCTAGAATTAGTTGCATCTATTATTGTCATGCCATACTTAATATATTGATCTTTAAATATGATTTCTTTGTAAGAAACTAATGTGATTATTCAGCAAGCTAATCATTCTTATGTTTATCCTATTGGTATTATAGAGGATGTTTTAGTCCAAGTTAATGGTTTGGTATTTTTAGTGGACTTTTAAATCTGAAAAATGGATGGAGATATGGTTGAAAATTTATCTTCGATTTTATTTGGAAGGTTGTTTATGAAGATGTTTAAGAAAAAATTTGCGCAGACAAGGATACTTTGTCCGTTGAGTTTAATGGAGAAATAATGAAGTTTAATATTTTTTAAGCAATGAAGCAACCTAATGATTTTCACTTTGTTTATCATATGGATATTATGGATTCAATTTTATATGATATTTTAACAAAAAAAAATGTTGATGATGAGTCAAAGTTTGGTGTTAATAAATTTATAAACTTGAAAAGTTGATGAAATTTGTGAAGATGCAGAATTGTTACTAGTATTGTTAACAGATTCAGAAACTTCAAGTGTTGAAATTACTATAACACACAAGAAAATATTGCCTTTTGTTTTTCAAGCTTCAAAGATAAAATTGAAGGGCTTATTTGATCACCTAAAGTATGTCTATTTGGGTGAAGGAGAGTCATTACCTATGATCATCTGAAAAAGGTTGACTTTACTAGGAAAGAGAAAAGGCCAGTAGCACTACTTAAGGAGTACAAAACTGTAATCAGTTGGACTTTAGTTGATATAAAAGGAATTAGTCCAATAATTTCATGTATATGATTCTTTTAGAATAAAATGCTACGCCAACAAGGAAATCCTAGAGAAGATTCAATCTAATGATGAAATACATGGTAATGAAAGAGATTTTGAAAATTTTGGATGTAGTTATAATCTGTACGATCTTGGATGGTGAATGGGTGAGTCTAATGCATGTTGTACTAATAAAACAAGGATGATAGTAAGAAGAAACCAGAATGAATAGTTTGTACAAATAAGAGAACATAATGGGTGACAAATGTGCATAGAATTTAGTAAGCTTTACTTTGTCACAAGAAAGGATCATTTCCCATTGCCCTTTATAAATAAAATTTTAGAAAGACTTATGAGTAAATTATTTTTTTGTTTTTTGGATGGTTTTCAAGTTCCTACCAAAAAGTAATTAGTCAAGAAGATTAAGAAAATACTACCTTTGCATGCCTTTTTGTAACATATTCCTTCAAGAGAATGACCTTTGATGTTTTTAATGCTTTAGGTACATTTCAAAGGTGTATGATGATTATATTTTCTAAGTTTTTTTAGAATTGCATCAAAGTATTCGTGGAGCATTTCACATTGAGATCCATTTAATGATTGCTTAAACCATTTATCTATAGTTTTCAAAAAATGCATTGAAATGAATTTGGTGATTAATTATTAAAAATTTCATTTTATGGTTGATTAAGGCATCGCTTTGGGACATGTGATTTCATCAAGCAGCATAGAAGTTGATAGAGCAAAAGTGGATTTAATTATAAACTTACCTTACCTTACAAATGTTAGGGAATTTCGATATTTTCTTGGGCATATAAGATTTTATCAGAAATTTATTAAATATTTTTTTTGAGAATTCGATAACATTATCAAAGTTGTTGCAAAAAGAAGTTCCATTAGAATTTAGAACAAAATGCAAGAATTTAGAACAAAATGCAAAGAGGTTTTGATAAATTCAACGCATTGTTGAAAGTTATATACTATTTAAGATTATGTGCAATGCTAGCAATTATAAAGCCGAAGATATTTTAGGCCAAAGTATCATAAAACCAAGTCATGTTATCTATCATGGTTTCAGAATAGTGGATGCTACACAACGTAATTATTTTGCAACTGAGAATGAGCTTTTAACAATTGTTTTTGCTTTAAATAAATTTAGATCTTGTTTTCTTAGCACTAAAGTTGTTAAATATTCTAACCATACAATATTGAAATACCTTTTGGCAAAGAAGAAATCAAAATCAAGGTTGATATGATGAATTTTGCTACTTTAAGAGTTTAATTTGATAATAAGGGATATAAAAGTAGCAAAAAATTAAGTAGTAGATTATCTGAGTAGATTGGAAAGAGATGAAGACATTTTACCTATTTCTAAAACTTTGCCTGATGAGCAATTTTTCCAAATGAAAGGAATGGTTCCATGATGTGCAAACTATATTAATTATTTAGTTACTAGAACTTTACCTAATTACATTAGTAACTCTAGGAAGGAAAAGATAAAGAATGAAGTAAAATATTATATTTGGTATGGACCATAATGGAAGTCCTGCTCTAATCAAATTATTAGGCATTGTGTTCCATAGGATGAATATCATTCTTTCTTATCTTTTTTTCATAATTATGCATGTGGTGGTCACTTTGGTCCTAAATGAATTGCTAGAAAAGTTTTAGATAGTGGTTTGTATTGGGTGACTTTGTTTATAGATGCTTACATGTTTGTAAAAGTTGTGGTAGATTCCAAAAGAAAGGTATGTTATCTCACATAAAATGCCTCAAACCCTAATTCTTATAATTGAGATATTTTATGTATAGCACATTGATTTTATTAGTCCTTTTTCTTCATATCGTGATTTTTCTTACATTCTTTTGGAAATTGAATATGTTTTAAAATGGGTGGTAGCAAAAGCCACCAAGATTGATGATTTTGTAGCTATTATAGTTTTATAAATTCTAATATTTTCAATACATTTGGAGTTCCACGAGCTATTGTTAGTGATTAGGGAAGCCATTTTTGCAATAAAGCACTGTACTTTGTTGCAAAAGTATGGAGTGTATCATTATGTAGCTACCACATGCCTTCCACAAATGTGCTTTGTTGCCAAAGTATGTTGTGTATCATTAGGTAGCTACTATATGCCATCCATAAGTGAACGGATAAGAAAAAGTTTTACATAGATAAGTGAAACGTGTTTTGGAAAAGATGATAAATTTGAGACAAAAGGATAAGAGTTTATGTATGGACGATTCTTTTTGGATATACCGTACAGCCTACAAAACACTAATAGGAATGTCTCCTTATTAATTGGATTTGTTAAAGCTTGTCATTTACTAGTGGAGATGGAATATAAAGCTTATTAGATGGAACAAATTTGCAATGTAGATTTTGCGATAGTTGGGAAGGCAAGGAAATTATAATTGCAATAGCTAAAGGAAATAAGGTTGCATGGTTACGAGAATTCAAGAATTTATAAAGAGAAAACCAAAATTTTGTAGGATAATATGATATTGAGGAACCAATTTGAGGTAGAACAGAAATAGTTCAAGATTGTGTGCAGCTATAGTAGTTTAAGTAAACTAGTTTTAGAAACGGTTGGAGGAAAACTGTAAGAAAAAGGATCAATTTACGTAATAAGGTACAATTTACATTTATTTTTTATTGTGATTATGTATCATTCGAGATATATACTTTAAAGTGATCTTAGATTTTGGAAGATCAAACGAAAAAGGATTCATTTTTATTTCATTATGTGCGGGCCCAAATTTCTCAACAATAGTTTCCCATTTTTTAGTCTCTTCGTCATTAAAAAACATCTCAAAACTTATTGTTTTGGTATTCACCTTAGCAACATATCTATAATGTCCTACTCTTTTTGCTTTATTTTCCATATATCAATTTGGATAGCCTTTAATCTTTAAGCATCCCTCTTTATGTGGGCATCTTAAATATATTTTACAATATAGTCTTTCTTTTATGGACTTTTAATCTCTTTTAATCCTTTTAATGCATTTGTATGGATGGTTTAACGTCATTAACTTATAAATTTTTAGTGAAATTATGTAACTTTTGTTGTTCAAATTCCATTATACGTACCATGAATAAGGCTTATTTATTAAAGGTAATCAATTTATTATTAGTATTTGATTCCTAAATTTTAATAACTTTTATGTAAATCCATTAGAAATAACATATATTTCTATGTTTCCTCTATCTGATTTACTGTTCTACAATTATGTGTTGGAAGAGGATCAAGACTACTTAACTCATCCCATATATATTTTTAGTTTGTCTATAGTATATAGCCATGCTATTTTATTCTTAGGTAATTGATGTTATAATTAACCTATTAGTAGTATTTATTTTTGACTTGATAATAAATCTCATGTATATCTATTGGAAATTGAATTTGTTTGCTTTTATTTTCCCTTTTCTCCATCTAATTTGCTTCTCTACAATTACTTATTATAATAGGATGAAGACTATTTAAATCATCACATAGTCTTTTCAATTTTCTATGATATCTAGTCATGATATTATATGGGTAATTGATGTTATCTTTCTTTAATTATAATAAATCATATAGGATCATTTTTGTCTCTACACCCCTCACTAATGTCTTTCCATAACTCTTTGAAATTCGTTGTGAATAAGGAACCTTTAACGAGCTCCTCAGATGTTGAATTTATGTTCTTTGAAGTGATTATATATTTACTATTATGCCATATCTTAACTTGTCCCTTATTCATTTGCACTGTTTGATCTATTAACTTAACATGCAATTAATTCTTAAAGTCATTTTCATGGCTTTATTATGGGTTCTAAAATTCTTTCCTATTAACAAGGATCATTTTTAAAAGATCTAACTACCCAATATTAGTAGATCATGAATAAACTTATTCATTTATGATACATATAAAATAAAATTGAATAATATTTTTATATTCTAAAGTAATTTTAATTTTCTTATAAATA
>JAOQMP010000208.1:8770908-8782063 GCA_027563575.1 Erythroxylum pedicellare
CTCTAAAGATGAAGAGTTATAGTTGACAGGGACTTGCCAGAGGCTAAACTTCATTTGCACCAAGGATTATAAGTAAATTCCTCTTTCAATGTACACAGAGACAGATCTATCGACTTTTTTAGTGTACAATAACTAGATATCTTCACATTAGAACGGAGTGCTATTGATGGCAAAATCAATCCTAGAAGGGTAACTTTGGTGGAGTGTTAACTTATGATATATAGAATTGCGTAGTTATAGGAGATATTTCCATATAGTGTTTGATATAAATAGGGAAAGTATCTTTAAGAGCATATATTCAACTTGTATATATGTACATCTTTGACAGCAATAATGCTAGACTTTCTCATGATATTTTTCATGGTATTAGAGCAGAGATCCTAATACTCTAAACCCTAGAATACCTAGCCTCCTCGCCGCTTCATCTTTATCACCAACAACATGACTGAATCGGGTTCTATCATTCCAAAGGTAGATTAGTAGAGGAGTGTGGATGTCATGTACCCATACTACATACATGCCTATGATAATCTTGGCCAGTTCTATGTGAGGGAACTTCTCTATGATGCCAACTATGGAGAATGGGTAAATGACATGAGCAATGTGTTATTTGCCAAGAATAAGATTGGCTTTGTTGATGGTACAATACTTATATCTGCATAAGGTTCAGCCGACTTGATGAATTGGATGCGATGTAACATAATGGTCAAGAGCTGGTTGAAAAGTGCCATGGATAAGGATGTCAGAAGTAGCGTCAAGTATGCGAAGATGGCTCGAGAAATTTGGGTTAAATTGGAAGAAAGATTTGGAAAAGGAAGCGCACCTAGAGCCCACGAGCTCAGGCAGGTGGTAATGCTTTTATGACAATAAAGAATGTTTGTGTCTTCATGTTACACAAAATTAAAAAGATTATGGGATGAAATCTAGTCGATTTCGCCCCTTCCATGATGCAATTGTAGTCGCTGTACCTATGATGTAGAAAGACAAATAAGTGCAATGAGAGAAAGAGCAATTATATGATTTTCTAATGGGTTTAGATTAAGTTTTTGGAACTGTTAAGACACAAATATTGAGCACCAAACCTATGATGACGCTTGGACATGCGTATCATTTAATAACAGAGGATGAACAACAAAGGAATATATCGGCAAATCGGAAGCCAATGGTTGAGGCGACAGCTTTCCAAACACAAGGAAGTCGCAATAATAAAGATGTTAGTGACCGAAGGACTACTATAAAAGATGAGTTGAGGTGTGATAATTGCTCTAAGCTTGGGAATACAGAGGAACAATGTTTCGAAATTATTGGTTTCCCACTTGGTTGGCGCAAAGGTCAAGGTGATAGAGGCAACAACAGGAAAGAAAGAGCTAGACAGGGAGTTGAGAAGAGGCATGCACCAAAGGCAGCATAGGTTGGTCATGAAGCTAGTCTACTACCTGGGCTCACATCAGAAAAATATAATATGTTGGTTCAGTACTTAGAACATAAGCCTGAAGTGATGAAATTGACCTCTCAACCTACCACTCATGTGGTTAACATAGCTGGTAAGATTAATTATAAGCAACTGTGGGTGATAGATTCAGGCACTAAAGAGCCCATCACCTGTAATAGTGATTTGCTTGAAGAAAGAAAAAATAAATATTGGAGTCCACCAGTAAAAATTCCAAATGGAGGTAGCGTATCTGTGATGGGTATTGGGAAAGTGAAACTTTTCAATGGTCTGAAACTTAATAATGTTTTGAATATTCCAATCTTCAAGTGTAGTTTACTCTTTGTTAGCAGACTGACAAGAGAATACAATTGTGTACTAATATTCTTTCCAGACTTTTATATGATGTAGGACTTACCTTTAAGGAACTTAATTGGAGTGGGTAAGCAGTGCAATGGCCTGTATTGCCTTAAACCAATACAAAATAGAGGTATGGCAATGTCGGTTGAAAAGGTAGAAGATTCAAGTTTATGGCATAGAAGGTTGGGACATGCATCTGTTGGGAAAATTAAGCATATTTCTCTTACTTCAAACAATGTTTCTTTTGAAAATAAATTACATTGTGATTCATGCATGCGAGCTAAGCAAACACGATTGCCGTTTGCTATTAGTGAAATAAAATCAATCACGTGTTTTGATTTGATACATTGTGATATATGGGAAGATTATAAAACCCCATCTATTTCAGGAGCTCATTATTTTCTCTTAATAGTTGATGATTATAGTAGAGCAGTTTAGGTATATCTAATGAAACACAAATCGGAAGTGAGCCCTTTTTTGCCCTTATTTTGTAACATGGTGGAGACATAATTTGAAAAGAAAGTTAAGCAGATAAAAGTTGATAATGGGATGAAATTATAGTGTAATTACATGCTTGATTACTATAACGAAAAGGAATTGTTTTGCAAACATCTTGTATTCATACACCTCAGCAGAATGGTGTGGATGAAAGAAAACATAGACATACATTAGAGATAGCAAGAGCATTGAGATTTTAGGGAGGATTACCTTTAAGGTTTTGGGGAGAATGTATTCTTATAGCAATATACTGTATTAATCGACTACCCGTTAAGGTCATCAAAAACAAAACTCCATACAAAGTGCTATTAGGTAAGAAACCAACTTATAGCCATTTGAGGGTTCTTGGTTGCGTAGCATATGCCTATAATAATGTCAAGCACGGAGATAAATTTAGTGAAAAAGGTAGACCATGTATGTTTGTTGGCTATCCAAATGGACAAAAGGGGTATAGGGTCTATGATGTTGAAAGACAACAAATTTATACATCTAGAGATGTGACCTTCTTTGAGGATGTATTTCCTTTAAAAAAGGAGGAGTGTTGAATAGATGATCAAGGACATCTAGAAGTGAAGGAGATTGGATCGAATATAATTCTTAATGATGATTGTCACTTAACTAAGCAAATATCTAGATAGGTCAAAGTAACAAAGAATGGACCCATTTAAAATGAAGAAGAAAACCAGTTGACAATTAATAGCGAGAGGGAGAATGATACAAACATAGAACATATGTTGATAGAAGGATCTAAACATGAGACAAGAAAGGTGGTAGTTGTTGAGAGTGACAAAGGACTGGCTGTCATCGATCAGTCACATAAAGATACACAAGAAAACAAATGGTTTAGAAGGATACCTAAACAATTTGATAGCTTTGAAGTCCACTTGCTACCCTCCATCACTCAACCTCACTCGACCCCTCCATTTAGGAACTCGATGGTATGTCCCTTATCCTGTTATGTTTCATATGATAAATTTTTACACTCACACAAAGTTTTTTTAGTGTCCATCACATCACATGATGAGCCAAAGGATTTCTTACAAACGATGAAATGCAAACATTAGCGAGAAGCTATGGCAAAAGAAATTCAAGTTTTAGAAGAAAATGGAATTTGGGATTTGGAGATGCTCCCAAAAGGGAAGAGAGCTATTGATTCTAAATGGGTTTACAAGATCAAATTCAAGCCCAATGGAGAAATAAAGCACTACAAAGCATGATTAGTGGCAAAGGGTTTCACTTAAATAGAAGGGATAGACTTCCATAAAACTTTCACGCCAGTTGCAAAGCTTGTCACAGTGAGATGTCTCTTAGCAGTTGTAGCAACCAAAGGATGGGAAGTTCACTATTTAGACGTGAACAACACATATCTTCATGGTGATCTTAAGGAAGGGGTCTACATGAAAATTCCACAATGGTTTGCTTATATGGTTTACGAAAAGCCTCTAGAAATTGGTATCACAACTTTATTGATTCTTTACTTAATGTGGGCTTCAGGAAATCGAAGGCAGATCACTCATTATTTTTATACAACTTTGGAAATAGCTTTGTCACTGCTCTATTATATGTGGATGACGTGGCATTAGTTGGAAATGATATATCAGTAATAAGAAAGGTGAAACAACACCTTAATGACAAATTCAGTATCAAAGACTTAGGAGCTCTAAAATATTTCCTTGGAATTGAACTTGCAAGGTCACCACAAGGAATAGTTCTTAGTCAGCATAAGTACACATTGGATATATTAGAAGAAAGTGGAATGCAATCATGTTGACCTAGCACATTTCCAATAGAGCAGAATCATAGACTGAGAGTGGACAATGATGATCAAAGAATATACGCAAATCAATATAGAAGACTGGTAGGAAGGTTATTGTATTTGACCATTATGAGACCATATATCACATATACTGTGAATGTTCTTAGTCAATTTGTTGAGTCGCCAAAAGCAAAAACACTTATATGCAACCTATAGTGTCATTCGCTACTTAAAGATGGCACCAGAATAAGGTTTTTTATTACCAGCATCAAGTGAGTTAAAACTCATAGCATTTTGTGATATCGATTGGGGTGGTTGTGCTATGTCTCAGAGATCCACTACAAGTTATTTCATTAAACTAGGCGAGTCACTAATTTCTTGGAAAATAAAGAAGCAATCAATGGTCGCTCATTCATCAGTAGAGGCGGAATATAGAGCTATGGATACTACAATTAGTGAGGTAATTTGGTTACAATGGTTGTTGAAGGACTTAAAAGCACCTCAAGAAGGAAAAAGAAGTCACAGAACTAAATGATCAATTAGATAACATTTCGTTTTCTATTTCTCCCAATTCTGAAGCACAAGCTTTTTTCATCTTTACGATGATGTTACAACACAATATTCCTACCTTTCAACATTGTGCTATAATGGAACAAGATAAATTAATTTCATTATTTGACCATATAATGAATCTACATTTCTGTACATATTGAACTAAAACAAAGCATTGCAGCTTTTAGTGCTCAGCTACTGTGCAGGAGTTCAGGTAGTAAATCATTATGTCATTAATTAGTTCTTGTGCCTTAAATCAGCCTTAGAGAAGGTACAGAGCCAAAATGCCTACTCCCAAAAACCTATTAATCTTCAATTTTCTTCGGGGCAAAACTATAAGTGCCCAAAAACCCAAGAGGAGGGAATTGCAAAATTTAGGGATTTAATTTTGTTGAAACGACATCATTGTAGTTATATCGTTTCATTAATCTTCATGAATTATATTAATTGAGGCTGATGTGTCCTATTAATTAGGGTTTTTGGAACACGTAGTAAGTCACATCAGAGAAAATGACAGAGACACTAATGTCAGGCTAAAATTGAAAACTTGAGTATTTAATTATCACTTTTTAAAATTTGGACTATAATTACAAAATTGGGCAAAATTTAATATTTTTTAATAATTAACCCTTAAAAGAATGACAAAGCTCAAAATTTCTTTCATGTAACTTTCTTTATATATCGAGTATGTGACATTGAAAATATTTTGTAAATTTTGTTCATAAAACTTTCAACCTTAGTTGCAATTGTAAACAAGAGGAAAAATTTGTTCATAAAACTTTCAACCTTAGATGCAATTATAAAAAGTGGAAGATAGAAAGAGTTAACATCCATTGTAGGATCATGAAAAATACAAACTTGCCCGTAGCTGTAGAAGACAACAAGGCTTATTAATTATAAGAATAACATTTATGAAGAAAAAAAAAGCTCCATAAAGCCCGTATTGGTATCACGTGTGCATAATAGCCCTATAAACATTTTATTGAAGGAAGTATACTTTTAATGGTATCAGTCTAGATCAATGAACAAGGGCTTGCACCAGATGAGAATCGATATCTTTAGTGACTTTGACTACTAGATCCAGGTAAGCATTTGAAGTTGGTACATATGTTTGGAAAAATGGTAAAATAAGCAAGGAAATAATACACAGAAAATTTAACGTGGTTCACCCTCTAATTTGGGCTAAATACACGCACTAAACTTCAAATAAATTTTCTACTAATAAAACTAGCAGGTGCAAAGAGTAAAAAATGATACAAAAAAATAATGGCATTCTCACAAAATGTATTTCCCAAATTTATTATCCCTAGGATAATATTCTCACTATTTTTTCATTCACCCATTTAAGAAAAATGTTTTTCTAAAAATACCCCAAAAATACTCTCTCACAAAATGGCTCTATAAATTCACTCTTAAACTCACCACACATCTCATGCACATTTGATGTGCATATATGTTAAGAGAGGAGGAAGAGAGGGTCTTTTCACCATGTGACCAAAACTTCTAATTGTGTTGAAGAGGCTGAACTTTGTGATCTTCGTCTTATCTCTTCATTCGTAATTCCACTTTTTATAGATTCCATGTTAACATCACCATTAATTGAATAATTGGTGATTGAAATCTTCAAAGTCTCCCAAGACTCTGGCAAGGAAGTAAGCATAAAAAGGGAAAGTACTTCATCATCGAAATTTATGCCCATTCCTAATAATTAATCCACGATCCCCTAAAATTCATTTAAGTGAGTTGCCACAGAGATACCTCCTCGATATTTATCTGTCTAATTTTGTCAAGTAAAAATAATTTATTGTTATCGAGTTTTTAGGCATACAACTCCTTGAGCTTCTCCCACAACGTCTATGCGTGAGTTTCCTTACAGATATGATTATACACATTATCTTCAAAAAATTACCAAATAAAAATACATATCTTCTCATGCTCAAGCGCCGACTCCTAGTTTGATTTATTTTCGAGTTTTGTTGTCGTAAACAATGATAAATGCATTTTTGTGATGAATAGAAGATCTTTCATCTTATTCTTCCATATATGGTAGTTAGAGCCATTTAGGCTAATCATCTTGCTTATTTTTGCCTCCATCCTTGATGAGAATTACTTTGACATAAAACCAAACCCCTCTTTGATACCATTTATTGGGAAAAATTATGCATTAAATCCCACAGGTAAAATGAACAAGGAAATAATACATAAAAAATTAACGTGGATTACCCTCTAATTTGGGCTACGTCCATAAATCAAACTCCAAATAAATTTTTCACTAATAAAAATAGCAGGTACAGAAAGTAAAAAATGACACAACAAAATAGTAGCTCCCTCACACAAAGTGTTTCCCAAATTTATTATCCCTAGGATAATATCCTCACTATTTTTTCACTCACCCTTTTTAGAAATGTTTCCTAAAAATATGCCAAAAATCACTCTCTCACAAAATGGCTTTTTAAAATTCACTCTTAAACTCACCACACATCTCATTCACATTTGATGTGCATATATGTTAAGATAGGGGCAAAGGGAGGGTCTTTTATAAACCCTCCACTATGTGACAACTTGTATAGCAAACTATTATGTAGCAAGTAATAGCTTGTATGCATGTTGTTAAATGCAAGTTGTTGTCAACTTGCTTTTTACTTCTTTTTTTATAGATAAATCTAGAATGGCGGCACCATGTATGTCGATACCGCCTTACAACATCCTCATTTAGTTTCTCAAATTCCATACACCATTTCACCACTGTTCTTCCTTTTTCCTCAGTGACCCCAAGTGTAATCTTGAAGCATTTACAAGGCTTCATTACATCTCCATCCAAAATATTAAACGTCACTGACTTGTTCTCATTATCTAGTTGCTCCACCGACTCCTTCAGACTCAATGTGATACCCTCTGTAATTTATAAATTAAGAAGGAAATGCATAATTTTGTTTCAGTTCCATTTTAATGTTGCTTTAATTCTATCATTTATTATGATAAATGATGTGTTTGTCATTAAGCAAATGCCTTTATAAACTTAAAATATCCTTATCAAGATTGTTTCCTCAATGTTTGACACCACAATTATGACAAAAGTGGTTTGTTCTTTTTTAGTCAAAATTTTAATTTTAACATTTAACCTCTTAAAATGAATTATGATGGGCCCTTTCATTACCTCAGTTAGGATTTAACTGATAAATTATTCTTACTATTTTCCAAGTTAAATTGACAGTAATTAATTCTACATTCATTTTTAAAAGATTGAGGACTTATGTAACATAAACTTCTTAGCAAGGTTAGAGAATAATTTCTAAAAGGGCATATAGTAATTAAGTAATATTATGGATGGTCTTTAGTTACCTAGGGTATAATTCCTAGCCTTAACAGAGTCGATAGTCTCCTAATCACCTTTATATAGCTCAAAATTATGAAACATTGATTTCTAATTCTATCTTCACCTTACCGTTTAGAGCCATAAATAAACCTTGGAGAAATAACAATAGGCAGGAGGGTATAGAATGTAATTAAGTGGCATAAAAGAGCCAATGTAGCTACCCTTATATAGGAAGGAAAATTGGTATTATTGTACTTGATTTAAGTATTGGATTTGTGTCCAAAACTAATAAAATATTGTTTATTTTACATAATATATTTATAACAAGACTAGGGTGACCACAGATACAAATAGATGTAAATAAATTTTTTCTTTACACTAGATATTAATAGTCAAATATAGGAAATAAATTCTTGCTAATTTTAAGAATTGGATAATTTGATTAGACTGAACAAGGATGACAATTTTTCATGTGACACTGAGTTTGTTAAATGCCTATTATTGACAATCTGATCTCGGACGAGCAGTTCATTACAAAAATGATATTGTTTAAGTGGATGGACTTAGCTTAAATTTTGAGTTGATTCTCCAAACTCGAGTTCAACTCAAAGGTTGGTCAATTCAAGTCTATATATTTGCTGAGAGATCATCCATAACTGAATTATGGGTACATGATTTGTTTTTTACAATTTTCTGATGGATCTATTTAATTGAATAATTTGTAAAGCATGAATAAAAAAAATAAAAATTGAAACATACCTAATCCAAAATCCTATAAAAGATTTCTTCCAAAACTATCAACCACGAGTTGTATAAATGTTTAACCTCTATTCACAACATAAAGAGAATTTTATGTTAGGGAGGAAAAGACAAAAGTACTAATTTTATGATGTCTTTTTTTCTTCTTATTTATAGAAAGATATCTACGGTTTCTTTTAATTAAAATTAAACATAATTTAATCTTCATAAAATCAAATATCTCTTATTTCATTCCTGAAATTTTTAATCACACTTCATGTATGATCCATTTAGTTCTTAATATGTTAATAATGATTATAAATTACAATTATAATTCATGATTACAATTAAATAAATGAAAACTTTTTTAAATTAATCAATATTTTCCAATTAAATAATTTTTTAATCATATATCAATATTGGTGTCTAACAATATATTATGACCACCCAAACATTAAGAATGTCAAAGTGGTTTAAGTTAACTTATCTATATATGATTATAATATATAGATTAATCTTTTTTTAAGTCTAGTATTCCAATTAGACATAGAGTATGTATTTAGTGTCTACTCTATTTAAATCCTATCATGCTTATTTTTACTAATTAGTAATTGATTTATAATTACTATTTAAAGAACATCCTTTTTAAATGTCAATTCCCTCTAAGTAAATAATTCCTTAAATCACTATTAATAAAGAACAATAAAACATTCTTACTAATTACTTTAGGGTAATAAATCTTTTGTTGACTTACTTAAATATCTCTATAGAGGTCAAAATATATATAAGTATTACTAACTAAGCAACTTTGGTTTGAATAGGTCATAAACATGCTCAAAACATAGTAATTCCCATATAAGATGCTTTAGTAATCTTAAGTTTAAAGATCAATTACACAACCATCATTGTTAGAAAATCCATAAACAAACAAGTAATGTTCCATTTGGGATTCTTAGAATCAACTCTATTTGATAAACACTCACACATCTATTTAAGTATTTCTATACTTTAATTTATAAGATTAATTACTTTCTTCATAAGAAAGAAGTATATCACATGCTAATTTTATTGTTTCATTAATATCCCGTCTTAATGAAATTACAACTAGACACAATTTAGAAACAATTTACAAATTGAATCTCATAGTTACGGTCTCATCATAATTTTAATTTACACCAACAAAAATACATAAAGATAAAGAGTTCCTTTATTGATTGAAATAATAATCTTAGATATTAAATTACAATAGATCAATTGGATGCAATAATATAAACTAACAATCTCTCAAATCTATTAAAGCCAATTTCCAATGTATCTAACACCATACACATCTATATATTGATCATGCTTTTTTGAAACAATGACTTAGTGAGAGGATCTGTAAGATTCTCTTTAGTAGGAACTAGCTCTAATGCAATATCTTTTTTCTCTAATATCTTCGTGATTAAGTGAGACTTCTTAAGTACATTTAAACTGTTGATGAGACCTTGGATCTTTTTAGCTATGATATGTTACCATTGTTGTCATCTTACAATACTATTGACTCAACAATGCTAAGAACCACCCAAGTTTGATAATGATGTTCTTGATCCAAACTACTTCATATGTCACCTTAGATACTAAAATGTACTCTTCCACGATTGTATAGTCAACAATGGTTAGTTGGTTTGATCTTTTCCAACTTATTACACTACCCTTTAAAGTGAAGATGTCCCTTAATTTTGATATAAGAAAGATCATATAGAAAACTCACATATAAAACTCTTAGTTTAACTCCTCTATAGACTAAGAAAATATATTTAGTTATTCTTAAAAACTTTAAGATGTCTTTCACAATCGTCCAATGCTTATCACTATTATTAACTTAAAATTTGCCCATTATGCTCAAAGCATTGGATACATCTAGTCTATGACATATCACATATATGATCAATCTAGTATCCAAAGAATATGAAAAACAATCTAATTTATCTCTTTTCTTATGTATTTGGACATATACTATTCGAGATAGAAATTTCATGCGACCTAGGTAACAATCACATCTTGAAATTCTCTATGTTAAACCTCTTTAGTACTTTATCTATAACATCCCGTTTCCATACTAAGGGTTAGAACCCTAAAATACGGTACATGTGAGATAAATGAGAGATTAAGGAAAAAAATGCATTTTCATGCTCATACATATTGTTAGCATACACACATGTGAATTTGAATTTTTGCACACATTAAAATGACTGTACATGCATTCATTGACAATTTTTGTATAATTCGATAGAGTTCTGTTATTTTTGAGAATTTTTAAATTTATTTTATTGGAAATTTTATTGGTTGGTGGAACTGGTATATTTTTGAATTTTGGTGAATTTAGGAATAATTTCATAAATTATGGATTTTAGGAAAAATAGGAAAAAGGAATCAAAAGATATTGGAGACAATTGTGATGTAAAGATGAGAGTTAAAGGAATTAGTTCCAAAGGGACTTAGTTAGAGCTTAGACATTAGAAAA
>JAOQMP010000208.1:8800409-8816677 GCA_027563575.1 Erythroxylum pedicellare
AAGCTCAATTTTCTATATTGGACAAGCTATTCAAGCAAAAAAAAAGTTAAATCTTTAAGAATGATGTTAACAATAATCTCATCCTTAATTCTAGCGTATAATAGTCAACTAATTACTATATTTGCATAAACATATTGCATAAAATCAAGGATCTCTCTCTTATTTAGTTTGACCCATTATAAATAAATACCCCTTGTACATTTGATCATACACACAAAAATATATAAGGTTTCTCTTATCTTTCTCTCTATCTATAGTTTCTTCATCGTATCAGAGCCAGGTTTGTAAAAAGTAGTCTAAAACTTTTGGAGGTAGTTTCTGTTCAAGTCACTTTGGGAGTTTTCAATATAAAAAGGAAAATAATATGAATAAATTGATTTGAGTTTTTTTGTGTAAATTGTTGTACAATGTATGTTATATTTATAACACTAAACCAGATAGAATGAATTAATGTGAAATTGATTCAATCTAAACTAAATGATAAGATTAAATAAATATTACAACTGAATGGATATGAACATGTGAATAATGTGAAACGATACATTAAATGGTAGTTACGCTGTTGAGATGTTATTAGCCTCCCTTAAGCTCATGGTAGGAGAAAATTATAAGCTTGTCTCGAAGTCATTGAAAAGCTGAAAAGAAAAGACCTTTGGTTATAATATCAGCAATATGAGTAGAGGACAAAATATGTCAAATGACTAGAGTTTTACGGGTGACAAGATCGCAAACAAAATGAATATCAATTTCAATATGCTTGGCATGAGCACGAGAAACTAAATTTGAGGCCAAGAATGTAGCACCAAGATTATCACACCAAAAGTTAGGGGAAAGGGTAGCAAAACCCAGTTAACCATGAAGAGCAGTAATGCAATATAATTTTGCATATGTAATCAACTTCAATACTAGATCAAGCAATAGTGGGTTAGTTCTTAGCACACTAAGAAATAAGATTGGGCCCAAGAAGGTTATAAGAACTAGACGTAGAACGTCGACCATTAGGACAATCAGCCCAGTCAGCATTATAATAGGTTTGAAAAGAAAGGTTGGGAGTTTTGGTGAAATGAAAGCTAGAAGAGGTTATGGAATAGACATATTGTAGAATTCATTTTACCGTAGACCAGTGAATGCCAGTAGGACACTATAAAAATCGGAATGCCTTATTGATAACAAATTGAATGTTAGATGGGTGAGGACAAGATATGAAGTATACCAACAATGCTACGATATTCAGTAGGATAAAAAAGGGGAACATTATGATTTTTGAACAAGGGAAGAGATAGAGTGATGGGTGTATGAACTAGTTTAGATTTATCAAAGTCACATTTAAGAAGAAGATCTTTATTGTATTGTGTTTAGTTGAGAAGAATGCCATGAGAAGTGGTGTGAGCTTCAATTCCAAGAAAGTGATGAAGTTTGGCTAAGTCTCTTATAGGAAAAGTAGAGTTGAGATTATGGATAAGTGTTGTGATGAAAGATGGGTGAAGAACTAGTAAGTAAAATATCAGCCACATAAACTAAGAGAAAGGTTGTGTGAGAATTTTTTTTATGAATGAAGAGAGATGCATCAGACTTTGAGGGTTTAAAATGAAGATCAAGGAGTTATTCACTTAGGTAATGAAACCAGGCTCGAAGGGCTTGTTTAAGACCATATAAGGCTTTATGGAGTTTACAAACATAGTGAGGAAGGTAGGGATCGATGAAGCCAAGAGGTTGAGACATATAAACAGGTTCTTGTATTAACTATAAAGAAAGGCATTACTGATATTAAGCTGGTGAATATGCTAATTTTGAAATATAGATAAGGAAATGATGATGTGAATAGTTATTAGTTTGACATCAGGACTGAAAGTGTGGCACAATCAACTCCCAGGTTTGATGATAAACTTTTCCTACAAGACAAGCTTTGTAATGCTCAAGAGAACCATCGAGATTTTTTTAGTGCAAAAAACCCATTTACAGTTGACAGTGTTTATGTTTGGTGAGGGAGGAACAAGAGTACATGTGTTATTACAATGGAGAGTACTGAACTCATCAAGCATGGCTTGGTGCCAGTGAGGAAATTTTTTATCATTAAAAAAGGATGTGGGATCAAAATGAGTAATTAGGGTGGTAACATTGTAAGTGATGTAATCAGAAAAGTTACGAGGGGGTATGTGTGTGATCTCAGGTACAGGTGACATTAGGATGAGGAGGAGGAAGTGATGTGGATGTGGTAAGAGGGGAAAAGGAAGTAAAGGGTAGAGGGGGAAAGGGTAAAGTTAAAGAAATAGGAGATGAGGAAAGAAAGGTAAAGGATGACACTGGAAAATTTTTATAGGGAAAAAGATGTATAAGGAAGCAAACATGACAAGAAATGTAAAGTTTAAAGGTGAGAGGATTAAAACACCATTAACCTTTATATGTGGAGGTATAGCTAAGAAAAACAGATTGGACAAAATTTAGTGTTAGTTTGTCTAGGAAAGTGCCTAAATAAGGAAAACAAGCACAACCAAAGACCCGAAGATGAGTAAGGTTAGGTTGAGTATAGTAAAGGACTTAGTGTGGAGATTTGTGATGAAGAACATGAGTGGGTAATAGATTTATAAGATAAACAGTAGTGGTAAAGGCTTCATACCAAAGAAACTTGGGAAGGAAGTAATGAAGAAGGAGGGTAAGACTATTTTGTTTAGGTGTATAAGGATAAGAGATGTGAAGAGAGATTTTAATGGAAACAAGATAGTGAGCAAAGGCATATTTGGTGAGTTTAGGAGCTGCACCACATTGAAAAGTGTGCATGGTAATGGAGAGGATATTTTCAACAGTGGCTTTAAAGGATTTAAAATGAAGCAAGGCCTAATTTTGGTGGGTAAGAGAAAAATTCAAGTAAAACGAATAAATTCATTGACAAAGATAATGAAATATCAATAACTAGAGTGGGAAAATGATGGGAAATGACCTTAAATATCACAGTGAATTAGTTGTAAAGGTTTAATAGAAATTCAAGAAGACATAGGAAATGAAAGATGAACACTTTTGTCTTGAAGAAAGAAGTACATGAATTGGTAAAATTTTTAAGTGACAAACTATCACCTAATATAGATTATGTAGAGTGACATGTATGACCAAGACATTGATGAAACAATTTTATTGAATTTAAGGAGGTTGTGTGTAATAGCCCAGACCACTCACCTACAGATATTGTCCGCTTTAGGTTGCCCCTCGGGCCAAGCCCCTTATGGTTTGGCTTTCCCCCTCCCGAGAAAATGCATCTTAGGGGGAGAGGTATCCACACCCTTATAAGGCGTACTTCGTTCTCCTCTCCAATCAATGTGGGATCTCATAATCCACCCCTTTAAGGCCTAACCCCTTTAGGGCCCAGCGTCTTACACTGGTACAACGGTTCGGGAACTGGCTCTGATACCATTTGTAACAGTCCAAACCACTCGCCTTCAGATATTGTCCGCTTTGGGTTGCCCCTCGAGTCAAGCCCCTCACAGTTTTTACTTTCCCCCTCTTGGAAAAGTGTCTTAGGGGGAGAGATATCCATACCCTTATAAGGCATACTTCGTTCTCCTCTCCAACCAATGTGGGATCTCATATTGTGAGAGCAACTAGACTGATGAAGTATGTTGGATCCTTCATGGGATAAAGGTTGTTATGGATGGGGCCTGCGAGAAGTGGGATCTTGTATTTCAGGTCCTTAACAACGTAAGTAGATGGATTAAATTTAATGACACAAGAATTATCAATTTCAAAATTGGAAATAGAGAAAAGATTAGTAATGATATGAGGAACAATCAATATATTATATAAAGGTTAAGATTACGAGAAAAAGTGGGAAGTGTTGAGGTACCATTAGATGAAATAGAAAGAGTGTATCCATCACCAATGAAAACTGGATTGGATTCATCATAAGGTCTGATAGATTCTATAATATGGGAATATCAAGTCATGTGAGCAGTGGCACTAGTATCAGGTAACCATTGAGTGACATTATTATTGGTGAAAGGAGCATGGTCATGATCAGGTTGGATGCTTATGGTGGAGAAAGCAAGGGTAATGTTATTAGTAGGTTGGTGGAATCTAGTGGAGCTTATGAGATTTTAAATACTAAAAGTGATAATGAGCAGCAATATGTCCCCATTTTTAGCATATTTGGCATTGGGTAGAGGGCTTGGTGTTGAAATTGTGCTTAGGGTAAGAGAAATTATATTAGGTCTAGAAAGGAAATTGGGTTAAGGGTTATGACTCGTGGGCTTCTTGAAATTGCATAGGTCTATTAGGTGAATGTCCATGAAGTGGGCCATTTAAGTTTCCAGGCCTAGAGTTGAGTCCATTAGCTTGTTACTTTTTCCTAAATGTGTTAGGGCTGCTAGAAAAAATATTGGAGTTGCCAGAGAAATGATGAGAGGAATGGCATCCTTTACCATCGATGTGGTCATAGGTGGTGTGATTTATGGCGGGGAATATGGCAAGAGCATAGTCTAATGACAGTGGGGCATAGAAGGATAATAAGTTTCTCATAAAACAAGAGCTTTACTTTAAGCTCTATAGATGGGATGGGGGTTAGGCAATTTTTGATTATTGTTATAACTAACTCAAAATCCACAGGTATTCCATTCTAAGTGAAGAGGATAGGAATGACATTTGAGATGGTGTCTTCAATTGCGGCAAGTTCTTCAACAGTAGTGAAGATGACATTAAGATAGTTGATGATGGTGTCGGAGCCCTTTTTGACAGTGTGAAGCTTTCAATGGAGGAGGGACTATTGAGAGTAGATTGGAGTAGAAAGTGGTCTTCAAAGCCAACTCAAAGAGTGTGTGGGTGGCGTCTCTAAAGGCAAGTTGCGTTATGGAGCTAGAGAGTGATCCAGTAAGGAAACAATAGACAAGATGATCCAGTTTCTCCCATTTGGCATACTCACTAGATAGAGAAGCAAAGATATCGTCTAGAGGTGCAATAGTCCTATTAGCTTATCTAAGAAGATCAGAGTTAAGTAGAATAGATTTAATCTAGTTACTTTAAACCAAAAAATGTGAAGAGTTTAGCGATACGGTTAGAAAAGTTGTATTCTGATTGAATGGCAATGTAGGTAGGCTATGTTTTGACATTTTTTAGGGCTTTGGAATTATAATGGTATTGTTCTAGTGTATAAGATGTTGGTATTGTTGTCTGCTAGAAGTGAAAGGAAATTCTAAAAAATAAAACTGTGATGTTGAATCTACTAGTATGTTGTTGCGTGAGATTGCTAGTATGATATGTGTGTTGAGTTTAAGTCTGTTGGTGTTTGGTATTAGTCGTTAAGTGTAGGCTCTAGTATTTTTATGTGTATGTGTTGGGTGTTACTGGACTGAGGTATGTAGTGTGGTTTGATGAAAAAAATGCCTAGTTGTTGAAAAAATTAGGAGTAGGCTCTAATAATGAAAAAGCAACTGTGAAGAAATTATATTATGATTTCTATGTAAATAGTTGTACAATGTATACTATATTTATAACACTAAAGGTAATTGATTCAATCTAAACTAAATGATATGATTAAATAAAGATTACAACAAAATAGATATGATACGTGAATAATCTAAAAAGATATAGTTTATGGTAGTTAAGATGTTGAGATATGCAGAAAATCCTAAAATGGCGTGCAAAAATAAGAGTAGCCTTAAATAGTACTTTATTATGACAATAGAACCCACTAAACAATAATACAACTTCATTTCATATTTAGAAGGGAATAATGTTTCTTAGAGGATCCTAGAGTGTATTTATTTTAGGACTTCTCTCTCTATATATAACGAAAATACTAATGTAAAGGCTCAAATGTAAAATTCAATATTTTAATTATTTTATAATGGAACATAACCATATTAGTGGTATATAACAATACAATTATCCCAATGATAATAATTGTAATAATAGGATTTATCTTTTATAAATCATAATATAAATGCTATATATTATCTAAGGTTGGGTTGAGGCGTAAGATTACTTATTAATAAATTAGGACTTGAATTCTTTTGAATTTGACCTTTTTTTCTTACTCTTTAAAACTTAAAGGGTATCTTTAATGAGTATCTAAGTGAGTTACATCCTTGGATATAAAATTAAAGAACACCATATTCTAATCGTTTGTCATTGAATAAAGTTTCTTACCGTATTCTTGTTATATAGTATTATGTTTTCATATACCTTATTATAGGGTTTGTCACCATTTACGACACAATTGCATTCTTTGGTAGAATATAAACTTGGTATTTCAATTTTGATTTACCATTATGTTATTTACAATTTAAATCATATTCAATAACTTAGTAAATTACTTATAATTGTATGGCTATATGGACAAAAGTTGGATGACTCATCAAAAATGGTCTAGTCAATAGTTAGAAGAAGTGAAGAATTTTTTTTCCAATTTGTAAAATATCAAATTGGTTTAGAATGTGAAATTCGTTGTCTACATATAGACTACTTAAATTTCAACGATCAAAGTTAGGATGTGTTATATAATCACATTCTAATTCGAGGTGTAGATAAATTCTATACTTAATGGATTTATCATGATGAATGTTTTAAAGCAAGTAAGGCTAGAAGTCTCGATACTTGTGATGATGGTGATAACAATAATGATGTAGATGTAGATGATAGTGATAACAATGCTGATGTAGATGATGGAATTGGAGAAATGATGTAGGATGTAGGGAATTATATGGAGAATATGGATGATAATACTTTGCCATATACATTTGGTAGAATTGCAGAAGATAATTTTAAGAAGTTATTGAAAGTAGCTCAAGAAGAATTATATTGGGGTGCTCTAATTTCTCACCAGTATCTTTTTTTGTGAGGTTCTCACACTTGAAGATATATAATAGGTAGAATAACAAATCTTTTGACATATTGATTAAGTTGCTCAGTGATACATTACCAATTGGCTACAAATTGCGAAGATTTTACTATAATGGAAAAAAAATATTAAGGGACCTGGGATTAGGAAATATATCCATACATGCTTGTAAGTATGATGGTGCTATCTTTTGGAAGGAGTTTAATGATCTTCAAGAATGTCCAATTTTTTGTACAACAAGGTGGTAAATGGATGATGGAACAGCAAACAAGATATCTTATAAAAATTTGAGATACTTCCCTATTAAACCATGTCCAGAAAGGCTTTTTATGTTAATAAAAATAGCTATAAATATAAGGTGACATAAAGGCATTGATAATAATGTTATGCATCATCCAGAAATCTCAACTGCATGGAACTATTTTGTGGAGTATAAATGATTTTCTAACGTTTGACAAATTGTTTAGACGTACTACTAAAAGGGCATATGGCCTGCCCTATGAGTAATAATCAAACTTATTTAGGCGGCTACGAAGTAAAATATATTATATAGGACAACGTCATTACTTAGAACATAGGAATAGATGGCAGAGAAGCAAATTTTTCATGGCAAAGTAGAACATAGTGAAGCTCCTTTATAGTTTTCTGGTTATGATGTGCTTGATCAATTATCATATTTGTAAGATTTTATACTTATCAAATACCTAAGTAATAGAAAGAGAAAGTACGCTTCTCTTTATCTTAAGTAGAATAAAAAAGCATATTTTTTAGTATGCCATATTAGAAGAATTTACTATTGAGGCATTATCTTAATGTCGTTTATATTGAAAAAAACATTTGTGAGAATATTTTATGTACTTTGATGGGTATTGGTCGTAAATCGAAATCAAATGACACAATTAAGGTTATCTTAGACTTGGAAGACATAAATATATAAAAGGATTTGCATTTGAAAAAGGAGATAATGGGTCATGTATGATTCCAGTTGCATGTTAAATTATGTTAGAAAAGGATAAACAAAGTTATTGTCAATTTCTTAAATTAGTTCAGTTTCCTGATGAGGCTAATTACTCATGAGCAAGTATGAAAATGGTTTAGGAACCGAGTAAAATACTCATGAACGAGTATGAAAATGGAATATTATTGTTAATATTACAATATTAACTTTTATTTATTTTCTTTTTTCCTCTAGACTATACTGTTACATAATCGTATAAGTAATGAAAAATTATATGCTTTGGCATGCGGGCCTCATATGTGTGGAAAAAAATGTACAGATCACATTGTTAATGGAGTTATATTTCACGTAAAGAATGTGCAAGTCATTTTGGAAGCTAAAATTGGGAGGTTGTTATTAAGGTACAATATAAGGATGATTTTATTATTTTATGTAGAGTTATCTCTAAAATAATTGAGTTAGATTACATCAAGGATAAAAAGGTTGTTCTTAGATTACATGAAAGATTAAATGGTTTTTCTATTTAAGTGTAAATGGTTTAATCTTAGTGACAAAGAGATTAACATAAAGTGAATGGCAATATTACTATCATCAATGTTAGTAACATATGGTCTAAAAATGAACCGTTTATGCTTACAAGTCAAGTAAAACAATTGGAAAGTTATGCAGAAGATTGAACATCGAAATGGTGAAGATGGTGATGAAGTATATCAAGAGAATGAGTCGCAGTAGAATAATGTAACACTTGAAATGAAAGATGAGCATATATCATCCATATTGTAGAAGATTATATTATCGTAAAAGCAACAAAAGACTATATTAAGGATGGATTATATGAAAATGATGATTTTAAACATCTAGATTATGATAATCGAATGTATCTTGATTATGATGATTGAATGTGTCATGAAAGTGCTCCTTCTATTGTCTTATTATAATGTTGATAAAATTTATCTTACTAGTGCAAATAATGTTGATGATTTTGAAGATCTTAATTATGATGATTGAATGTATCATAAAAGTGCTCTTTTGATTATCTTGTTATAATTTTCATAACATTTATCTCACTAATGCAATTAGTGATGGTGATTTTGAAGATCTTGATTATGATGATTGACTGTATCATAAAATTGATCTTTCTATTATCTTATTGTGATGTTAGTAACAAATATTTTACTAATATAATTAATGATGAAGATTTTGAATATCTTGATTACAATGATTGAATGTATCATGAAAGTACTTTTTATTGTCTTATTGTAATGTTGGTAACATTTATCTTGCTAATGTGATTAATGATGATGATTTTGAAGATCTTGATTATAATGATCAACTGTATCGTAATTAGTAGATTGAATTTATTATGAAAATTCTCTTTCTATTATCATATTTTAATTTTAGTAACATTTATGTTTTTTTTATAGATATATAACATAATGGCACTTAGTGGAAACAAAGGGAAGAAGGTGGTTGCAATAAAAATTATAGAATAGAGGAATGTGCAACTTCAACCAAATCAATCAATTGATGCTAGAAATTTAATTCCTAGCCAACAATAACTTCTATCTTAAACAACAATGAAATTAGTCACACAGTTTTGAAATTTCTCTATACCTTTAAGTGAATGTATATATTCAAATATATATCTTTACAGCTTAAAATTTTTCTTATCATATTCTTTTGTTGCCATAGGAAATATAGCCTTTTCAATTACTTTTCCACAATATAGCAACAATATTATTCTGCCTTCAAGTTATACATAACAACTTCATTATGCCTTAAGCAACAATGAAGCTATTGTGTAGGTTTGTCAAATTTTCATGCCTTCAGCTAGACTTATGCTAAAACATATATTTATATATTCAAAACATTTTCTTATCATTATTCATTTATTGTTGGCTTCCAAAGCTAGTACTAGAAAAGAGGTAGAGGTAAAACTATAGGCTAAAGTAATCAGGGAGAAGAAACTTTAGCTAAAATTAGAAAATTATGATATGTTATTTAAAAGGTTACTTGACCTAGATTATGATGGAAATGAAGAGGAAAGTGAAGGGTATTAGTTCTATCTCCTAGCATTATTCTACCACTTCCAATGTATATTATAATTTAATTTTAATAATTTTTTTCTCAAATTACATAATATAAGAAGATGAAACTAATGATTGATTATGTTGTGAATGGTAAAGTTACATGGTGATTGTTTTGATTAAAACCAAATAGTTATCATATTAATTGTCTCATAATACTTTTATTTGATTTTAATCAACCTTGTTATTTGTTATAGCTTTATGGAGTTGGACAACACTAGGTAGTCGTTTAGGTTATGCTTAAATATTTTGTAATTTGAGCATCTTTGTTAGTATGTTAGACATATTCCAACTTGTGAAGTGATCTCTTTATTGTTTTATATATAAAGATTGCTCAAACTATTATTAACATCTTGTATAGGAAAAAGCATCATCCTTTAATGATATATTACTTTTATTCATACAATTTGATGATATTTATATAATTTTACTTTATATATAGAATGCTCAACATTTGGAACTAGTGATATTTCTCTAAACTTTTAATTTTATACTAATAACTAAATAATACATAATAAAAAACTTGTTGATACATTATATACAAAAATTTGAAATTTGCTCAATATCATGGATTATGAAAAAACTTGCAAACAATGTTTAGTTATGTTTTTAGATATTTGTAGTTAAAAGTCTTTTCTTACAAAATTAAAAAAAGTAGTTAAAACATTTTACTTGCGAAACCAAAAGTGTAGCAACTAACATATTGCTAAAATATAAAAAGTGCAGTAAAAAGAATATTTCTATGTTACAAAAAACGTAGCAAATAACATTTCACTAAGTTATAAAAATTGAAGCAAATACTATATACCTAAGATAGATAAAAACATAGCCAAAAATTATTAGCTACTTTTTATTTTTGTTGCCAATCATTTGTTGTCAATTTTTTTGCCAACGTTGACTTATATTCAATATTTAGCTACATTTTTTAGTGATTTAGTTATAAAAATATTTTGTAGCTAATACTTTTTAATCTACAATCACTAAAAACGTTGCCTGTAATTTTCAGCTATAAGGAATTAGCAGTGCTTCATGTGACAAAATAGAAAAGTCACAAGTAAGTATGGGCCACATTTTTGTAACAATTGGATATGTTTTTTCTGTTGCCTATTATCTACTTTGATGTAGTAAAGGTTGAGAAACTGTTTGAGCTTACTCACTACATATTCCATAAAAAATTATTACTATGGTTGTCACTTCTCATCTTTGGCATTCTTGTCTTGGTTATATTTCTCTTACTAGATTAGGATCATCAATTTTTAGTGTTTCATGGTCATCACTAATGGAGATTTCTAAGAGCTATTGTTCATCCTTCAACTTCTTACTCTATGGATGCTCCATAATTATTATCTCCTTATTCTGTTACAGACTGTTATTCTTTAATTTATCGACCTCTTTTATTTTCAGCTTTGACTCCCCTACCTTCCTTTGTTTTCTTGTTTTCTTTTTATTTTCTACACTCAACTATCATCCATTCATCTTGATTCTTTTTCTTGCATAGTAAGTACCTTTTATGGAACCCCTGTCCCTCACACTCCTTACCACTACCAAACCTTAAAGTTACTACATTTCATTTTTTTTTTCCCAATAGTCATCATCTTTAAATTCTAGTCCTTGTCTTATCTTGATGGATACTGAAGCTTCCTACCTATAAACGTAAATCCTTCAGCTCTATAAACTGAGACTTTATCCCCCCACTCTTGCCTCATGCTCACTTTATCCTATTGAAAATCTTTTACAACTTATTAAGAAAAATTGGGTATAGGTTATAGGAGACTTCAAAGTTAATTTAAAACTGAGCTTTTGTCCTTGAGTGAATCCTCTGATAATATAATTATGTCTCCTTCTTTGGAACTTCTTAAAGCCAAAGCTGATAGATAGAAGTCTACTCTCCTTGGTTTTTTCCTATAAAAGAGGATAACTGATGAATGAAAAACACACTACTAGTTTTATACTCAAAATCGCAAGTATACTAATTGTACATGTAGTTGGAAGTGGATATTGATCCCACGAGGATTGTGATTACGCACCACTTAATTTAGGTTGTTTTTTATTTAGGAAATAATTTCACTTGAACTTAAAATAAATAAAAACAAACTAAAAGTAACAGGAAATAACGCAACCTAAACCAAAATCGTAAACCAAGATTTGGAGAAAAATCAAAATTAAACATTAGGAGTTATCATTATCCCTATTTACTCCTCTTTGAATAATTGATTTAATTTATGCTTGACCCAAGATTTCCTAAAATTCTAGCTACCCTCTCTCAAGGTGTAACTAAATGTCACTAGTTAAATAAATTGGAATTAACTTCCTGATCTCTCGATGTGCAAAGCCTTTCCTAAGCATTTAACTAGATATGAACCTATCTGCTAGGCAGTGTATTGATCTATTGAAATCTCTTCCTAATAAATCAATAACTTGTTATTTATAGGTCTATTAATCATCAACTCTCATTGTACAATTATCACAGATTACCAAGCTCACTCTGTAGATTTATTGTAAGATTTAAGTACAATTAATAACACAAATATGTATATCATTAAATCGATAACCAAAGGTTCACAAATAGTTCAAACAATAAACCCTAAAAATTGTTTTAGCCAATCATAATGTCCATAACATCCCTAACAATCAAACAATCTATAATAAACAAGTTAGAAGAGAAAGAAATTGAAATAAAATTGGACAGGGCAGCTCCTCCTCTTCTTTGCCCGAATTTGGAAAACCTGAATGACGGGGTGCTCTTTGCCTAATCAGGAATGAAACCTTGAATCCCCACCTATCTCTAGGCTCTCAATATGTCTTTTGGCTCTAAGAAGCAAGTTCCACAACCTTCTGGCAACTTTCAGGATTCTCCTCTTTATAAAGTCATGAAAACTTCAAAAAAATATAAGAAACTTGTATTTCTCTTCAACTTCCAATTCCCACAATCGTAGGAATTATACTTATGCTTCCCACAATCGTGGGTTATCTTGACAGAAACTTTCTCTATAGATTTCCCACGATCGTGGGAAATATGCCCTCTTCCAAGGTCGTGGGTTCTTGTTTTTTTAACAGTTTCACTTCTCTTCTCTTTTCTTGGTCCCTAGCTTAATCATAAAGATGTCCACCCTCCATTCCTACACCAAAATGATCAATTTCCACCTTAAACCAATATCAAACACAAAAGAACAACCATGAAGATCAAACTAAACAAAAACACACAAAGTAAGTCCTAAAACATAATAATACTAACCTATCATGCAAGAAACACATACCAAATACTTAGAAAAACATATACTAATGCACAACTATCAATGATCATGTTAAAAGACCTCACTCTTTAAAACATCTAATCAATTTCATGGTATTAAAAAATCTTTGTTTTCTTTTAGAACTTCTATGATGTTTAATGTGACAATTAGCAGTAGGGTATCAAAAGACTTACAAGATAATTGAGTAAATAACATTAACAATTTGCAAAATGAATATTAATTTTGTAAGATTCCATTAATAAGGCATGTCAATAAAAATTAAGGATAACTAATATACACTGATCACTTAGCTCATTCCCTAAAGTTCAAGAGCATATATCGTGAGTTTCTTTATAATCTATTATTTGGTGCTAGACAAGCCCACACCATAAGTATCTCTTGATAACATATCTGCTTAGGTTACCTCTTGATATAATTGATTTCCTTAATACATTCTTGTTACATAATGTTTACCATGTTTATGAATAGACTAATGAAATTTGTATATATATGATACTTATTGGATATTTCTATTCATCATACATATTATGTAAAGACAAATCTTTCAAGAACAAGTCAAAGAAATATACAAATTTGTTCTCTATCATTCTTGAAGACTAAATTTGACAGAGTGATTATTCTTAAACAAATTTTAAAACTATTTTATAGAAGTATATGAGATATTAGACACGAAAAAAATGATAAATCTACAATCAAGTTAAGGAAAAGTTTGAGGAAGACTCCAAGTATACACATATATTAGTACATAATACTAATTGCCTTTTTAAGTTTGATTCATAGTTAATGTATAGATTACCATATTATACTAGCCCAAAAATGGTTGTGTAATTTATAATACCTTTCAAAATAATGGTACTAATCAGTATTCAAATACTGGTTAAATATTGAATGAGATGATAAATTTAATAAATTTTTGGACTAAATAAAAAATTTCCTATCCTAACCATCCCTCCTTTTCTCTCTTTAACTCTCAATCTTGTTTTCTCACTCTCACAACATAAGTCATAATATTATCCTTTTCAAATCACTTTGGTTTCCTACTCTCATATACTCACCATCTTCGTCAATTGCTTTTAGTGCCATTCCTTTTTTGTAGGAGGATCCTTTCTCTCACCCAAGCTCGTTTTCATAGATCATTAGATTTTCTCATAGCCCGTCAAGTGAAATAGTGTATAGATCCTTTTGTTGTTTCTATAATTGTCACCTTAGGTCTCCATTCCTTTGGTAGTAACCTTATAATCTTTATTACAAGCTCGTCATTAAGATATAACTTTCCTAAGTTCTATAAGGCAGTGATGATATTGTTAAAGCATTTGAAGAATTTTTCTATAGTCTCTCCCTGTTTTATTCCAATAGTTTCATATTGATGCACTAAAAGATTTATTCTATGCTTCTTGACCTCATTCATTCCTTCAAACATGACTTGTAGTTTGTGCTATATTTATTTTGTTATAGAACAGTAGGATATTTTCTGATATTCATATGGAGATAATGCACAAATCAAATGATGTTTTGATTTAGAGTTTAATTGTGAATTTCTTCTATCAGCATCAATCCATACTTCTACGTTATCTAAATTAGGAAGTGTAGCTCCAACTGTAATGGCTTGCAAGATTTCAATATCTATAGATTGGAGATAGATTGTCATTCTCTCTTTCCAATACGAGTAGTTGTTTCCATTAAAGTAAGGAGGCTTTGAGATGAATTTTCCTTCAAAGCTTCTTAAGTTGTTTACCATGATCCATCACGTGTTGTAAAACCAAAAATGTGAAACCTTGCTCTGATACTAAATGATAAAGCAAATACATGCAAGAGAGGGGTGAATTGTGTGTAACTTAAAAATTTTGTAAGTTACTTTCAATTCTATAAAAAAATAGGGGCCTGTTAAAAATTAAAACAATATGTGCTTGTCAAATGATAGTAGTCTGCTAAAGTATAAGTTATGGTGAAAATAATAAAAAGGAAGGTGCCTGTTAAAATCAAAGGAACCGTTAGCAAGTTGAAAACAGGAGGGGCCTATTATAAAAGTGAAGGAGTCTCTTGTTGAAATGAACACATACACAATATAATCCGAAAATATAAAAAATAAGGAGAGAGAGAGAAGAAGGATGTAGTCGATTTATACTGGTTTGGCTTACAAGCCAAGCCTATGTCCAATCCTCAAGTATCCAACTTAAATGTTTCACTATAAAATTAAGTAGTAATTTGACAAGTTTCTTTAAGCTCGCGAGTACATATTTTTCAAGATTCTCTAATCTTCCACACTCGAAGTGTATAACAAGCTTCCAAAAATTCACAGAAAAAAAATAAAAAATGAAAAACAATTTCTATCTTGATAGAGTGATTTTAGTTTTTAAGGCATAATAAGAATGATATGACTCTCAATAATACAGATGCTGCTCAAATATTTTGAAGCTTTATTTATGCTTGTTGCTTTACAATTGTTGTTGCTCTTCTTTAAATAATCAATTTTTTCAATTAGCTATTACTTCACTTGCATTTTTAGTCAATTGGATAGATTTAAATTTGGATAACTTTGATGTCATCTTTGCCAAAAATCTTCCAATAATCACGGGGATAATATACGACCTTCATAATTAGTAGGATCATTTCGGATAAATCATTTCTAATAAGGTAAGTTCATAAAGAAGGTTCCTAGAAGAAAGGAAGAATATTTCTTATGATTTTAATTTCTTTTGAGAATTAACTCGCTAATTATAAAAAGAAATAAATCTAGTTTGAATTTTGAAATATTATATAGTTATCATCAAAATCGTTAAATATAAACCTTGAGATAATAAGACTTGCTTTGCGAACTCTTCTCAAATAATAGTCAATTATTCTTTATATAATAATGTTCTGCCTTATTTGTTGAACAAGCTGGGAAGTCTAACACAAGTTAGGCAAATGACTTGGAAATTTTAAGATTTTGTGATGAGAAGTAAGGGGGTACTTAGTTCGTGGGTTTGTAAGACTTTAATAAGTATGGAAGTGAAAAACGTAGGTTGGTTATATATTATCATTGCATGAATAGTATTTTCATATATGAGTTTTAGGGATTACTTCATAATCCTAAATATATGATAAATGAAAGTCATTCCTTCCTCCTTTTCTAGTAAAATAATATAATTAATTAAATATATTAA
>JAOQMP010000208.1:8845603-8859945 GCA_027563575.1 Erythroxylum pedicellare
CCTTAATGTACTCGTAAAAAGAAAAACACAAGAAAATAAAGAAAATAAAGGTTAAAGAAGCTTCTCTATTAATGCATCAAGGTGTTTGTGGAAAAGGCAGTTGAAATTTCTATTGTTCGAAGAAAGCAAGCTGATTATGCTCCAATCTGTCTAATCTGCGCTCTATGCGCTGTAGGCGTCACTCTATTTCCTTAGCATTGTGTTGAAGTTGTGAAACAAACCTGCAATGGCACAAGACAACAACGCAATCAACAAAATTGCAAGTTAGGGTTGGTGGGTGGGTTGTCGATGAAGAATAGGATAGAAATTGTTTAATGGATGGTAAGTGTGATTTAATGCCTAAGAGTTGAATATTGATGTGTGGTAGCTGTAGTCGACAATAACGAGAGAAAAGCTCAATGAAAGAAGAAGTGGGAAAAGAAAAAGGGCGGTGGAAAGCATGAAAATTATCATTTTTTCCGTTTTTAATTAAAAGAAAAAAATTAGAATTGCAGAATTGAAAATATTAAATTAAATTCCTAACTAAACTAAATTAAACCTAAAATGAAAATAAAAGAAAACTGCCAAAAAAACACATAAAAAAGGGATACGAATGGGGTGCCTCCCATTAAGCGCTTATTAAAGGTCATAAGCTTGAACTTTGGCATATAAACATCATCCATTATTGAATGGATGCTTGAGTCCAACAGGAAGCATGCTTAAACTTCGTGAGAAGCTTGGAGAACCTTCCCTTGAAGTAGGCTCTTTATCAGCATGATGCTCTATGACTTTCGATGAGTGGAACTTCATCGCTTCACCATCATACTCTAATGTCCACTCGTCTTTTCGGACATCTCCCTTCTCACACCATGATGGTATCTATAAAAGTAAAGCCAATGGCTGTGGAGACTCGACATCCTGCTTGTCACCTTCGGTCTTCAGCTTGCTCACCCACAACTCTCCTAAAAGCTATACTTCTTACGGCTCTTCCTATTCTTCTTCTTTTTGTACCTGTAAATAACTAGGAAAAGGAAACGAAATTTGGTTAGCGATAACATGAACTGCATTGCTTACCTTAGGAGGCTACACATCCTCCATCTTTTCTCGACCTATAACCTTTTGCTCTCCTAAATCCGTTTGCTCTTCCTTTATTGTTTCTGGGTTCTATAAATGATCTCCACTCTCTGAAGGAATGCACAACTCCTCCGCATCACTCTCCTATTGACTAAAAATTATTGCAGACATTAGGGCTTCCATTCTCTTTGCTAAGTGGCTTAATTGATCTTCTAAGGTCTTCAAGCTACTCCTCGTTACCTACTGGAATTGAAGAGTGCTTGTCGCCAAACTCATTACGATCTCCTCTAAAGACATCTTATTAGCTTGTGGTAGTTGTGGAGGCGGAGGCGGAGGCTCGAAGTAGGGTTGCTCTTTATAGTAGCTCGGTGGAGAAGTGAATCTATACTGTGTATCCTGCAAAATAGGGCATGAAAAAAAAGAATAACCCAAAAATGAGTAAACTTTACATACCTTAGCTTGTTGGTCATCCCTCGGTACTTACCCAGCTAAAGGTGTGAAATCTGCAACTTGATGATCAAACCTAGAAGTCGCAACAGATGGAAACTCATTATCATAACAAGGATAATATGAAAATTCAGAATCAAAAGTATATTGATAGTGAGCCATGCCGCAAAAACATCAAAAAATTAGAAAAAGCTATGAAACTAAAACAAACAGAAGATAAGGTAACCAAGAGCAACGAAACCAACAATAAAAACAAAAAAAAAACATCACTAACAAAACCGTCAAGAAATTCCCCGGCAACGGTGTCAAAATTTGGTGAATGCTATCGCTTGCAACCAAATATAAAAAGAAACTAACTTCCCACAACACAAATTAATATAGTAGTGGAAAGTAGGGATCGTTCCCACGAGGAATTCAGACATTAGTAGTTATTCAATAAAAAAGGGGGAGGGTTTTGCAATTGTGAATTAAATAGAATTTAATTGGAAATTAAAATTGAAAAATAACTAAAAATAATAATAAGAATTTAACAATCAATAAAAATAAATCTTGGTTTCCAGTCTCCTTCATTATTGAACTTGCGTTGATCATCAACACTAAAAATAACCAGTTTAGTAGTTCAACATTTGTTGTGGTAAATTTCTTTACCTATTTCCTCTTATGTTTAGTTAACCAAAACATATTTTTGAATTAACCCTTATTTAATAACAACCTGGATACAATCTCAGATTTAATTAATTAATAGCTTTACGAATCAAGAAAATCGACGAACTAGATAACATACATACAATGTATATTTAGCCTAGACAATTATCTTTTCTAGAATTATGTTCCTAAATTAGTAGAAAAAAATCCTAGTTGCTACTTTTGGTTAAAAGAATTGAATGTCAACCTGTTTAATCTAGCGATTGATTGAATAAAATCACAAATTAGTTAATCACCTAGCTGTCAAATTAAACAATCAAATAAGGACCTAGAAAAATAATTAATATTTGACTAATAAATCGATTAAAATAAAGAACAAAAGTCTCACGATATGTAAAGTTCAATAACTAGGATTCCGTAAACCAAGAAATAAAAATTTAGTTACCCATCATCATGATTTCCCTAACTATTTTGACTGTCACTGACGTTGAGACTATCACGGGCGACACTCTCTTCTTTTTTATTTGCCGCAGCCTTCTTCTCAACCTCTTTTAAATCCTCCTTCTTGTCACTGTCGATGATGGACGATTAAAGGTTGGAGAGCACCTTCCTATCTTCTGCCGCACACACTTGTTTTAACGTAGCCCCCCACCTCTCTCTATTGTTGTGTGATTTTCTTTTTAATTCCCCAGTCTCCCTTTTTTTTTGTCCACGTCTACCCTTTTTAAAATCCTCAACCCTCTTTTGTTTTAACGTAGCCCCCACTTCTTTTTAATTTTGCCAATTAAAAAGCTCTAGCCAAGCCTCCCCAACGTCAACATTTTGGCTGAATGGTTTTATATTCTTTTGCCTCTCATGTGCTGCGTTTTGGCCTCCATGTATTGTACATTAATGTCCATCTCATTGTAACTTGTTAATTTCCTTAGTCACGCATAAATGGTTGTCGTTTTGGTCTTGGGCTGTCTTGCTTCTGCGTTTTAAGCTTCTGATTATTGCACGAGGTCATGTCTAATTATGGTCAATATCTAGTTCAGCTCTTTTTATCCCAAAATTGTCGCGGTTCTTTCGATTCAGTTCCAAAATACACCTTGACATGAAACAAGATTAATTTCCATTAAGTATAACTTTAAACTTCAAGAATAAAGAAAATTAACACACAAAAAGATAAAAAGTAAAGACACTAACAGTCGTTTGAGCACATCCTTATCAACTTCCAAGAATGTTTTAACTAATATGCTCAACTTTTTGTGGCATATGGAGGAAATGGGTAATTCTGGGTCAACAAAGACAAGCCAATGCACCTACCACTCATCCATAGAGCTCAAGAACCCTGACATACAGGAAGAGATAGCGAAGATAAGATTCAAGATAAAACCATTTTGGAAGGCCATATGAAGATTATGGATATCCAGGGACGAAGCTATTTGGGGCCAATGATGCACTAGGCCCCCCATCATTTAATAAAATTAAATATTTTTGTCTTTAATTAATTTATATATATATATACAAGGACTGAGTTATTTGGAGCCCATTGGTACACTGGATCCCCCAAGATTTAAAAAAATTAAATATTTGGACCTTCATATCTTATATTCCTGACTCCATCGTTGTGGATATATGGTAAAATTACAGCTATTATCTTTAACCGATTGGAGTGAAACTTGCAAGGAGAATCTTCCATAGTATTTTGGTTTTCAGTTCAATAATTTTTTTAAAATGTTTTCAAGTGTGTAATGTTTATTATCTATAAATGAAAACAATTCTATAATTTTAGAGTTATCTTCTCCTTTTGAGACTTTTCAGAGTGCCAATATGAATGAATAGTCAAGCACAACTAAATAAGACAAAAGTTGATAAAACATGTAGGAATCTGATTAATTAGGACGATATCGATCTGCCGAGGATCAAGTTCAGAAGATGATCGATCAGCCGAGATCAGTTCTGAAAGTATGATTCAGGGCACTGTCGTTTTCAAGTATATCCAATAGGCACCATGGAACTGATTCTTACTGCAATACTTTAATGAGAATACGTAAAAACCTGTAAATTATGTACGTAGTATGTGTCATAAAACAAGCTCGAACTGACTACATTCACAGCTCGAACCAGCCGCCCCTATTCTTCATACCTATGTTTTTTACTATTTACATTATTTTTTATCAAAAGAAATAGGAAGACAGGCAAAAGGCCAAGATGAAGCCACTGATACTAATATTGGATGTTAAGAGGAGATCCATGAACCCAATAACATAAACAACAAGCAAAGAGGGACGGTGAGAGCAACCCAAGGAGACATATAGAACTGTTGAAACAAAGTCGGAGATAAGTGTGAGTATTAGCGCCTCTGCGTCTTGCATTTATGTTCAACATGTGCTCTTAACCACCGCCAGCTCTTAGGTTACACTATTCTACTACTGCTCTGGCTCCGCTTCTTTTCTTTCTTCTTTTTAGCTCATTCAATAAATAAATTTTATGTCAACCATCATCGATATAATTTATAACTTTCATATGAAGATAAGAAATTTGATCCTAACAACTTAAATTGAACAAGTTATTGTATTAGTTATGCATTGAATTATTAACATTCATAAGCTTCTATAAATAGGTAAAAATGATACCAATTAATCGAAAATAATTAAAGATACAAAGATATGATATGTTTTATTATGTAAAGTAATGACCAATGATATCAAATTAATCGAAAATAATTAAAGACAAAAGATACAAAGATATGATATTTTCTAATATGTAAAATAATGACATCGTAGAGTTTGGTGGATGGCATTAAAAAAAATCATCTTTTAACTCAAACGTATTGAACTTGATGGTGATAGTTTATATGCGTGTGTATGTATCTGAATGCCTTCTTCGACAACACGTGTATTATTTTTTTAATGAAAGAAATAATTAATCACATATACTAAAGTATAGAGTTACTGAAATAAATGAGTGGATTCTTACTAAAAAATAAATTTATTAACCTGACCTTATATGAGAAATTGATTTAAAATATTACTTGTATCTCAGTAAAAATTCTTCTTATGAGAATTTTATTAGTAATCATTAGACTTGAGATCTCCAAAAGATCTTATACAAGGATTGTTATATTTTGATGATACTTAAGAGCAACTCTAGTTAGGTAGCTCAATCTTTAGTCGTTAGACATAGTAAGAACTTTATAGAAGTGGATGAATGATTAATATATGATTCTTCAACCTAAAATGATCAGAGAGAATATTCAATTATTCTTGAGTAGTATTAATTCAGGAA
The DNA here is from genome assembly GCA_027563575.1 of Erythroxylum pedicellare. NCBI lineage: Eukaryota > Viridiplantae > Streptophyta > Magnoliopsida > Malpighiales > Erythroxylaceae > Erythroxylum > Erythroxylum pedicellare. The sequence goes on from JAOQMP010000208.1 coordinate 8,851,019, forward strand.
TCCTTGATGGAGATAGAATGATACTTTGAAAAATAGTTTTTAGATGTCATTAATAAAATAAATTATTAATGATTGAGAACTATCATAATTTAATTTAAATAAAGTATAAATTAATTTCATGCTTTATATATAATTGAAATATTATATAATAAAAGGATTGAAAACGAAAAAATTATGCTCGAAAGGTTCATCAAAACTATTTTAATGTTCTTAATATTTTGGAGATCACTATATGCTGCTGGATGCTCTAGACAAAAATTTTTTAATTAAAAATTCAGAATAAATTTATCTATTTAATCTTAAATATTACATAGGGTTATAATTTATATATACATTGCACTGTTTAGAATATCGTATTTATTGATCGGTATTGAGCTCGTATCTAAAAAATGTTTTGTACTAAACTATGGTGCTTATCGATACAGGCTCTTTAGGTTGGTACCTATCGGCCAAATGCTAATTAGAATTATAAATTTTAAAAAAATTTAAGACTAAATTGAAAAAGCTTAAAATTTCTCCTATATAAAATAATAATTACTTATACATAAAAAGAATATGGTAAAATTATCTATAGTTTATTTAATAGATAATAAAAATATAAATAAACATATATTAAATAAAATTTTATGTCATTATACTTATACAAAGTGATTTATAGATTACATAACTAAATATTAGTTTAATACAATCATATTTAATATTTTTAAAATTTTTATATATTAATAATATATATACTTTTTATATATACATACAAAAAATTATGATAATTTTTGAAATATGCAAGGATAACATTTGAATTAAATTTGTTTAAATGTATAAGAAATATGTGAGAATATTATTAATAAGAACAAAAAATTATTTGTTATATCAAATTTATGTTATTATGATTTCTTAAGAAATGATTAAAATAAAGGAAAAAAAATTGTATAACGTAATATATTGAGTATAAAATTTAGTAATTATTTGATAATTTTAAAAATTATTCAAAACAATGCCGATATTTTAGTATTGATATTGTATCATAATAGAATCAAATTCGATAGTAAGTTTGGTACAGTATTTATAACATTGATACACTGCTAATATATTTAAGAACCTAACAGGTCATGTATAAAGGACAGTTGGTGAGAGAAAAAAATAATTTAATTGTAAAATATCATAAACTTTAGATTAAAAATGGGACATTTAATAAATAATAATTAATTAGAAATTGTAATTCTAATTAATGTTTAATTGAAATTAGAATTTATTTCATTTAATTACTAAAATGTCCAAACTCCATTATAAATTGACTAAAGTTTTAAAAGAGTTAGTACTTCTTTCCTACCTTTTCTACACCACTAACAAGTGTCCAATCTAGCAAATATAATTCTACTCTAATAAATAAAAAACAAAATTGTATATAGCGAGGAGTAGTGTTGAATTCACTTAAAGTTTATTTCCTTTTGCAACTTAACAAAACAAAATGAAGGGCAAGAGATTTTAGGACAAAAATTGAAATAGATTGAAAGTAAAGACAAAAAAAGTAATCAACAATACAATTTATTGAAATCAAATGACAACAGATATCTAGCCCTAGGTATAGTTTCAGCATTGATTCTTTGAATTGATCATTGATGCAAATATAAACTCTTATATTTCTTAATAATCTGGTTATAGTTATTAACAAGTTCGCTAGCTAGCCAAAACAAGTTCTTTTATTAATTCTCTTATCAACAAACCACACTAAACATGTTATTATGATTTAATCTATTAATAACATTAAAAATTAGAGAGACCACCAATTCTAGCTAACAAAGACATAAGCTTAACTTATTTAGACTAGATTATATATCTATATAATATGAGTAGAATATCTTATATCATTATTTAACCACTAAACATTAAAATAATCAAACAATTAGGAAGTTAATTGCTTCAATTGGCAATATATTATATTGATAATTAACAATAAGCCTTTTTTGGATCAATCAAACCAAACAATAATAATATCAGAGGATATATAAATAATAAAGAACAAAAGAGTAAAGAAAAACAATTAGATCTCTCAATTTTTGAATAATCAAACTTCAATTATCCTTTGGCTAAAGAAAAAGGGAGTTTAGTTGCAAATGGTTCTTAAAGACAAGATAAAAGAAAAATAAAGTACTATCATAAGAACATTGGGAAAAAAAAGAAGAAGAAGAAGAAGAAGAGCTAAGTTGAGAGGGATGGATAGATGACTACCTCCTACGCCTGCTTCTTTTTAAAATCTTAAAACCCTATCTAGTCTTCTTAAAAAAGGATAAAAGTTAAGATTAAGACTAAATCTAATAAATCTCAATTCTATTGAGATCATCCTGTCAAAACAAGTCCTCCCTAAACAAGACTTCTAAATAGAGCAAAATAGAGGTAGAAATAATTAGGACCCACTAACTTTAAAAGAGTCTTATCTATTTAATCAACTAAGGCTAATGCACACCTTAGACCTCTTTTGAAACTTTCTTCTACATAGTTTCATTCTTTTCCAAAATTTGCATCTTTATTCTTCTCTGTTAAATTTGTACTTCTAAGCATATTTTGATCCAAATCTCCTATTTACTCCACAAAACACAAATATATAATTAAAATCCATAATTACAAGCATTTTAAGAAATTAATATGAAATATGTGTAATTTATGCATGCTGTCAACCACTTATAATTCTCTTAACACGCTTGCGTAGAAATGAAATACTTATGTGGTCATAAAGTGTTGCTAGATGCCAAATTTAATATATATATATATATATACATAATTATAATTAAAGATAAATTAAAATGTTTAATTTATTTAACCTTGAATATGATATAGGTTTATAATTTACCTCAGTTATTAACATATTTAAAAAACCTAATATGTCACACATAAAGAATAATTGGTGAGAAAAAAATAATTTAATGCAATTGGAATTAATTATAAAGTTTGAGAAACTTTATATTTAATATAAAATATTTAATAAATAAGGATTAATATGAGATATTAGATCTTATATAGGTTGAATAAATATATAATTATAATTAATTCTAATTCTAATTAAAGTTTGATTAAATTTAGAATTTTTTAATTAAATTATTAAAAGATACAAATCTTATTATAAATATGTTTAGACTTTAAAAGAACTAGTTGTTCTTATGTACTCTATCTATACTACTTCGCGGAGCTTACTTAACACGTTTGTGTGAACATTATTAGAGGCTAAAAACATGTAAACTACAATAGTTTCAATGAATCATTTTCAAGAGGGGTTGGAGGAAAACTTCAAGAAAAGATTAATCAAGTTACATAATAAGATATAAACTTATTATTTATGTTTTAATGTATTTATGCATTAATTATATTATAAAAGTAAAGTGAACTTAACTTTCAAAAAATCAAACTTAAAAATACACACATTTACGAATCTCACCCAAATTTCCAACACAAAACCCTTATATAAAGCAAAGGACCTGTTCGTCAAGTAAATTGTGGCATTTCGTCATTGCTTAGTGCCTACCAGTTATGATTCGGTGACCCAACGAATCAAGCATACATATATCATAAGATTTGGCAATAATACAGATAAGAGGACACAGATGATCCCTCGTACTACCAATAATCATACTGATGTTGACCACATTTAATTGCTGCTGGAAATCATAAAACGAATGTAGCAATCTAATTAAATATTAAGGATTGTGAATAAAGATTATATTTCAATATCCTCATGTTCAGATAATTGTGATGTCTCCTTCGCTTTTTGGTTAGGATGGAAGATTTTCTTTGTGCAAAGTCATCACCAAACACCATTAGCGATTTTAAAACTAATCACAATCAATAGGCAAATCAATATCGGTTGTCTTGTCTCTTCTATAATTTTTTGTGAACGTACAATTTTAGGAAGAACAAAGAACTATAGATAAATCTGAAGTCCAAAAAGTAGGTTAAGACAAAGACCCGATCAATACTGCCAGCTGAAGTGCAGCTTTATTGCAGATCCTAAGAACACATTTAAAACGATCATAAGAAGAAAAAACCGCACGAGTTTTGATAGATTCAGATAAGTTCCCAGAATTTGCAGAATGTTAAACTCCTTTAATATTAAAGCGTCAAACTTTTAACTTAGCACGAGCCTGGGAATTTTTGTTCTCTGAATGCTTGTCTTTGATCATCTTGAAATGATGTGCTTCTCAAGTGTTATCTATTTATTGGAACATGCACGCAAATAACGCATCGTTCCTACGCTTGGTATAAACCCATTATATTGTAGGTTTTTACCTTACAATTAATCAGTTTGGTTGTAATTTAATAATAATTATTTAAAAACATTGTTTATCTTGTAAATATTTAGATGTATATTATAAAGTTCACAGGATAATTGTACGTTGTAAATAAATTTATAATTATTAGATTCATATTTCATTTATGCATTATCTCTAAAATATTTCTAGTCATTGTTTTATCAAGATTGAATATTAATGGAACATAAAAAGACTAGCATACATTTTGTTTATGAAAGAAGTAGTTGATCTCATAGGCTAAATTATGAAGATACTTAAATAAACGTGTAGATGCTTGTTAGAGGACAAGTTCACTAAATAGACTTGATATCACAAATCCATTTGAACATTACTTGTATGTCTGTGGAAATTCTCATTGAGATAATTATATAAGTGATCCTTTGACTTGAGGTTACCAAAATTATCTTATACATGGATTGCTATATTTTAATACTACTTATGACTTACTTAACCATGGCTTATTCAATCGACAGTCATTAGATATATCACGAACTATATAGAGGTAGTTGTATGGTTAAGATAAAATTCATCACGCTAAACTAATTATGGAGAATATTTTGTTGTTCTTGATTAGTATTGAATCAGGAAAACATTAGTCAAGGTAAAATGATATTTTGTAAATAGTTTATAAATATTATTAATTGAATCGATAGCTAATGGTGGAGAATTAATATCATTGGACTCAAAATATAGTAGACATTAATTCTGTGTTTTATGACTAATCCAAATATTGCCTAATGGAGCTAGCATTTTTTGTTTAACTTTTTTTGTAAGAGTTTCAGAGTTTTCATAACTCATTCTATGTATACTATTAGAGGCTGGACAATTATGCAGCTAAGGTTATTGAGACAGATCAGTTTTGGAAACGATTCAAGGAATACACCAAGATAAGGATCAAGCTTCAGAATATGATATATCTTAATTTTGAGAAATCGAAAATTATAAAAAAAATTCATAATTATTTTGCTATAGTCGGGGATCAGATCATGGCCGAATTTCCTACAATGGTATTAAAACTAGATTTTAGTTCTATAGTTTGATTAAATTTGCATGATTATTATTGATTCAATGAAAATTAAGGCTTTATGTTTTATTAAACTCGAAGCAGAAGATGTTTTTTATCTCTTCTGAAAATTTGTTTAAGCATCTTCCGTCTGCTCCATGTTTTGCTTTTGGATTGTCTCACTGCACGCTTCCTTTTACTCTTTAGTTTCGGAAACAATCACTCCTAAAATTTAGAATGCATGTCTTTTATTCTATGTTCTAAGATTTTGTTTTTGCAATTTCTAGAATTGCTTCGGCCTTAGTTGTTCTGGAACCCTAAAAGGAAAACTTAGATTATGCAACTTCTTTTATGATTGTTTATTTTGGAAATTGGCTTAGGAATAAGTCATGTATATTGCATGTGTTGAACCATGTTTTCTGCTTTGATTTTCCTTGTGGTTTTTGTTATGCTTGTGTGTATTGGAACATTAGTGACAAACCATCACTGGTGATGCGTTCAATCTAGCGGGAAATTGCCATTGGTTCAATCGTGAACCAGTGGCTACACCACTGGTGATGTAGGGCATTTAAATCGCCCATAAACGCAATTGAAGCATGGTGGCTTATGTCACCCATAATGGCGATGGAGGTCCAAAACACAAGTCGTGAGGAGTAGAAGCAAGGTGTGGAAGAGCGGTAGAGGGTGGCAACATGGACAAGGTGGTGGCACAGAAGCAATCGTAGTCTTAAGAAATAAGAATGTAAATAGGTCGGTCCAAGCTCGGGCTACTCCTAGCCTAACAACAGGCTAGGTGGCCCATGACCTGTGGTTCGACAGCCCGAGATAGGTTAGCTCATGGCCCAGCAGGCCACGGACAGGTCGAGCCAACCTGACCCACTTTATAGATATATTTTTAAAAAGTTAGAAAAACGATTTCATTTTTTGACATTTTTGAAAAAATATATATAAAGTGGATAAAACGACATTGTTTTTGAAGTAATGGTCGAGCCACAAGCCAGCCCATGCTCTACTTGACCTCGGTCGGGCATGGCCCGTGCCTAATCAACCTAGGCCAAGCCTACCGAACCAAAATTGACATCTCTATTGAGAAAACGATACACGCCCCACTTTGGGTAGCCATAATGCACGCACCAATCAACAACCTTAGTTGACCGGGCACATGCAGAAGTTGACCACACGTGCCACACTATTCCCCATCCCTTTTTAATTAATTTTTTTAATGTTTTAAAGGCCTTAATTTTGATTAAATTAATTTAATCGAAATCCCTAATAAATTTTGAAAAATGTTTTCTAATTGTTTATTTTTTTCAAAAGGTTGATTTTACTAGGATTATTTTTGAATTTACTTTAGCAAATCAATAAATAGAATCAAGCACATATTTAAAAGAGCTATATCTCATAATTAGATTATGTTAGATAACTAATATAATGAGATTATATTAATTAAGATAAGAACTTTATTTTAAAATTAAGGGAATTATTTTTCTTAATTAATTAGATTTCTTAAAATTAATAAAAGTGTTTTCTTAAGTTATTAAGAAAGATGTTTCTTAATTAAATTTATTTATTTTATTTTAATTTAAATAAATTTAATTATAATTTTATTTTTTAGAGAATTATTATTATATTTATTTAGAAATTATTTCTTTATTTATGAATACTAAGTTTCTTGATTTTTAGAAAAAATATTTTTCTTATTTAAATTTTGAAAAGTGTTTTCATTTGTTAATTAAGAAAATTGAGATTTCTTTAGTATTTTAAAAATAGTTTTCTAATTTATTAAGTAAAGACTTTATAATTATATAAGAAATCAATCTTTAAATAAATATATAATGACTTTCTTAATTAAATTTAAAAAGCATTTTGTTTAATTTTGAAAGGAGTTTCCTTTTAATTTTAGAAAATAGTCTTCTAATTACAGAAAAGTAATTTCTAATGAGATTAAAAATAATTTTCTAATTGGATTAGAATGTGTTACTTATATAATTTTGAAAATGGAGTTTTTCTAATTATAATAAGTAGAAGCATAATTTATTAAAAATTGTTATAAAAAAAATTAAATGAGTCAAGATAATTGAAAATAGTTTCCAATTATATTTGAAAATCGTTTTCAAGTCACATTAAAATTCTATTTCAAATAGGAATTTAATACAGTTAGGAATCGAGGAGTGTAATCTAATTCAATTTTGTAGGGAGTTGAAAATATTGTTTTAGATTATAAAGATGAATAAATAGAATTAAACAAAGCTTAATATTATGCATATAATTTGATTATGAGTTCATAAGATGCATACATACATATATACATATATATGTTAAATTGTGTTTTATGTATGTGATATTTTACATGCAATTTTGTGTTTAATGGGATGAATGAAATTAAAATCCCTCATTAAAATATTAAGTACATGTTGAGAGTGTGGTTTTTGCCTTCAATTGTTATAAGAATAAACTAGAGTTTTGTTTCTTGTAAGCTTATTGAACAAACTCGAGGCCCATTTTAACCTAAACATATCTTATGATAGTGAGTTCTATTTAACTAAATTTGTGTGATTTGGATGAGTAAACTTATGATCCCATGAATTTAAGGCAGGGTTAGAAATAACATATAAGATATTCTTTGGTAGGAGTTATCACCTAATGGATCTAAGAGCCATATGAGATGTGATTAATAAAGTTATTATCTACCTAATTTAAGTTTAGTTGGTTTGTTAATCAAACTCAAGCTCAATTATATTTGAATGGGGTCCTAGCCTACCAGAAAGATTAGAGTAATCTTTCCGAATAGTAGTGAGGGCTATTACTTCGAATAAAATAATAAAAGTAACCAAATACATGATTAAATTCCTAATTTCATTTAGTAGTCATCGAATATAATTAACTACTTTCTTTCTTTCATTTATTTTTGTTTTGAATGGAATTTACCTTGTACTAAGAGTTAGTGAACCAAATTTCTTGGACATAGGATTATGTTTGAGAAGAGTTCTCAAAGTTGGAAAAGAAAAATTGTATGCCAGTTATGCAATTTTGTTATAATCCATATTAAGGATTCGGTGACAGGGTTTTAGAGATACGATAAAATCATATAGATGACAAAATGTATTGACATTTTGAGTTGACTAATGTTTTATAAACTTTGAAGATAATATGTAAGATGTGTGTCAACAACATGATAGCAAGATGCAAGAGGTTGCATTAAGTAGCACTAAAAGGTGTAGTACCTTAATGGAATTGTTCCACTTAATTTAGTTTAATAAAAGCATGATTGTGGACTATAATTAAAGGCTTAGCTATAGTATGATCATAGTTGTCATAAGAAGAAAATGATTGCATGACTTTTCTTATCTATATGTGATATGATAGAGATTGTATGTATTTCTGGTTCATGCTTACAAGTCTTTGATACTAAATTTAGATTCAAAATTATTATAACGTTCAAAGCATGATAAGAAATAGATTGTTAAGTAAAAGTAGGTGATCCAATTTTATACAAATAGTTTGTATGTGTTGGATCAAATAAAACTTATGCTTAACATAAATGGCAAGAATAAAAAGTTGAATAACCGAGACTATACTTTTATTTCATATGGGTTAAATCAATATAATGAGAATCATGAAGTTAC
>JAOQMP010000208.1:8860045-8874300 GCA_027563575.1 Erythroxylum pedicellare
TCAAAATAAAATTGAAGTTGAGGAGGATACATCCTCACTACCCATCTGTAAAATGTAAAAATCAACTAGAAAAAACATTTCGACTACTTGAACTAAAATATCCTCTAACACCCTTTGGATAAACATTCGAACGATCTGATAATTGAATTACTACATTAATTTCTTTGAGGGGCCCTATGTTTAAGGACTTGTAATCATCATAAGACATGACATTTTTTGATGCACCCAAATCTAACATAGCTTTTTCAATTCTTAAATCATTAATTTTACAGGGAGTAGTGATCATACCTAGGTCTTGACATTTAGGTGGTAGCTTTTTCTTCTAAAGTATTGCAGATACGTTCTCTCCTTGGTGTACTTTCTCACCATTTTTCAATTTTTGTTTCAAAGTGTAGAGCTCTTATAGAAATTTAGTATAACAAGGAATTTGCTTAATGGCATCAAGCAAAGGAATATTTACTGGAACTTTCTAAAAGCCTCTAATATCTCTTTCTCTTAATCCTCTTTCTTTGCTTTGGCGAATCGACTAGGAAAATGGGGTGACATAACAAATTTCCACAAATATGAATTTGTTTTTTCTCCTTTTTCCTTTTCTAGCTGATTAGGTACTTCCTTTCTTGCTTCTTCTTCGATTTCCCTCTTAGAGATTTTTAAAGAAGGTTCCTTTAAATCTTTACCACTCCACAACATGATAGCTTTGGCACTTTTCTTAAGGCTAATTTCTGTTTAAGCAAGAAATTTTCTAAAATTTTGTGCCTCTAATTCATTAATGGTTATTTCCATTTGACTCAATTGATTTTCAAGATTTTAAATACTAGCTTGAGTATCTTGCTGAAATGTCATCGTGTTAATCACCAGAGATTTAACTATATCTTCTAAAGAGAACTTACCTTCTAAATTGGGTGCCATTTGTTGATGTTGTCTAGGAACATAGGGTTGCCTATATTGTTGGAAATTTGAAGTAGCTTGTTATCCTTGAGAGTTCCCACAAAGCAGATTTGGATGGTCATGCCAACCCATATTGTAGGTGTTCGAGAATGGATCATATTTCCTTTGAGTTTGCCCAGCAAATCCTCCCATAGCATTGACTTATTCTGTACTTTCCTCTTGTAAAATTGGGCATGCATATGTACAATATCCCAACATTAAACATATTCCACACGCCTTTGCTTCTTCTTTCTTTGTGACTGCGAGTTATCACACTAAAGATGTAAGATCATCTAATCTCTTCTCCAACGCTGACACATTCACCTCATTCACTTGCTTTGAACTATGACAAGAACGTATCCCAAATTGTTGTGTATTAGAAGCCATCTTCACTATCAAATCTCTAACAGCTATCGGTGTTTTGTCAACCAAAGCTCCACCACTTGCAACATCGATCATACTGCTGTCTGTAAGAAAAAGACTTTCATAGAAGTATTAAATCAACAGTTGATCGTTTATTTGATGATACAAATTTCTTTTCTAATATTGGCAGCTCCTGATGCTAAAAAATATTTTTCAAAGAATAATCTCTTCATTTCAACCCATGATTGCACATTTTCACCTACGGAGTAATACAACCAATCTTGAGCATCATCTTTGAGAGAAAATGGGAAGGCTCCTAATTTGATTTGATCCTTAGTCACATTAGTAGGCTTCATGTCCATACAAACCACATCCAATTCCTTCAAATGCTTGTAGGGATCCTCTCTTGATAGACCTAAAAAAATTGGCAATAAGTGAATCAACCCTGACTTCAATTCAAAGGTATTTTTATCCCCCAAACTCCAAAAAAAATGATGCAATGAGGCTACTGAGCATCCACAGGGGTAGTTAATTTATGAAGAGTACGATTTGTAGCCATCTTTTCTTTCTTCTGCACTTGTTGTCTCTGTTTTGTCTACTTCTGTAACTTATTGGTTATCTTTTCTATCTCTGAATCGAATAGAAACTGTGTTGTTTTGTCTACTCAGGTAACATATATATACCATCAAGAGATTCCCCAACAATGGTGCCAAAATTTGGTAATGTTGTTGCCTTCAACCAAATTAATACCAACTCTAATAATATATGTAGTTAGTGAAGAGTAGAGATCGTTCCCATGAGGAATCTATTGGTAAGTGTTTCACGAGTTAAAAACTAAAACAGATTGGGGGGTTAACGTGATTTTAAGGAATTAAAATGGAAAAAATTAGAAATAATCAAATCTGGAAAGTTAATGAACAAACTTTGGTTTCAAGTCACCTACGTTATCAAAGTAGTATGGATCATCGATATAAATTTAGATTATATCCATTAATAAATACTCATTGAATGGTATTCTCTCTTAGGATTAAATGAATAGAAACACGTATTCTAATCACTCTTATTAACCAACAACTTAGATACAATCTTAAGTTTGATTAATTAATAGCTTTAAGAACTAATAGAATTAGTAAGCAAGACAATACATATGCAATATGTATTTAATCTAGATAAATATCTTTCTTAGAATTTCCAATCCCTAACATAAAAGATGGTAATCTCATTTTCCACTTTGGATTAGCAAAATTGAACATCAACTCCCACTAATCTAGCCGTAAATTAAATTAATCAATTCCTAGTTGAACACCCTAGAAATCAATTAATTCAATCATAAAAAGTAATGTGAAAGACACTTAAAATTAGTCAATGAAATAAACTTTATTCAAAAAATCTCACACGTACTAGCTGATAATGTTAGTTTTCTTCAACCAAGAAGAAGGATTTAGCTACTCATAACAGTGATGAAACTTGATAGAAGAATAGCAGAACATTTGGTCTCTATATCTGACCTTTTTTCTAGAAAAACGAAAAACTCTCAAAAACTAAACAAGAACATGAATGATAGGTTATCATAGGGGGTCGTCCTCCCTTTTTAAAGTTATTTGATCATATACACTCCCCCACAAAATCTGGTAGCAGATCCCTATATAAGGAAAATAACTTAATTCCCAAAATAATTAGAATCCTAAGTCTATCAAATCAGATTATGGTGATAAACTTTTCCTTTACATGTGCCCATGCTTAGTCAAAAAATTTCTGCCAGCTGGAAATTCAAATTGCCTTTGCTTTTTTGCATCTTTTTGATTCAAATTCAACTCCCATGTTTCAAAATCACTTGATAACAATTAAGAAACAATTCCAGTAATTTTAAATAAAAATATCAAAATATTAAATAGATTTATATCCAAAGTTAGCCCAAAAATAATAACTTATCATAACTTAATCTCGATTATAAGGAATTTGAAAAGGCTATTTATCAAGAAAATGCATTTCTAACAATGAATGATTAAGAACATCTACTGATAGTCAGTTGATATCTTATTTTGATCATATTTAATATTAGAAGTACAAGGTATCACAAATTTAAAACAAATAATAATTTTATAAATTTGTAATTTGTAATTTATTTGAATGCAGAAAAAGATATTAATATAGTTACTATGGATGAAACATGGTTTACTAGTCATTAGACACTATTTGAGAATTTGAAACTTTTGATAATGATGAGACACAATTGATAAAGCAAACACATGCAAGAGGGGGTAAATTGTGTGTGACTTAAAAAAAATTGCAAGTTACCATAAATTAGTGTGAACGATAAGAACCTGCTAAATTTCAACAGAAAAATCTGTAAATAGAAGAAGCCTATTAAAGCTTAAAATGAAAGGAGTCTGAAGGTTAAAAACGAAAGGAGCCTGTTAACATTTAAGAAATAAAATGAACCTTTTAACATCAAAAACTAAAGGAGTCAGTTAATGTTAAAAACGAAAGGAGCCTATCAACAAAAGAAACCTCTTGCAATATTAAAACAAAAGCCTCTTGTAAATTAAACACATACACTATAATGTAAAACTTTAAAAGTTAAAAGAGAGAGAGAGTGACACAATTGATTTATACTAGTTCAACTTATAACGAAGCCCACGTCCAGTCCCCAAGTATTTGACTTGAGTATTTCACTATAAAATACCAAGTAGTAAATTTTCACGAGCCTCTCCAATCTCACGCGTACACATTTTTCAAGGTTCTTCAACCTTCCACACTCATAGTATTTAACAAGCTTTTACAAGATCTCAACAAAAAATGTATAAAGGTTTAACAATCTCTCTCAATAGAGTGTTTTGACTTTTTAAGGCACAAGGAGATTGATATAAGTATAACTTTCAAGAATATTGATGGTGCTGAAGTATTTTGCAATTTTGTGTGTTGTTCGTACATCTAATGGCTCTTCCTTAAGTAGACATTTTCTTTAACCAGTCATTGCTTCATTTTATTTCTTAGTTGACTTTATATCTAACAAATCTTCCAATATTCTAACGTTAAGAGAAAAGTTTTGTCAAATTTTCTAGATCTAATTGTTTGAATTAATAAGATCCTTCTAGATGTTGTGGAATCATTCCTAAAAAGATAAGTTCATGAAAAAGTTTCCTATAAGAACAAAAGCATTTTTCTTAAGATTTTATTTCCTTTTAAGAATTATGTCATTACTAATAAAAACCAATAAAAGAAAAAACTCCGATTTGAATTTTGAAATATTATATAATTATCATCAAAATCATTAGTAACAAACATTGAGCTAACAATCTCCCCCTTTCGATGATGATAAGTAATAAAATATATTTTTTCAAAATTCAAATAATAAAGGATTTTGAAAGATATGCGTAAACTTTATATGTTCTAACTCACAATCATCATTAGAAGGAGCCTTTCTTATGACAGGAGCCTATTGTTTGTGCATATCACATATTTAAACTTCACAAATTCAATTCAACAATATTTCAACAGTTACGAGAGAATATATCACAGATATAAAAGCAAATATATCATAAGAAGCAAATATATCACCTAAAGAGCGAATATATCATCAAAAGCAAGTATATCATTAACTCTCCCCCTTTGTCATTACAAAAAAGTATAAGGGACATAACTAAAAAGTAAGTCAAAAAACTAGCATAAGTATGTAAAAATAAACTAAGAAAAAAATAGCGATAAAGTTATTTAAGAGATTCAAAAAAATTTCAAAGCATAATCGGCATAGTAAGAATTTGATTTTGCATGTTGTCAATCTGACAACGCATTTGATCTTAATTGGAGTGAATGTCTCTCGGTTTTGAAGGATCAGATCAATTGTGCTTTGAAGTGCTACCAGAAGTTTACTAGTCTTTTTGTTTTCTTCTCTACCCAAACATTATCTTTCAATTTATATCCAAATTGGTAGGGAATAGATGAATGGAACTTTTTGGGTTTATACCAATCTAGATTGTCAAAAGACACTCTATAATAGAAAAAAAAATCTTGGTTAGTAACATCCCATATAGTAGAGCACCAGTGGTATTCTTATGACTTCCCTTGTCCACCATAAATTTAGGATCATTGTTGGGAGATTCATCTTATTTCCCTTTAGAAGATTGTACACCATATATGTATCCAGGAGGCTACTCTTTCCACTAAACTACTACCTAGAAAAATTGAAGTAGCAGATATTGATGTAAGGCATCTTGGCAGCAAGTCAAGACGTCTACACCAAGGTCTCCTTCGTGGGTGTTCTCAGTGTGCAAGCAAAAAAATTTCACAACTTCTCCCAAATCAATATTAGTAATGTCCCACTTATGACAAGGAAGATCAATTTTGGCTATGGGAATTATATTTAGTATGTTTCCCAGATTTCCTCATTAATTAAGATCTCACATTCACGTACCCAAAAGATGATTACCCACTTCCCATTAATTTCATCTTTTCTCATGTGTGTAAAAAAGATCCAACTAAATCATCACACACTATCTCATTTAAATTCAAAAAAATTTCCGAACCTACAACAAGAAATTGAGAAGAGATGGGAATACCAATGTCAACGAACAAAAAAGGAGGCAAAATGTGTCCTACAACTACCTTGTGCTTCTTGTACCTCATTGTGTATCATGCTTTAGCTTCTATTAACTGAAATAGCTTAACTAGTGCTGAAGACTCTCCTTTCTTTTGCTTCTTCGATTTTAACCCCTTAGCTTTGGGACTTTCTTCAAATAAGGTTTCTTCATAAATTGGATCATCCCTAGCAATGGGATCCTTAATCTTCTCTTCAACCATAAGTGCTTTGTATTTTTTTACTTCTTCTCTTTTTCTCTTTCGAGATTCTTCTTCTTCCCTCTATTCAGTGTCAGGGCTTTTTTCTTTCTCAATAACTTTCTCATCTTGCTTTGCAAGACTTCCTCCAGATCGTGGACAACTTATTATGTTCTTCATCTAAACCATCATCATTAACAATTTAATGTACAATTTAATGCAAAAGTTTCAGAAGACAGAATATATAAGATGGGAGTAGACCGAGAGATAATGGGTAGTGATAGTGAAGGAGAATTAAACCTTACTTTTCTTTTTGGCTCCCCCTCACTGGAAGATTTTTTTTCTTTTTGTTCTTCTTCCTTTTTGTTCTTCTACTTCTTTTTCTTCTCCTTTTTCTTCTTCATTGTCTTCTTTTTCTAATAAGCTAAGGTTTGATTCATCAGAAACTTCTTCATCAGAGTTAGAGATATATCTCTTGATTGTTGATCCATTTTGTTCGGAAGATGAATCAAAGTCCAATTCTAGAGACAACACAGCCAGCTCATCCGAAGTCTCCTGAGTAGATGCTTCTGAACCTTGCGCCTTTTTGATATGGGTGATCGAAATAAGTTCAATTAGGGTGTTTAATGATCCTTCTATTAACGAAAAAGAGGAAGATTCAGAAATAAAAGTTTTAAACTCGTATTCATAGTAGAGATTTTTGCCATGGTTAGTAGTGGGAGTCAAGATTTTCTTTTGTCCCTTAGATTTTTTTTCCATTTCGGGTAAGCTGGTGAGATTTAGGAGATTTGACCAAAAAATTAGAGCATAAATAGAGAGTTAGGCCACAGAGAGGGAAAACGACGCTTCTAAGGATATTAAAGGTAAGTAGAAGGAAGAAAACTTTTTTAGGATATACTAAACATTTTTTGAACAATAATTTATGTTAAGATGAACAATTGTACATGCTATTAGAGAAGGTTTGATCGTCTACGTATCTTCTGTCAATCATATACTGAAAGCTGTCAGAGCAAAACGCACGCATTTTTAAAAGCTAAAATAACACTATTTAGTAACTTCCTTTTTAAGACACGAGTATTTTGCCCTATTAAACTGAGATGAGCCTTCTAATCTAAAACAGACCTTCTATAAAAATAGATTAAAAGGAGCCTGCTAATATCTGCAAGGAGAAATAGCATATACTTCATACGAAGTTAATATTAGATAATCTGCACATACCAAGTTCTTTTCTTAAAACAAATCTATCTTTAGAAAGTGGCTTAGTAAAGATATCAGCTAGTTGATTTCTAGTTTTAACATGCAGAAGATCAATGGTTCCTTCTAAAACATGATCTCAAAGAAAATGATGTTTGATTTCTATACACTTAGTCCTAGAATGATGCATAAGATTCTTAGAGAGATTTATTGCACTTGTATTGTCACATAGTATAGGAATATGATCAAAGTTTAAAGAAAAATCTTAGAGCTAATGTTTTATTTATAAGATTTGAGCGCAATAGCTAGCAACTACTATATATTCCACTTCATTTGTCAAAAGCATTATGAAATTTTGTTTCTTGCAAGACCAAGAAACTGGACATCCTCTAAGAAATTGGCAGTGATCGTTTGTGCTTTTCCTATCAACTTTATCACCAACATAATCTGCATCCCAATAGCCAACTACATTAAAATAATCAATTTTTGGATATCATAATCTAAATTCCATAGTTTCAAAAATATAGAAAAAGATTCTCTTAACTACTTGAAGGTGGCTCTCTTTTATATTTGATTGAAAGCGTGCGCAAAGACACAAACTAAGCATAATGCCTAGTCTTAAGCTTGTAAGATATAATAGTGATCCAATCATTTCTTCATACTTTATCTCATTTGTAGCCTTGCCTTCTTCATCCTTATCAAGTTTAGCTCTAGAATACATTGGATTACCCATCAGTTTGGCATTCTCAAAATGATACTTCTTGATGAATTCCTTTGTGTATTTTTCTTAACTAATGAAGATTCTTTTTTCTATTTGCCTAATTTGTAACCCAAGAATGAAGGATAGTTCTCTCATTATACTCCTTTCAAACTCCCCCATCATTAAAGCTGAGAATTATTTATAGATTAGTAGCACCAAGTATTATATCATCAACATATATTTGCACTATGAGTAAATCGTTCTTCTTTTCCTCAATAAATAAGGCTTTATCTACCTTTCCTCTTTCGAAGTTATTCTGAAGAAGAAAGTTACTTAACCTCTCATACTATACTCGAGGAGCCTGCTTTAGATCATACAGAGGTTTAGTCAACTTCATCACGAAATTAGGGTGGTTTTAATCTTCAAAACCTGGAGGTTGCTTTACAAACACTTCTTCGTTAATAAATCCATTTAAGAAGGCACTTTTAACATCCATTTGGAATAATTTACATTTTTTATAGAAAGCAAAAGCAAGTAAATTTGTAATCAATTATAATCTAACAACTGGTGCATGAGTCTCATCAAAATCAATACCTTCCTGTTGATTATAACCTTGAGCTATAAGTCTAGCTTTGTTTTTTACCACCTTAACATTTTCATCAAGTTTGTTTCGAAATACCAAACGAGTTCCAATGATTGACATGTTTTATGAATGAGGTACTAGATTCCAAACTTTGTTTTTGTCAAATTGATTTAGTTCGCCTTTCTTACACGAAACCCAATTTTCATCAGTTAAAGCCTCTTCAACTGCCTTTGGTTCTAATTGTGAAATGAAAACAACATAATTATTTTTGAAGGATTATCTAGTTCTTAGAATTTCAGAGGGATCTTCAAGAATTTACTGATGTGTATCAAGACCTCTTCATTCTCTTCGTGTTCTTCATTATGTAGGCTCCTACTGAGATGAAGGAGGTTGCTCTGTCTTTGCTTCATAAGGACCTTCTTGATCTTGTAATTCCGAAGGTACTATAGGTGTAGTTTGAGCCTGTGATGTATTTTTAGGAACCAGATGATGTTCTTCATCATCTAAATTAGCTGCTCTTATCGAGGGTAGTGTTTCATCAAATACTATATGTATTGATTCTTCTATCCTCTTTGTTATTTTACTATAAACTCTGAATCCTTTACTAGCAATATTGTAACCTAAAAAAATAACTTCATTTGATCTCGCATCGAACTTTCCAAGGTTGTCTTTTCCATTATTTAGAACAAAGCACTTGCAACCAAATGCTTGAAAGTAAGCAATATTCATTTTTCTTCCTTTTCATAACTCACAGGGGGTACTCTTTAGAATAGGTCATATAAGGCACATGTTAAGTATGCAACAAGTAGTTGATAAGGCTTCTACTCAGTAACCTTGAGGTAAACCACTTTCACACAGTATTGTCCTTGCCATATCAACAAGAGTCCTATTCTTTCTCTCAATAACTCCATTTTGTTGAGGAGTCCTTGGGCATAAAAAATTATAAGTTAAGCCATTTTTATTACAGAAATTTTCAAAATTTCCATTATCGACGTCTCTTCCATGATCACTTTGAATAGATGTAATATAGTACCCTTTTTTAATATGAATTTTTCAGTAAAACTTCTTAAAAACTTCAAAAGTATCATCCTTATTTGATAGGAAATAAACCCATATAAATCTAGAATAATCATCTACTCTAACAAAACCATAGTGTTTACCACTAAATCTTTGAGTCTTAGTAGGACCGAATAAATCTATATGTACAAGTTCAAGTGGTTGGTTAGTAGAAATAATATTTTTAGGAGGAAAGCTACTTCTAATTTGTATTCCTTTTAAACAATCTTCACAAACCTGATTACTCTCAAACTTCAAGTTCGGTAGTCCTCTTACTAACACATTTTTGGATAATTTTGATAGAAAGCTTATGTTAGCATGTCTAAATCTTCTCTGCCAGATAAAAGAACTCCTTTTAGTGAAACAAAACATTTAACATTTTATGAAGACATTTCTTCCAATTAACATTAATATATATTATGATTTCTAGGACCAATAAATACAATATTATTATTAAGATTATCAATTATTTCACAATGAGATACACAGAAGGTAACTCCATAACCCTCATCACATAATTGACTTACACCTAACAAGTTATGTTTCAATCCATCAACATAAAGAACATTATCAATGGAGGGAGAATTAGAGTCACCAATTTTACCAATTCTATTAACTTTTGCTTTGTTTTTGTTAGCAAAGACAACATTACCTCCATCTTTCCTTTCAATATAGTTAAAGTGTGATATTTCACCTGTTATATCTAGTCTCTGTTCTGAAGCATATCTGCATAATGTATTATCTCATTTTAGGTAACCAAATTTTTATAGTTTCTTCTAGGTTAGTAGTTTGACCTTTTGGTCTCCAAACATACATTTGAGATAATTTCTTCATTCTCTAAAAGTTATACAAATGACTAATATGACCATGTCTACCACAGTAAGAGCACAAAATAGATGAATGAGAGTTACTATAATTTTTGCCATTTATCAGGTTCCTGCTGTTTTCGCTATTACTACTGCTAGATTTAACAAAGAATTTTTTGTATGGCCTAATATTATTTTTTATTATATCCTATTCCATCCTTATCAAAAACACCTTTACCATTCCCAAGTAATGCATCAAGATTATTCCTTCCATCAACAAAACTTGCAAGGTCTTTTTTTAGAGAAATAATTTTTCTAGCTAATTTCTCTTTCTTAAGTTCTAGGGCTGCAACTTTTTTTCTAATTGTTTTACCTTATTTCAATCATTATCAAGGAATGCATTTTCTAACTGACTTACCTTTTGTTCCAAGGATTCCGTTTTAGAAACTTTTTGCTTGTTGTCATTTTCAAGAGATATAATTTTAGATAACAAAATTTTATTCTCAAATTTTAATGATTTAATCTTATTTGTTAAGGAAGCATCATTATTCTTGGACTTCTCAACCTTTTTGAAATACTACATTCGTAAATTGTTATATTGATCGTACAGTTCATGATATTCATCTCTTAATTCATTTATTTCAATATCAGAGTCAGAATAATATACCTCATTGTCTCATGATTCGGCCATGAAACAAAAATTGTTGACTTCTTCAGGCTCTTCTTCTTTAAAGTTTTCAAAATCTACATTTGACCAAACTGCAGTCATAGCTTTCTTTCTTAGTTTTCTATTCTCTGTTTTGTCCTTTTGAAGAAAATGACATTCTGGTCTTATATGTCTAGGCTTCTTACAGTGATAGCATATGGTTTAATTGTTTTGTGTATTACTACTATTGCTGTTGCCTTTTGATAGGAACTTATTATTTCCAGTTTTCTTATTCCTTCTCTTTTCTTCATTAGCTTCATTTTGTAGAAGTGTGCATATTTTCTAACCATGAAATTGAATTCATCATCTCCATTTATTTGCAACTCAATGTCACTTTCTTCACTATTTGATGGATTTGATTCATGAGTTGTTTTTAGTGTCATTCCTCTTCTATGTGAAGATCTTTCATCTTGCCTAAGCTCGGCTTTATGGATCATCAAAGTGAAATAGTGTTAAGATCCTTTACAATTTCTAAAGTTGTCACCTTGTCTCTCCATTCCTTTGGTAATGACCTTAGAATCTTTGTTACAAGCTCATCATTGGGATATACCTTTTCCAAGTTCTTTAAGGTTGTGATGACGTTATTGAAACATCTGAAGATTTCGTCTATAGTTTCTCCTTGTTTCCTGCAAACAGTTTCATATTGATGCACTAAAAGACTTATTCTATGTTTCTTTACCTCATTCATTCCTTCAAAAGTAACTTGAAGTTTGTCCCACATTTCCTTTATTGTAGAATAGTAGGATATCTTTTCATACTCTTCTGGAGATAATACATAGATCAGATAATGTCTTGATTTGGCATTTATCTGTGCATTTCTTCTATCAACATCAGTCTACACTTTTACATCATTAGTAGTAGGAGGTGTGGCTCCAACTTTGATAGCTTTTCATATTTTGATATCTACAAATTATAGATAAATAGTTATTCTCTCTTTCCAATAGGAATAGTTGTTTCCATTGAAATAAGGAGGCTTTGAGATGGATTGTGCTTCAAGGCATCTCAAATTGTTTGCCATAATCTATCACGTGCTATAAAACACAATAAATGTAAAACTTCCCTCTGATATCAAATGATAAAGTAAACACCCACAAAAAGGGGGTGAATTATGTGACTTAAAAAAGTTTACAAGTTATTATCAATTTGTGTGAACGATACGAACCTGCTAAATTTCAATAGAAAAGTTTGTAAATAGAAAGAGCATGTTAAAGCTTATAACGAAAGGAACTGTTAAGGTTAAAAACAAAAGGAGCCTACCAACATTTTTAAAAAATGAAAGGAACCCATTAATGTTTTAAAAAACAAAAGGAACCTTTTAATGTTAAAAACTAAAAGAGCCTATTAATGTTAAAAAGGAAAGGAGCCTATTAACGAAAGAAACCTCTTGCAATATTAAAATAGAAGGAGCTTATTCCAAAAGTAAAAAAGCCTGTTAATGTTTAAAAAATGAAAGGAACCTGTTAATGTTTAAAACTAAAAGAGCCTGTTAATGTTAAAAAGGAAAGGAGCCTATTAACAAAAGAAACCTCTTGCAATATTAAAATAGAAGATGCCTATTCCAAAAGTAAAGAAGCCTCTTGTAAATTAAACACATACACCGTAATGTAAAAACTTGAAAGATAAGAGAGAGAGAGTATGACACAGTCGATTTATACTGGTTCAACTTATAACAAAGCCTACGTCCATCCCCAAGTATCTGACTTAAGTATTTTACTATAAAACTCCAAGTGGTAAATTTTCACAAGCCTCTCCAAGCTTACAAGTACATATTTTTCAATTTTCCTCAACCTTCCACACTCATAGTGTTTAACAAGCTTTTACAAGACTCTCAATAAAAAATGTATAAAGGGTTTAACAGTCTCTCTCAATAGAGTTTTTTTACTTTCTAAGGCACAAGGAGTTTGATATAGATATAACTTTCAAGAATATTCATGCTACTAAAGTATTTCACAAATCTGTGTGTTGTTTGCAAATGTAGTGGCTCTTCCTTAAGTAGATATTTTCTTCAACTAGCCATTGCTTCATTTTAATCTAGAGTTGACTTTGTATTTAATAAATCTTCGATATCATCTTTGTTGGAATCTTCCAACATTTCGACATTAAGAGAAATTTTTTGTCAATGTTGTAGCTAATTGTTTGAATTAGTAAGATCCTTGCCGATGTTGTAGAATCATTTCTAAAATGGAAAGTTCATTATAAAAGGTTCCAGCAAAAAAAGAAAACATTTTTCTTATAATTTTATTTCCTTTTATTGACAATAAAAACTTAAAAAAAGTAAATAACTCTGATTTAAATTTTGAAATATTATACAGTTATCATCAAAATCATTAATAACAAACGTTAAGCTAACAACAATCTCCTTCAGAAATATATATTAGATTTTTATTATTTTTCTAAGTCTTATGTTAGATTCAATTTTAGTTTGAATTATTAGATTTATTATTAATTTATTATACATAATAAAAATTATTATATTATTTACATTTCAATAAAATATTTTATTTTTATACTATATTTTTTTACTCATTCTTATAATTTTATTTCTTATTATTATATAAAAATTTCGAAAATAACCTCTTTACTAGGTAAGAGTAAGATTCACTACAAGAAAACAGGACATTTTGTGACGTTTAAAAAACGTCGCGGAATATAATTTGTGACATTTTAAAAGACGTCACAAAAATGTCGCGAAATATAGTGTAAGCAAAAGGTTTCTGTGATGTTTTTCATAAAACATCACGAAAAACACTGACATTTTGCTACATTTTAAAAAACGTCATGGAAAGATTAGACACTCTGTGACGGTTTTGGAAACGCCACGGAAAGTCACATTTGCGACAATTTTTTAAATATCATGGAATGTTACTTTCTGTGACTTTTTTTGGAAACATCTTGCAATTATATTTTTTAATTTTTATTTTTTCCATTTTCGAAAATCATTTTTATTTCAATAATTTTTTAATTTTAATAATTATTTTTTAAAAAACAATTTTTAATCTTATTTGTTTAATAACTATTCAATATTATTTATGATTTTTATTTATTTAATAATTCTTCAATTTTTTAAAAAATTCAATTAGATAAAAATTTAGTTAGATCATACATTGAATTAGATAAAAATTGAATTAGATCATAGCATTGAAT
>JAOQMP010000208.1:8874400-8890217 GCA_027563575.1 Erythroxylum pedicellare
CTGCATGCAACTCTTATAAATAAGACAGATCACAAGCCTCAGAAGACACACATTACTTTTCTCATTACATTGTAAGCAAAATTCAGAGCATGTAAGAATTAGAGTGGAAAAGGTTTCAGAGTGTGCTAGGGTACGTATCTGTAGGTACTAGGAGAGTTTATAAACTCTTAGCAAGTATTTCATAAAGACACTCATTCTCTATAATCTTTCTCTTCTTTTTGATACTAGTGGAACCACTATAGTGAGATCCTTAGATGTAGATAGCATTTAAGCTATCGAACCAAGTAAATCCTGATTGTGTTCTTTATTTTCTGCAATCTTCAATACCTGTAAGATACAATTTTCTTTATTAGTCTTTACAGTATAAAGAAACAATGCAACACAATTATCCTAATAAAAGGGCTAGCTTCTATCCCATTATCAAACCATAACCATATTGTTCTTCCATGTCTCACCTTATGCTTTATAAAGGTGTATACTAGGTGTCTCAATTTCAAGAGTTTGTTAAACATCGACGAGAATTATAAAGAACGTTCAATTTGCCAAAGGTTTTGTTTGCACACATGAATTTGACTAAGATCAGTCTCAGTTGATAGGGTTGAAGTTTGAGTTCCTATATCAACATTCTCTATTCTCTTCTTACATTCAAAAAAGTGTGAAGACTAGCGAACCTCTTGCAGTTCAACTTTCAAAGAATGATTTTGTTTTTATTTTAGAACTAAATTTGGACAAGAGAGCTTCTTCATCTGTTAATAGTTTCCGGATTCTTTTGTTTAATAACACTTTCTGTGTACTTGAAATCATCGGCATGCTTAGCCCCTTGTTTCTTCGGTACAATCACTACAAGAAAACAAGACAATCTACGACGTTTAAAAAATGTCGCAAAATCTCTAAAAACGTCGAGGAATATAATTTGTTACATTTTAAAAAACATCACAAAAAATGTCTTGGAATGTGGTGTAGGCAAAAGGTTTCTACGACGTTTTTCATAAAATGTCATGAAAAACACCGACATTCTACGATGTTTTAAAAAACTTCACGGAAAGATTAGACATTCTGCGACATTTTTGGAAACGTCGTGGAAAGTCGCATTTCGCGACATTTTTTAAAACGTCGCGGAATGTTACTTTCTGCGATGTTTTTTTGGAAATGTCACGAAATGTCTTCAGCGACGTTTTTACAATTATATATATTTTTAATTATTATTTTTCCATTTTTCCAAAAATCATTTTAATTTAATAATTTTTAATTTTAATAGTTATTTTTTAAAATACAATTTTTTAATCTTATTTGTTTAATAACTATTCAATATTATTTATTAATTTTATTTACTTAATAATTCCTCAATTTTTTAAAAAATTGAATTAGATCATAGCATTGAATTAGATAAAAATTCATCAAGAAATCAAATTCTGACGACAACATTGTCCATTCCTCTAGATGAAAATTCATAAACACATAATTGAAGATGATGTCAATTAAGAACCAAGATACTATAGAAATCTTTCTCATCAGTCGAAACTTTAACTTGTAAATAATTCTCCAACACATCTTAATTCTGATAATAATTTATCAAAATAATCCTACACAAAAAATGTAAATTGCAAACAAGATTCACCATCTGTAGACATCAAAGTAACTCGTTGAAAACAACAATATTCCTTCAAGTCCTAGCAGCAACGCCAACACCAGCAGGATGGGGTGCTTGACCAGGCTGACCAGGCTTTACAGCATCATCCTAAAAAAGAAAATCGAGAAACCAGAAAAATGTTTACAAGAATAACTTATGCACCGTTATTATACGTAACTCCTAGAAAGGAAAGTGATTCATCATGGGAAGAACATCTGCAAAACAATAGAAAATCTAAAAAAAATATTTTCATTGTTCCTAATAACTTCACAAATTTACCAACTACATATAATTACATTGGATCAAAGAATATAATCAAAATAAAATGAATTATGGTTGGGGCCCCGTCAAGATTCCATTTTTATCCAAATTCATCCAAGTAAACTACTTTTATGTCACAATGGCATCAAATATATGAGGGTACATACATCGATCAAGAAGCAAACATTAAGATTAGTGAAATCAAAACTTTCCTTAAAAGAAGAGTAGTACCCTGCGTCTGAGGAAACACTGTGGGGGATCACGATTCCTGAAGTCAGTGCGAAAACAAACTCTAACGACACGAGAGTGAATGGCACATGACACACAATACGACATCTTCACATAAAGCTTGGGCAGTATATATCCTTCACAATAAAGATTATATGAATAAAAAATTATACATTGCCAAAATAAACAGAAGAGAAAAGAGAAGAATCAAGATTATACAACACACATAACGTGTTGTAGGATATGGTAGAGATGCCAATTGCTAAAATTGGCATTTCTACCAGTACCCGAATATTATCCTGTTTAATAGCTACCTTCAACTCTAGGGAAGACAGTTATTTTCAAGCCAACTATTGTTTTCTCCTCACCCAAAACAAAACTCAAATCCCCCTGAAATTTTAGTGTGGTAAGGAGATAAAAAGACATATAATAGTTCCAAAAATATATTCGAAGTCCCAACAGTCAATTCTCTTTGATATCCATACCATATCAAAGTAGTAATCAGGTAATTTGTAGTCCTTCAAGAATATTTCTTTCGGAGCATCTATGTTGGATTCTTCAACTTGCTTCTATAATTTTTTTGTTGAAATTGAACAAATTAGCTTCCTGATGTTTTGTTTAGCCCTCTAAAAGTTGAAGAAACATAATAAACACATCAATAGAAAGGTTGATTAAAATAAATATCAATGACATTTGAAAAAAAAATCAAGTTATACAAATTACATATAGTGCAAGGTACAGAAACTTACAATTATGTTGAAAAGTGACCTGAATTAAATCAATTCTTAGAAAAGACTAACAAAATCGTCTGGCTAATCATTATAATACATAAAATAAAAAAGAAGACAAAGCCATGACATAAAATCAATTTTCGATGCAAATACACACACACACACACACACACATACACACACAAACCTCTGAGCTTAGTAAGTGCCTGTATCTGGATATATTTTCACCGAATTGCAGAGGAAACTAACTTGTTTTGTAACCTTAGGCTGCATAAATCAATAAAACAAAAAGTAAATGAGAATCAGTAGTTGAACATTAGCATGAACAAACATTCGTAATAAAAACTGAAGAGCATACAACAAATTTCAAATATCTTAATGTGCATCAAAGTTTAGACAGAACATATTCCAACAACTTTTCAACTGAAACTTAGCTAGCCAAGTAAGGGCCCAAATATCAAACTCGCAAGAGCACAACAATAAGAGAATCTATATGATTGTATAGGCACTAACACAAATCATTTTGAGTGAATCTGAACACGACAAAAACAAGTAGTGTTGACAGACTAAATATATCCAGAACTACTTTACATTCCTAAAATCTCGTTACAAAATGAATAACACAATTAGTTATCTGCAGTTGCTCAAACAAACATAACTACAGTCAACGTCATGAACAATAACAGAGCAAGAAATGGGGTAGGAGTAATCACAGGAGCAGTGGAGATCAAACCCAAAAGATTGGTCCTTGGAAAACACAAACTTTTGCATAGAAGAACCAACCGAGCCATTCAGACCCAAAATCTACCTAAACAAACTACTACAATTAATCAATCACAAAAGCTAACTACCACAAACCTGCCAATTGGGTCAAAAGTTATCAAAGAATACAGAACATCGGACAATCAAAACCTAAGATAATCCCCACCAAAACCCCATGATGTGTACACCACATCATGGGAATCATCGGCTATGATTGTGGTTGTGGCTACTACATCATGTTTGTCCCTCAAAAACTTAGCCTTAAATGCTTGAAATAATCCCCAAATTGATAAACCCGAAAACACAGACAACACACACACATTCACAAGAATCTAATTAACCCTAAAGAAAGAGCACAAAAATCAAATCTATTAGAAAGGAGAAGAACTGGAAGAGGATATAGGCACTTGAATCTGCGCTGAAGTATCGAGTGAAAAGAGAAAAAGACGAAGACTGTGAAATGAAGGATTAAGCGGCTGAGGGTGTAGATCGTGAGGAGGTGATTGCTACAGCAGCAGCAAGGGTTTTCCATTGCGAAGAGGTCAATCTCCTCCACATCGTAACCATTAGTTTTTGAGTGTGTGTGTTCTTTTAGGTCACACCCTGTTTTGTCTCGCTTTTGCTGTAACAGAGTCGAGGCTTTTGTTCTCTTCGATGCTTTTCTGTTGAGAATGAGAGAAATGAAGAAATGGCAGTGAAGAAGAAGAAACGTCAGAGAAGAAAGTGAGAAATGAACACGCGAGATGAACTTTTAAATATTAAGTAAACAAAAGGCAAAAGTCAATCACGAACAAAACGTCGCGGTTTTTATTTCGTGATGTTTTAATAAAAAATGTCGCAAAAAGTATTACAATTTTGTAAAGTTTTGTAAAAAATGTCGTAAAAAATTCAAACTTTTCGTGACGTTTTGTAAAAGTCATGAAAAGTCTTTACAATCCGCGACGTTTTATCAATAAAATGTCGTGGATTGTATTAATTTTTTGTACTGGTTGCGCACTATCAGATCTCTCTAAATCCCGCATCTCAGTGAGACTTCAAGTGAGTGTTGATAATTGATGATTGATTTATTATATAACAATTAAATACTGGTTAAACATTTAAATCTTAAATCTTTCATTTAATTAGTTTAATGTCAGATTTGTTTTTAAAACATTGGTAAGAAGCATTAAAATTTTGTAGGGGTTTTCTAATTTTAAACCTCAGTTTCATAGGCTTCATATTTCGAGACAAAATGGTGCGCAGAAGACTAAGGATGTTGGAAGAGATTGACACTAAAACAAAGGAGCAGCCTTTGGATTTATTCAATATTTTTGGCACACCACACCGACAACATTACAAGGACAGATATATTATACAAGCGTACAACTACACGAGCAAAAGGATAAAGCAGACACATATTTCATTAATTCCCAAATCTCATGCCTTTGAAAGGCCATCATCAATGTCTTTGGTGAGACTAACCATAAAATCAAGGTAAATGCCCGGAGCTGGAACACTTTCATTCTGCTTCTCATATTCAATAGCGCATGCAGCCAAGGTCCCTTCACCATTTGGCTTAAACGTCCACACAGGCTTGTAGATCTTGTAAATTTGCATCACATCTCCTTCCAGACCATCAAAAGTTACTGTCTTGTTCTCGTCATCCAATTCAACTCTTTCCTTAAACACCCCAGGCTTCCCTTCTGCATTAGTTTACATGGCATAAATGTACTAATTACTTAATTTCCTTTGCCTATAGCTTAAACCTTGGGGGAAAATAAGAAGAAAATAGTAAGGCCTTTGCCTCAAAAACACCAAAAATTAGTTTATTATTAAGTAATCAATGGGTCTAGTGGCTTAATGAGAGATGGAGGAGAGAGAAAGTGTTATCTATATTACTAGATTCAATTCCTAATAAAAATTTTAAGTCTGATTGAGGTTGGAAAAGTATATATACACATAATTAAATTTTGTTTAGGGTTTACCAACTGTGTAGTTCCAAATTCTAACGGAGCCAGAAGTCTCGAAGTCTCCTTCATGGACCTGAATTCCTTGAATATTTTTAGGAGTATGGCTGGGGATATGGTGAGATTGGCACTTGAAGACATTGTAGATCTTGTCGACAGGTGACTTCAGTTCAACTACTCGCTCAAGCTTTCCACTAAGAGCCATATTATACCTTAACAATGATGAATTCCGAACCAATATGATCGAATAAGTTTGTGGATGTGGAATGTGAGTCCTACCCAGCCCTTATATAGATGTCTGGCAGTTGCAAATGCTTTCTTAATTGGGTTGACTCGAATTATTGCTTAGCAACTATAGATTTCTTAATTATTTATTCGTATAAATTACTTGTTATGACTTATGCAGAAAAAACTAAAACAATGTTTTTAGACTTGTAGATGTGTAGATGTATAAGGAACTAGATCAATGACACCTGTTACAGCTACCTGTCAATTCCGTTACTTATTTGGTGAAAGTCTCTGGGACTCGAGTACCGAAAACAAGCAAGTCATAATTTAGTAGATGTTGGCTTATCTCATACAATCATTTAAAAGGTTGGTAGTAAATTTTGGTGATATATTTAATTAAAAGTATTATTTATCTTTTATATACTGTTTAATTATCTAACATATGAGATAAAATTCATAAAATAAATTTATTTTACAAATAAAATCATAATTATAGCATTCATATTCCATATATATAATCGTTAAATTATTTATAGTCATTGTTTTATTAAGGTTAGACATTAATAGAGTAGATAGACTTAGATATGCTACTTTTCTTCTTAATAAAATAAGCAGTCGATTCCATAAACTAAAATGAGAAAACTTAAACAAACATGTGAATATTTATTTGAGAATAAGTTCATTAAACTATCCCAACTTGAGAATTTTAAATGGAATATTACTTATTTCTATGTGGATATCCTCATTATGATGTTTAAATATTTGATCATTAAACTTGATATTACTAAATTATCTTATTTGAATATTACTATATTTTGATGCTACTTATAACTTATTCTATTTAGAGTTGTTTAGTCAATAGTAATTGAATATTGTATGAATTATATGAAAATTGAGGAGTATGTCAATAAAGTTTCGTCACCGTAAAGTAACTAGGAAGAATATCTCATTAATCTTGACTAATACTAATTTAAGAAAATCTTTAGGTAGAGTTAATTGACATTGAAAAAGGTTGTTTTTGAATATAAATTATAAATCAATTGTTAATAAGAATAAACATGATTGTATTTAAGTATAGTAGATACTAATTTCATATTAAAGTTTCAGTTGGAATAGTAGATGACAAAAAGATTAAACTATATTTTATAATTATGCATTGACAAACTAATTCAAACTACATTGATATTCATAATACTTGGGTAGTTATAAAATGTTGTTAAATATCAATCTTTATCTATGATTATAAATTATTTAATTATAGTATTAAAGATAAATTAAAAAGTTGGGATGTCGACCAAGCCATGGGCCAAAAATGATCTAGCTGATAGGGTCACGGGTCGAGAACAGGTCAATCTGGCCCGGTCTCTAGCCCGATTGTTACTTTAAAAACGACGTTGTTTTTTACATTTTTTGAAAAAAAATTATAAGATGGGCCAGGATTGGTCCGGCTTGCCTGTGATCAGGCCGAGCTATGAGTTGACCCATCCCGGCTCGTGATCAATCGGGGCCAAGCTGACCCCGACCTGACCCGACCCAATGACATTCTTATTAAAAAGTTTATATAATTCTAATTCTAATGCTAATTATAGTTTATGATCATTGACTACATATTAGAATCATAATGGATTAGTCATAAAGAGTAATTTAATAGAGAAAATTCAATTTAAATTATATGGGTCATAATTGTGATGTTTGAAAAACTTTAGAGATAAAAAGTGAAATATTTGATTTATTACAATTATAATTAAAGTTAAACTTTATTATAATTATACTTTAAATTTTAAATAAAAAATCTGGTATCTTTTTCTATAAATTGGAAAAAGACATAAAAACAGCTAATATTCATATATTTTCTTCTTTAATAATAAATTGGGGTTTATTATTTAAGAAGATTTTCTTTAGGAATTCAAATTTGGTACATTTAAACTTTTATTCATAATTCATATTTTTAAGTTATTCAATTAATGAGTTTCTCTCAAATAAATTGTAAAAAAATATGTTTTTTTTGCTAGGCATCACCGTTAATTTTCTTACAGTAGTATCATATAGACTCCTTTAATTATTAAGTTGATTAAAATTACATGATTATTATTGATTTAATAAGATTAAGGCTTAAAGTTAATGTTGCATAGTTTATTTTCCCATAGCTTATTTGTTATTTTCTACAAAAACAAGTCTTTAAATTTCCAACGTTTCTGCTTCGTGCAAACAATTATCGCGCATGTGTTCTTTTTTTGGAAAAAGTTCAAATTAAATGTCCCCTTAGTTTTGAAGTGTCCGGAGAATTTTGATTGAAACTTGCCTTTGGTTTTTGTCTGTCAAAAGTCTGACGCATGCTTCTACCTTATTTAGAAGTTTCTAAAAAACTGGAATAGCATGTCCCCATTTATCTTTGTTATGGTTTCTAGAAACGAATATTGGCTGAAACTTTAGGCACAACCCCCTAAAAGTTTTAAGATTTCTAGAAAAAATGAAAATCTTGTTGAAGGTTCTAGATTTGTGTTTGGAGTTCTGGAGAATCGTATGCATGTCCCATAGTTTAAGAATATGAAAATTGCGATTAGGGTAATTGGTTTATTGCCCTATGGGTTTGATTGTGGTTGTCGAATCAGTATATTTTCACTAGTGGTGGTAATCGTCAATGGTGAGATGTATTCGCGGTGGCGATACGGCGAAAAGCGCCCAAGGAACATGCAATGACAGAAGAAGAAGCAAGGACGAGATGAGAAGCAAGACAGTTCCCTGGAAGAAGCACCAACGACAGATAAGAGGAAAAACCAAGGGCGGTGGCAATGCGAAGTCTGGAAACCCTATTCTAATAAATTTACAATTTTCTAATTGATAAATCTTTTTTCAAAAGGATAATTTTTATTGGGAATATTTTTAGATTTTATTTTAATTTTCAAGAGGTAAATTATTAAATTAATTTCTAATTAATATTTTAGAAAATTATTTTTAAAAATTAAATTAATTGAATTCAATCACATTAGAACTGGTAGTTAATTAGACTCCTTTAAAAATAATAAAGTTATTGTCTTAAATAATAAAAAATGTTTTTCTTAATTAAATTATTTAGTTCAATTTGATTGAAATAGGATAAGTTTTTTTTGGGGAGTTATTATTCTATTTTATTTAGAAATTATTTTTACTAATTTGAATAATAAGTTTCTCAATTAAATAGAAAATTTGCTTTTCTTGATTAAATTTGAAGGGATATTTTTTATTTACTAATTAAGAAATTGAGCTTTTATGATATTATTAGTCTCCAATCGCACGTAAGAGGAGGGTTTAATTAGGTGTTTACAAATTTAACTATTTTTTAACTAATATACTCAATTAACAATATCTAATATAAATATAAATGAAGTAATTGCTTAATGCAATAATATAAAGAGAATATGGAGGAGAGAATGTAAACTAATTTATAATGGTTTGATAAATAACTCTTACTTATGCCCACTTCCAAGTCTTTTCTTTAAATTTCACTATAAGTCTTCTTTATAGACGAAGAATAACCTTTGAACAATCTTTATTTCTAAAGAAGAATCCTTCTTGCACTCTTTTTTTATGTGAAAATGATCCTCAATCTCACTTGTATCATCCCTAAATATAATAATGTACTGTTACAATCAAATATTACAACTCAAAATATCCCACTTTATCAATTGATAAGTCTAAAATGACTTACTCATATAAAAATGACATAATGAGCAGACATAATGATGCTCAAATGATTGAGAAACTCTTTAAAATGTGTATACACAACACTCAAAAGCTTTTTTATACTAAAATCAATATTTAGGTTATTTTGGGATCCAAAACCACCTTTAGAGCTAAGACTAGTTGTTACAATGATTATATACAGTGCACTTATCGACCAGTATGCATTTACAATACTAGATTGACCAGTATGCATTTACAACACTGGATTCACTAGTTGTTAGATCACTTGTTAACCAATATGATAGATTGGACAACCAGTACACCAACGAATATTACAACAAACTCTCAATACTTTAAATTTAATAACTTTAACCTATATTGATTAACTGTTAACCTATATAGATCAACCAATTACCCCAAAAAGAAAATTTTTATAACTTCAAATACTCAAAAATAATTTTTTAATCCAAATATGATTAAAAAATCTTCCTAAAATGTTCATCAAAGATTATTCCAGAGGCTTTTGTATAAAAATCAAAAGCTTCAATACCTCTTAATGAATGTAAAGACTCGTGTAGTGAAATAAGATGAAATGATTATGCATAGTGAGCCTTTTAAATCATCAAATCAATAAAATGAGCTTATAAATAATAATCAAAATTTTGAAATGTCCTTAATGAGCTTTAATCTTCTTTTGTTCTTGTTTTGATCTTCATTTCACCAGTTGTAAACTTTATCTTCTCTTTGCCAACTTCATACACTATCTGTTGAGTTTATAGCTTCATTTTGTTGTAATGTTGATTTTTATCCACACAAAAAAAAACATTAGTAGTAATTATATTTTTTATCATCAAAACATCAATTAGAACATCCATTGGTTTAATAATGTCCCCTTTTTTTGAAAATAAAATATTTGTGATATTAGAGAATAATAATAAAGTTAAGCATATAAACAACTATCAACATAATAATTTACGTCCTTACTTCATACATAAAAAATAATGCAATATCAAGAACAAAAGATATTCAAAATCAAAGAAATATCCATAAACGAAGATAACAAAACTCTACTTAAGTATATCATATAAAGTGCAAGAAATATAAAAATGACAAAACAATCACTCCCCCTAAATGTTATCAGTCCTCTTAAATCTAATATCACAAATCTTTCTACCCCTTTCCGGAATCTTCAAAAAGAAATCATTATCTAAAAATGTGACATATAAAGTGTCATGCTTCAAATTAACTTTGTAGAAGTAATCAATATGTATTTGATTAAGAATGATAAACATTCTCATTAAAGAATATTATTTTATATTTAAGGAGTCAAAACAAAAGGTCAATTTTGCTAGAAACAACCCTAATTGTGTCTAATTTGAAAATTTCCAATTTTGATATTACACCTAAGTTGAAAGGTTCAATTAAAGCACTGAGGACAAGTTTTGACAAAATTAAAATTTCTAATTATAACAAATAAACGCATAATTGCAATATCTAACAATCAACTTCATAAAAGAATGTATGAATTAGAAAGCCCCAAAATTTCAAAGGAATCAATGAAATATGAAAAAATGCCCATGATATTAACATTGAAAGAAATTAAAGGTGTATCATTATAATTGAAAGGAAAATATACTTAACTCCTTTAACAATTTAATTATAAAAAAACAATTTGAAAAGATATTTTTAATTAAGAAAATATTGAAAATCCTAAATATGAAATTCACGAATGATAAATTTTGAGTTTGATCCAATCTAATGAGATTTTTATGTAATGGGGGATGATGTTTTCAATGAGAAGAGTGAATTGTTTAGGGTTTTAAAAGGTATAAACAAAATTATGAAAATAGAAGAGAAGAGGTGGGAGAGGTGTTAAATATGAAGGATTGGTCGACTAGTGCTAGTGTTTCATAGAGAAGAAATAGAGAACAGTGGTGAAAAAGTTAATTTGGTTTTAAAACTCGACTGTGCTAGTCAACTTGTGAGTAATATTGGTTAACCACAGAAGGATGTAGAAGCTATTAGACCATGAACAAACTCACTAGAACTATAAAGATTCCTTAAAAGAAAATTAATTGACCACTCAAAGACAACAGTTGACCAATTTGAGTAATTAGGCGACTAGACAAGCATCTAAATAAAGAACAAACTCACTAGAAAGATAGAAAACATGGTTTTTGGTTACACTGGTCGATCAAACTTAAGATATTGATCAACCAATGAGTTTTAAAAAGTTAAAATATAGCTTTACAACTCAAATTTATCCATCAAAACATTTAATGGGTCATAGCAACATCAGTCAAAAACTTTAAAAGAGACTTATAACATAAATTCAATGAAGAAAATAAACCTTAACATTATTTAACAATTTAGAAAAATTATTGCCCAATTAATATAAAATCTAACTTAGTGTCCTCATTTTGTACAACAATCTCTAAGCCTAAGTACTTAAAAATAATTATTAAATATCTTATTCATATTTGAAACACAAACAATCATCACCAAGGTTTTAAATTCACACATAAACACAAGTCATCACATATTTCTAAAATATAAACTAATAATTACCTTAGGTAAAACATTACTTATAAGATTTTTGAATTAAAATTCTTCTTGAGTTTACAATCCATTGGAGACTTCTTGTCCTTTTCATATTTCTCACTTGATTCAACAATTGTCTCTTTTGAAAAGTCTTTAGTGGCTAAATTATCCACATCCCATTTTCTAGACTTTCTTGGAGGCAAGGAGGTTAGATTCATCATGATAATATACATAAACTCCTTAATAAAACTCAATTTATGTATTTTATTTTTATTTTTATTTTTATTTTTAATTATTGTTACTTTGTTATGTGTGTGTGTGTGTGTGTGTGTGTGTGTGTGTATTACATAGGTTTATCAGAAATAGACTCTTTACTAGTTAGGGGTAAAGCTACGTACTACTGAACCTCTTTAGACCCCACATATTGGAGGGACTTTAATTGGGTTATTGTTGTTGTTGTTATCCTTAACAAAACTAAATTAAATAACTATTACTTATACTATATCCCATTTGCTCTTTTTTTCTAATAATCTTACAAACCAAGGTAATCAATGCTTTGTTCCTTGATTGTTTGGTTCCATCTTCACTTCAACCCACACTTTCAAAAGTTTGCTTAACATTCTTTACTTAAGAAAACAAAATCTATCAACATGTTCATATTTACCACAAAAGTGACATACCATGTTATATGAATAATGATGATACAAATACACATTCTATATGTGTATCATAATCAGAAAACTTCTTTTGGAAAGTAAAGTTGTTGAATATTCTCCTAGAGTAGTGAAATGTCCTATGATTATATTTGTGATGCCTTCTATGAATAAAAGCATGATGTATCTATTTACATGTTATTATAGAAGTTATTTCTATTCTTCCCTTGATAGTGTTGAACTTTATGCCTAAGTTGTAAGCAATATCTAAAAACATAATGTTTGCTCTCAGGTTGAGCATTCGTGGATGTGTCATATGCATATACATACTTAGATGCTGATGTTTAATGCTCATTTTTCATTTTAGGTAAAGGCTCTTCACTATACAAATATTTTCCCTTGACAAATGTGGTTTTAAAATTGCCTTCCCTTTCATAGTTATATCCTATTCCATGCCTATCATTAGAATTCTTTTGAGTTTCTAGCATGTGTTCTACTTTCCATTCCATTTAGTAAACTTGGATAACAAGTCCTTAAGGGAATCTATCTGTTTTTTTTAACGTTTCATTATTTATTCCTTAATGCATCTAACTTATTATTGTCATCAATAATCACATTTTTTATGCTTTAATGCTATGTAATTCACTTTTCTTTTTTATTCTTACTTATGCATGCATCCAGGTGTTTTTGAGCTTCATTAAATTTTAAACATAATTTTGTCCTTTTCTTATGATTTTTGAACTTTCAACTAATTCATCATATGTCATATCATCATCACTATTAATCATTACACGAATTAAGCTTTGATGTTACCTCATTTGTAAAGCATATATGAGCTATCTCTTCTTATGAATTCTTGATTTCAAATTCACTTGTGTCATTCCAAGTTGATGCTTTAAGTCTTTTCTTCTTCTCCTTCTTATAATTTCTTTCACACTTCTTATTATCCTTGACTTGAAGAAATTATGACTTTATATCATTGAGTTTTCTACATTCAAAGTAAATGATGTTAGAGTATTTATATTTTAATCACTTTTACTTTCCTTAAAGTTCTTTCTTTTAGAGAATTTCTACTTTAAGTACTTTAATTTTCTAGTGAGTAAGTCAATATCTTCTTCTTTGCATTCACTAGTTGATTTCTCTTCCACTTTATTTAATTATTCTTTTAAGGCTTTAATCACTAAATTCTTCTTCTTTAGAAATGATGATTTTTTTATATCTCTTGGAGCCTTATTTTATATGTGTGGAAAGATCTAATAAGTTCCTCTAAACGTAGTGTTGTTAGATCCTTAGCTTATTGTATAGCTGTCACTTTAGCTTCCCACCTATTTGGAAATGATCTAAACAACCTTCTTACTAATTCAGCACTATTATTAAAATGATTTATATTGATGTGTTAGCATGCCTAATTTGCTCTCCTTAACTTAACTTGTGCTCTCATGAGTAATTTCTAATGTATGTCAAATGTTATAAGTTATTTCACACATACAAATACCTTATTAAATTCATTGCTTTTACGGCACAAAATAGGATGTGTATGGTTTTACTATTCAAAGAAACTAATTTATCATCTTAAGACTCTTATTCTTCCTTTAATTTAGGTACCCTTTTGTTATCTATAATTTTTGTATGAATAAAGGGATTATTTGATACTATTTCCCATTGGTCTATAGTTTCAGCCATTAAGAAGAATCCCATCATAGTTTTCAAATAAAGGTAATCACTATCATCAAATAAAGGAGGTCTAGTAATGCTTTGTCCCTTTTAGTTGTATGTTGTTGATGATGATACTTTTAAATATGACATTATGATAATTTTTATAGGATTTTTCTAGAATTGCTAGCTTAATAAACCTGCTATGATACCACTTGTTAATCTTTAATGGCATCCAAAAGAGGGGGTGAATTAGGTGTTTACAAAATTCAACAATATTTCTAATTAATATACTCAATTAACAACGATCAATATAAATATGAATGAATGAAATGTTTAATATAAATTAATAAAAAATTGAACAATAATTTAAAATTGATAGGAAGGAGAGAATGCAAACTGATTATAGTGATTCGGTAAATAATCCTTACCTACTTTTGCTCCTAAGACTCTTCTTTGAATTCCACTGTAATTATTCTTTTAAGGAAAAAAAAAACTTTTGTATAATCTTTCTCGGTAAAGAGGAACCCTTCTTACAATCTACTTTTAAAGAGAAAAGGAAACTCAATCTCTCTTGTATCACCCCAAAATATAATAATATATTGGCCTAACTAAATATTATAATTCAAAATACCTCACTATACCACTTAATAACTCTAAAATCGTTTGCTCATATAAAAAATACATAATGATACTCAAATGATTGAAAAATTATTTGAAATGTGTAGATGCAATGCCCAAAACCTATAGTCATTGGAGTTAAGAACTAGCCATTACAATGGCCATAAACAATGTAGTGGTCATATATATGCATTTATAACACTAGATTCACTAGCCATTTAAACACTGGTTAAGCAGATCAATTAGTATGATAGATTTGTGAGCTAGTACATCAACTAATGTTATGGCAAACTCTCAATACTTCAAATTTAACATCTTTAACCTATAATGGTTGACCACTAACCAATAAAGGTTGACCAATCACCTGAAAAATATGGTTTTAACAACTTTAAATACTTAAAACCAATTTGTTTAATCCAAATATGATTAAAAGACTTCCAAAATGTTCCCCAAAGATTATTTAAAAGAATAAGAGACTTTTATCTTAAAATCAAAAGCTTTAACGTCTCTTGATGAATGTAAAGACTCGTGCAATAAAGTAAGAATGATTATGCTTAGTGAGTCTTTTAGATCATAAAATTAACAAAGTGAGCCTACATTAATAATACAAAATATGAAATAGCCATAACAATCCTTGATCTTCTTTTGTTCTCATTTGATCTTCATTTCTCAATTGTAAATTTCAACTTTTCTTTATCAACTTCATATACTATCTTCTTGAGTTTATGGCTTCATTTTGTTCTAATATTGCTTTCCATCAAAATAATAAAACATATTAATTGTAATTATATTTTTTAATCATCAAAACATCAATTGTAATCTCTTTTAGTTCAGTAGATGTTTCAGCAAATAATTTTCTAATTTATTAAAGAATCATTTTTAATTAATTGATAATTTAAT
>JAOQMP010000208.1:8901303-8934847 GCA_027563575.1 Erythroxylum pedicellare
TCAATTTTTCAAACACAAAAATCACACTTTTCATAAAAAGCACCTTTGTGATCAAAATACCGGGAAATGTCATGAATGCATGTACAGTCATTTACATGTGCAAAAGTCACTATTTACAAGTATGAGTATGCATGAACATACCAAGACAATTCTAACACTCATAACCAATTCCAAATTACTATTCTACCCTTCCCATCGGTGATGGGATGTTACAATAAAAGGACTTGACTGAAGGCAAACCGGGAGCCAAATTTTACAGCATATTTCATACATAAGAAACTTAAAAAGATGACAATTTTGATCCAAAGACAAGGAAAATATGAAGTTAACATCAAAAGAGATTTGATAGAAGGTTACATCAGATCCATTTTGTACGAAGATTGAATATAATAGAAAGGGAGACCTAGAATTATGAACTTTTTATTTTCTTTTAGTTTTTTTACATGTTTATATTTGATTTCATCTTCTATTATAAGCAATTAAATGTTTTTAGTGTCTAGGTGTGACGAACCTTAGTGTATGATACAATATGTCTTAATTTTTTATTTAATGCAATTATTTTGATTGATTTATTTTTATTCAATTATGTGTTTTATATTTGTTCTAATATATCCATAATATTATTAAATGGTTTGATTTTATATATTTGAGATTGAGAAATCTTTTGTATGAATAGATCTACCATAATTGAAAGGAATAGATTAAAAACCTAAAGATAGGTTGATATAAATCATCTAGATTAGGGTCAAACCTAATAGTGGATTTTATAAATCGATAATGTAATCCTAGGGTTTCTAACTAGAAAGGTTTATGTTAATCAACCAATAGATTAGTTATTAATAGTCTCAAGAGAGTTATTAACAAAAAATAGGAATTTCCACATTCCAATAATCAATGAAATAATTACATGATAAAAGGTTAATTATTTAATAATTTTTAGTGGTTTTCATCACCTAGACACTAATCTTTGATATTGACTTTTCTAAGTATTTTCTTTTGTCTTCTACGTTCAACATTTTTTCCAATTTTAGTTTATTTATTTAAGCTTTATTTTAATTAAAAAAACCACATCCAATTTGTAGGTTACATAATAGGAGAAGGGTAATTACTAATACTTACAGTCTTTGTGGGATTGATCTATACTTGCCTGTGCTAGCTACAACTATGTTGTGCATTTACAATTAATTTAATTATTGATATAAAGAAAAATATCGATCAAGTTTTTGGCATTATTTTCAGGAATTGTAACATTAGGAAAGCCTAGATTCTATTAATCTAATCATTATTTTGTATTTATTTTATTTTTATTGTATCTTATTGTATTCTTGATTTAATCTTTTAATTATCTTTTGAACTTCTCTACTTTGACTTTGAGTTTGTGACTTATTATTAGGATTTGAGATTCATTGCTACAATCACAACTTATAATGGATGGATGGAGAAAATAGTATTCTTATAGGAGCTATAATACATCATTGTAATATGTAACATCATCATATTGGCAAGAACTATTTCTTGACAAGTTTTTAAAAGCTCAGCCAAGTTATATACCGTGTTATAATATTTGTGGGAGTAATTGTTATAACCTTGAATGCCGAGTACTAACCTACATGTGGGAGCAACCAAACATGTACAACCAACTTCAAGGTACATCATAAAAAAAATGTACATAATTCATAGTGGAACAAACATTACGCATATGGATGGAATGACTATGCTCCAACTGAATGTGTACAAAAAGAACAGCAATATGAAAGTATTACAGATAAACCAATAGAATACCTTATCAATCATGTAGCAAGATGACATACATTAGAAGAGACACTTTCTTCACCTGAATATGATACATTTTAAGAAAGCAAGGAGGTAACTACTGCTCTGGAAAATAGGATGACCAAAATTATTCAAGAATCAAACATGATGCATCAGAGAGTAGAGGCTCGTACATATAATATGGTGGATCAAGTTAATTAGCTGGCAAAGATATTATGTCACGAACTATAAGGGAGTTTTTCCTATACTACTAAAACAGGTCCTAAAGAACATGGAATGACAATCACCTTTTACAAGTAGAAAAGACCTTCCAGACAAAGAAAAAGAAGAAGAAAAGGAAGACTCTGTCCAAGAAGAGGAAGTAGAGAAGTGGAAAGAGATAATTGAAGAAGACAAGAGTTAAAAACCTTTATCCAGGAAGAAGAAGAAGAAGAAGAGTGGACAAACGTAGTTGATGAAGAACTACAGGAGGAACCAAATAAGGAAACTACTAATGAGTCATTGGTAGTCACCTTAAGTACGGAAGGTTCCCACTTCCTCTAAGCATGGTTTAACAAAATATTTAGGGAGTTAAGCCTTTATTTTATTAATAGTTTGTCATTCAAAAGAGCATTAATGGAGACCATTGGAATTATTAATTTGATAAATTATGCTCTAATTATTATCTTGCTACATGTGGCTTATTTATAGGCTACAAAACCCTTATATGGAGAAACAAGTGGAAGCCACTGATCATAGAACTAGATGACGATAGTATGCAGGGTACATCAAGCTAACGATGTTAAACAAGTGCTGTTTAGGAGGCAACCTAAGAATTAGGATACATTTTATTTTATGTTATTTTATTTTCATGTGTCATAGTTAATTTCGTTATTACTATTTTATTTTTCATTTTTTAATCCCTTTTTCAACTATATTTTTGCAAGAATGGATGTACCTAGTATCAGATGGATTCTTTGTTGAAATCATAATCTAAACATCTCATTACTCAAGAAAGTACCAAAATCTAGCCATTTTTTCATTTTTATTTTTATATGCTTATATTGTCTACGTTTGGGACAATGTACGATTTTAAGTGTGGGAATGGGTTCATGATTTTTTAAAGATAATTATAATCTTTGTTATTAAATTTTGTTAATTGATATTCTGAATTAGTTGAAATCTGTCCATCAATACTTTATTTCATTATTGAATATTTATTTGAATTAGTATGCAAAAGGATAGTAATTATAATAAAATTGCCTTTGTAAGTCGTATTGTTAGTAATCATTGAAATAGTCAAATTGACCAAAAATTGCATAATATTTACACACATATAACCAAATTTTGCATGAGCTTTTGGGTTTAAGAGAAAATTTCATAAATTTTTTAGCTCTTTTTATTCTTTCAAACGTATTATCATGCATAGTTAAATAATTCTAAAACTTGCTTTAATTATACATATTGAGATCACATTTGTTAAATTAGAAGCATTGAAATTATATAGGCACTTAGATTTAACACTCTTTTTAGTCTATTTCTTTGACAATTACCTTACTTTATCCTTTAGGAATAATCAAGTTTGAGCCTTATCCTTTTTCATTATTTATAACCCAATTATTAACCTTTATCCTATTTTCTTTTAAGCCTTTTTAATTTATTAAACCCTAATGGTTATTTACATTACTTGATTGTTTGAGACTTAAAACTTTGAAAGGTCCAATATTTCTTTAATTGCGAAACACTCGCAATTATTTTGATTTAAAAAGAGCAAAAATTTATGGTTAAAAAAGTACTAATGGATTTACAATGTAAGGACCTATATATATTATGAATAAGTTTCATGTAATGTTCTCTTTAGTAAATTTCCTTCAAGATCACAGCCACAAACATTTCATAGGATTCAACACTAGAATAACCATCACAATTCCCAATGACCTTTCCAAACTCAAAATGCATCAGATTTGACCTCACATGAAGATTCACTCAAAGCATTTAAAAAGAGTTTATAGGACATTTCACTCATTCTTACAAAGGATAACAAATAAGAACATTTATGATCCAAAACATAGGTAATCAATATTGCTTAAATGATATTCAAGGACTTAAAATTCATGGTTAAACTTGCTTTTCTTACTTTATTTCTTTTTTTTTCAACACTTCTACCCCTTTTCTTTTTCTTTTTTCTTTTTTTCTTTTTTCGGGCACTTCAAAACTTTATTTCTCTACATTTGTAGAACATCAAAACACGATATTTCAATACAACCATACATGTTGCCATTAAATGTCAACCCCAAACCCCAAACCAGAAAGTTAAAGTAACTGGTTTTCCATTCCTTTAATAACAGGTTGAAAACGAAGGTCAAAACACAAGGCTTAGGCTAAATTTTATGGTTTTATGTCAAAGAAAGAGGTTAAGGCTTCAACTTGGCTAGCTAAGGGAAATAACGTACGTGGTAATTTTTGAAAGCCAAAATAGTTTAATCCTAGTTGTCTTTTATCACTTTAATGCACCAAATTCACTAGTTGTAATAGCCCAGATCACCTACCCATAGATATTGTCCGTTTTAGGTTGCTCATTGGGCCAAATCTCTCAAGATTTTACTCGTCTCACACTTGGGAAAGCGCGTTTAAGGAGAAGAAGTATTCATACCCTTATAAGGTGTACTTTGTTCTCTTCTCTAACTGATGTCGGATCTCACAATCCACCCCCTTAAGACCCAGCATCCTCGCTGGTACAACGAGTCAAGAACTAGCTCTAATACCATTTGTAACAGCCCAGATCACACACCCATAGATATTGTCCACTTTAGGTTGCCAATCGAGCCAAAACCCTTACGGTTTTGTTCTTTTCGTATCTAAAAAATGCGTCTATAGGGAAGAGGTATCCGTATCCTTATAAAGCGTACTTCGTTCTCCTCTTCAACTGATGTGGGATCTCACGCTAGTGGTCTCAACATGCATAACATAGCAAGTTTTAGAAAGATCAACCATGTGCAACAGCACTCAACAAGAAGACAAGTTGAACAAAAAGAATGTAATTGCTCTTTAAAGGCTCAATTCTCACTTATTTAAGTAGGCTTTTGTCAAATCTTGCACACTTTTCATTCAAATCAACTATTGCGGAAAATGATAGTCATTCTATCACCAAATCACTATTCATATTTACAATTAATCATGTTTTCTCAGTTTGACAAAATAACGCACATTAACTGACAAAACAAAACATTTTTATAGTTTTCAACAAATTTAAGAAATCCCTCCCACACACCTAAAATTTGTGTTATCCTTAATGTAGAAAAACACAAAAAAGAAAGAAAATGTAACAAGAACATAATACAAGTCACAATGAACACCACAAATTAACAAAGGGGAGGGGAAAATAGAAAATAAAAATAACCAAAGAAAAGAAACTTCCTTGGATAAGCTACGGTGGAAGAGTTGAGTGTGGCATGGCTACTGTCTACATTGTGTTATGGGTGTTTGGATTTTTCCTATAAAGAAAT
This sequence comes from Erythroxylum pedicellare, assembly GCA_027563575.1. Taxonomy (NCBI): domain Eukaryota; kingdom Viridiplantae; phylum Streptophyta; class Magnoliopsida; order Malpighiales; family Erythroxylaceae; genus Erythroxylum; species Erythroxylum pedicellare. The sequence continues at coordinate 8,906,562 of JAOQMP010000208.1, forward strand.
AACAAACAGATTATGGTTATTATTTCCTTTAAAAATTAATTTTTAATAATAATAATAATAATAATAATAATAATAATAATAATAATAATAATAATAATAATAATAATAATAATAATTGTTAAAATAAAAAACACTAACAAATTAAGAATTCGAAAAAAATCAAACAAAAATTAGTGGGTTGCCTCCCAATCAGCGCCTTTATTTACTGTCTTTGGCTAAACATAACCTCTTCTTTTGATCAATTGGACTCATAAGAAGATGTCGTCAAGAAAATCTTCTCTATAGCTAAAACTTTCATGGGATCAATAAAAGTTTTGAGTCTATACATATTAACTTTAAATATTTTTTTCAGTTTCAGCACTTTTAATATGACAAACACCATTGGGAGAAATACTTACCATGACATATGGACCAAACCATCTAGACTTTAACTTACCAAGCATAAGTTTTAATTGAGAATTAAAAGGCATAATTTTTTAGCCTGCCACAAATTGCTCCCGACATAAGAGCTTATCATGAAGCAATTTAGTGTGCTCTTTATACAATCAGAAATTGTCATATGCCTCCAAACATATTTCTTCCAACTTTTAGAGTTGGAGTTTCCTTTCAACTCCAACTATTTGTAAGTCCATATTACACTACTTCACTACCCAAAAAGCATGATGTTCAATTTCAACAATCAAGTGACAAAATTTACCAAATACTTACTGATATGGTGATATTCCAATTGGAGTTTTATAAGCAATTTGGTATACCCATAAAGAACCATTTAAGCATAAACTCCAATCCTTGCGGTTAGGATTGATTGTTTTCTCTAAAATAGTCTTGACTTCTCAGTTAGACACCTCTATTTGCCCATTGGTTTGGGGGTGATATGAAGTCGCCACTCAATGATGAACTTCATATTTTCACATTAATGCTTCTACTATGTGGTTGCAAAAATGGGTACCTTGATCACTTATAATCGTTAGAGGGACCCCAAACCTACTAAAGATGTTGGAATTTGAGAAAATCTACAACAATCTTAGAATCATTCGTCTAGGTAGCCTTTCCTTCTACCCACTTCAAAACATAATTAACAACAAGCAGGATGTAAATGAAACCTAAGGAGCTAGGAAAAGGACCTATAAAATCTATACCTCAAACATCAAAATTTTCACATATTAAAATTGGTGTTTGTGGCATATCATCTCTAAAAGACAAGTTACCTACCTTTTGACATTTTTCACAACTTTTGAAGAAAAGATAGGCATCTTCAAACAAAGTTCTCTAGTAAAAACCATAATCCAAAACTTTCCTACCAATTCTTTTAAGACCAAAGTGACCTCCACATGCAAAGCTATGACAGTAAATAAGAATGGAGTGAATTTCTTCCTTAGGCACGCATTTACAGATAATTTGATTATGGATAAATTGATCAAATCCTATTTTCCATAAATACGTTTCATCCCATAAATAATATTTTGAGTCACTTTTAATTTTATTTTTCTAGGCTGGACTTAAATCAAGTGGTAGTATTCCAGTCAATAAAAAATTAACCAAATTAAAAAACGAAGATTCCTTACCTTCCTTACCTTGTATTAAGAATAACTGCTCATTAGGGAAGACTTCAGATATTGGTAATCCTCCTCTCGCACCAACCTACTTAAGTGATCTGCCACAAAATTTTTGACTTGTTTTTGATCTTTGGTCTGCCAATCAAATTCTTAAAGGAGAAGAATCCAAAGGATTAATCTTAGATTTGACTCCTTCTTGGCTAGTAAGTACTTGAGAGTTGCATGATCAGAATAAATTGTTATTTTAGATCCTAATAAAAAAGATCTAAAATTTTCAAATGCAAAAACATTAGCAAGGAGCTCTTATTTAGTAGTGGTGTAGTTGCACTAAGTGGGTTGAGTGTCTTGGATGCGCTGTAAATCACATGACTATGGCGACCATCTTTTTGCTGAAGAACAACCTCAACGGCATAGTGACTAGCATCACACATGAGTTCAAATGGCATTTCCCAATTATGTGGTTAAATAACTGGTGTTGATGTAAGCATCGCCTTAAGTTTGTCAAAAACCTTTTTGCATTCTTATCCAAAATCAAACCAAACATTTTCCTATAATATCTTTAATAGGGGTTGCATAATTTTCGAGAAGTCCTTGATAAATTGCCTATAAAAACCTACATGCCCAAGAAAACTGTGGACCTCTTAAACATTAGTAGGATATGGCATAATAGAAATGAAGCCCACTTTAGCCTTATCTACTTCAATACCCCTAGAGGACACTACATGACCTAACACAATCCCTTCTTGAACCATAAAATAACATTTTCATAATTAAGCACAAGATTTGTTTCGATACAATGTTGCAAAACCCTAGATAGATTATCTAAACACTGATTAAATTAATTTCCATAAATAATAAAATTGACATAAAATTTTCAATGCAAGTTTCAATCATATCAAAAAATATACTCATCATACAAAGTTGAAATGTGCCATGTGCATTGCATAATTCAAAAGGCATGCTTCTATAAGCAAAAGTTCTAAAAGGGAAAGTAAAGGTAGCCTTTTCCTTATCCTCTTGGGCTATAACTATTTGGTAGTAACCAGAATGTCCATCTAAAAAGTCGAAAAAATGAGTTCTTCTACTTTTATTAGTACATCTTCAATCATGCCTTCTGGGTACAAATAAGACCTATCAATTAATTGGATTATCACATTTGTTGGCTTGAGTGGTCTTATGTTTAAGGCTTTGTAAATAGACAATGGCATAACTTTGATTGAAGACCTTAAATCAAGTATGCCCCTTGGAATAAGTTTACTTCCAATCATATATGGTATAGCAAATATACCTAGATTGTCAAACTTTGGTGGCACTTTCCTTTGGATGACTGCAGATACATTCTTGTCAACCATTACCTATTTATCACCCTTTAGCTTAAATCTTCTAGTGCGTAGCTCCTTCAAAAATCTCCCATACTTTGGTATTTTCTTAAGGGCATCCAAAAGGGGAATATTGATTTCAACCTTTTTAAAATTTTTCCAAAATCTCTTTTTCTAATCCTTCCTTCTTGAATTTTTCCAATCTGCCAGGTAAAGGAGGTTTAATCACAGTCTGAGATTTAGATATTTTAGGCTCATTACTTACCTCCTTGATAGGGATGCCTAAAGCTTATGGTATGACTAAAGTCACCAGATTGTCTTCGTATGTCTTTTCCTCATATTTTTGCTCATTTAGAGTGGTTTATTGGACTTCTTTTCCACTGCACAAAATCATACCACTCATATTCTCCCTAGTATTTATTTCCACTTGGGTAGGAAATTTCCCTTTTTCATTTTCTAACGTTTTTATAGTTGTTTCCAATTGAGACATTTGAGTTTAGTTCATAAACTTTTGATGCTGGCCTTTGTTTCCTATTGGAATTTCTGACTTTCCTGTTGCAAGTGGTGGGTGCTTATTGCCAAAGACTTGACAAAATCTTCCAATGACATACCTGATGGCTGGGAAGAGGAAGAAGATTGAGGAGGTGGAACAGGCAATTCGGTTTAAGGTAGTTGTTCAAATCCTAGAGGTCTATTTGCATAACTGAAATTAAGATGATCCCTCCATCTTGGATTGTATGTGTTGGAGTATAAATCATATCTTCTTTGTGGTGAGCTAGGAAATCCTCCAACTACACTAACTTGTTCAATGGAATCCTCTTAGAGAGTAAGACATATATCGGTGGGATGGCCCAAAGTAGAGCAAATTCCACATGCCTTCTTTTATTGTAACTATCCTTGTAGGGCTCGAGTCCCGTGACTAATCCCAAAGTGACCATTAGAGTCAGAAACCTTCAATTTTTAGAAGAACAATAGCATCAGCACTGACGGACTTCTTTATTTGCTGCGACGAACCCTTGGGAAAATTCCCGAGTGCCTTTTGGAAGAAGTTTGCCGTGGTCAACATCTGGCTTCGCCACGGCAAAGTCTCAAGGTCGAACCATCTCAGCCCTCGGAAAAATACGTCGTGCTGAAGGGTTGGCTTCACTGCGGAAAAGTTTTTTAGAAAACTTAAAAGTCATGAGTGTGTGCCTGCAGGATTGCGACCCATAACTTCATCAGCGAAGTCGCGATCGTGCTGAAGCACGATAGCAACTCTGGGAGAAGTTTGCCACAGCCAACCTCTGGCTTCGCCGTGGCAAAGTCAAAAAATGAAGCAAAAAGCTTTCAGGAAAAATTACGTAGTGGCTAAGGTTCTAGCTTTGCCGCGACGAAGTTACCAAAAATTACAAAAAATTACCCTTCGGGAAAAGTTCGTCATAGCCAAGATTGGCTTCGTCGTGGCGAAACCTTCGAATCCAAACACCCAAACCTAACTATCAAAAACAAAAATTTTGACATGCACTTTCAATAACCACATCTAAAACTCAACAAAAAGATGAATATAAACATATACAAAAGAAACTTCGTCAAATCCTTAGTCTCTTGAGAATGTAATGTGAAATCTTGAAAAATCATAAGCAAACCCAAATATATTTCATTAATATCAAAAGACAAATATATTTCATTAATATCAAAAGACAAGAGTTTTACCAAGCTTTAATGAGCATTTCAAGCCACAATACAACATTTGTCTGATAACCCAAAAATACAAAGTATACTTGAACAAGCAATACTTGAAATGCAACTAAAGCATTGTGTTTTCCAAAACTAACTCAAAATACAAAATATGCAAATTTGGAGTGATGCCTTGCCTCTCGATCACTCGAACTCTTACTCATCACTTGGAGATAGGGACAGAATGGGGGTGAGCTTAAAGCTTGTGGGTAATGAGTTTATAACCGAGAAATAAGCAAAACATTGAAAATATTCATTGTTAAGGTAGATTTGCATTGAATATGTTAAAACACATATTTCCTAAGTTCTCCACTTTTCAAACAATTCATAACAATATAAACCATACATTCATCAAACTTGTCAACACATTATAAACATATAAACATTCAGAATGGTTAGGGTAGGTCTATGAGGGAGTTATTGCGAATCTCCTATAATAACATAATGGACTATCACAAAGCCACATAATGGTTTTGTGTAGTTTGTAAACATGAGGGATTCCATGAAAGAGCTCCATGCCACTAGCGAGCAGGCGGGAGAAGCCTTTAACATGGTCAATGTGCACATGACATAACATAATGGTCCACTACTAACCCACACAAACATGCATTTCATGACTTGCAAACATATTGCCAAAAAAGGCACATTTCGGAAACATAATTTCATAAGCATGATATATTTCAAATCATCATTTCCATCTTCATTGCATAAATCATCGACAAATTCAAGTACCAAACATGTAACAATTTCTTAAATCATGTAAGAAGCAATAATTGCAATATTTATGAAGCCATTTAAAATCATTTAACTCTATTAATTTAGAAAAAAAACATTTATGGCTCATTAACTCAACTATGAACATGTAACCCATCTTGAATTCCTTGCTTATAACTTGCTCAAAGATGCCTCTCCTCCTGCTCCTCTTGCCTTTCTTGATTTCCTTCAACAATGGAAAAAATCCCATTCAATGGGAATTCTAATTGAGAACCAAATCAAAGCATATTCACTACAATTGATTCTAAAATACTTAAACTCATGCATTTCCTAAGCTTAATGAATCAAAACTCTTCCATAAATCCAAAAGATTAAAATTAAAATTATCTTGAATCTTCATCAAATAAAAAGATTGTTGGCTCAAATGGAAGCTCTTCTCTTCCTCTTTCTTTTTCTCTTCTTGTACAACTTCAAAATCTCTCTTAAAAACTAAGAAAAGACGAAACCCTAACTCCTTTCTCTCTTCTTTCTTTCTTCTCCATGACACACTCACTTCTTTCTCTCTTCACTCACATTTTTCTTCTTCTTCTAAAAGCAAGACCACACTTCTTTTTCCAATTCTACCCTTAATGAGTGTAAAAAGTCCACTTTGCCGTTCCTTTAATGCCTTATGGCTTTTAAACTTAAGTGACTTGCCAAATTTGCCCTTTTACATTCTTACTACTTAAATTCTAAAATTTCTATTCTAAATTTTAATTTCTACTTATGCTAACTAAATTAATGACTAAATTCTAAGAACATAAAATAGAATAAATCAATAAATAATTAAATAATTAAAGTAAAATAAAAGAAAAAATCTGGGGTCCAACAATCCTGCAACCAATTTTTCAATGAGAGATGTTAAAGCATCAATTTCTTAGATCATTAGAAACAACAGTTACCTCGTTGACTTTTTGTGGGACACTTTCCTATCTAGTGTCATGTATTAGCAGCCATGTTTAATATCAAAGTACTTGCCTCATTAGGAGTTTTGTTCACCAATGCTCGTCCACTTGTAGCATCTATCATTTTTCTGTCATTAATGGAAAGTCCTTCATAGAAATATTGGATAAGAAGTTGGTTAGGAATTTGATGTTATGGGCAACTAGCACATAACTGTTTGAACCTCTCCTAATATTCGTACAAGTTTTCTCCATTGTACTGTCTAATACCACATATGTCTTTTCATATATTAACAACTCTAAAGGCTGGGAATTTTTTTCCAAAAGTTGCTTTTTTATTTTGATCCAACTGGTGATGGACCCAAACGACAAGTAGTATAACTAATCTTTGGCCTTGTCAGCCAGTGAGAATGTAAAAGTTCGCATCTTGATTTGATCCTCTATAATATTATGAAGTTTCATAGTCGAGCAAACTATATGAAAATCCTTCAACTGTTTATGTAGATTTTACCTGTAAGACTACGGAACTTAGGGAGTAAATGAATTAAACCAGATTTTAATTCAAAAGTACGTTCGATGGTAAGGAATGTGATGCACAATGGTTGTTAGCTCACATTAAGAGTTGCTAAATCTCTCAATGTTAGTTGATTCACCATCATCTTACTTTCTTCTTCAACAGGTGGTTCTTCAAACTCACTGTCAAAATCACTAAGATTGTTAGTTAAATCAATTGCCAAATTCAAACCAGGAGATAAAGATGTTGCCTAGGTAACTCATTGTTGAGTTTCTTTTCTTAATATAAGAGTTGTCTTCTTAACCTTTGGATCAAAAATTAGTTTGCTTATATAAGAAGAACGAGGCATAAACGAGAAATAAGGGAAAATATAAAAATAAAAGAAATAAATCAATTGACATCAGTTCCCCAATAATGACGCCAAATTTTGGTAGATGTCAAACCAATAAAAATAAATCACTTTAATTCACTAAATACAAGTATAGAGTGAGTAGGGATTGTCTCCACAGAGAACGATGGATCTATCTCTTTTACAAAAATAAACAATAAAATTAAGGGGTTTTAACTGATGAAAATAATTTAACAATAATTCAATTAAAAAAAGAACAAAATGTAAATAAATTTAAGAAACTCAACAAAGGAGAAAGCTTCTAGTTAAAGAATGAATTTCCACCTTAATTATATTAATTTATCTATGATGCAAAAATCAACTCATATATTATAAATAAACTGGTTATGTAAACGCTCTAAATAACCACTTACTCCTTAATTTTTTTAGTAATTAAAGGACACCCATTAATTATTTCTCTAATACAAAAAGAACCCCTGGAAATTGCCTAATAGGATTTAAGGTTCTGACAGCATTAAGATTTAAAGAGACCCAGTTGTAATAACCTGTTTCTACAATTAAGGATTTAATTGTTATATTGAATCATATCATATGAGAATTCATGAAGTGCATTTCATTTGCATGCATCATATTCGCATTTATACATGAATCATGATTCAGAGACATTGTAAAAATAGTATATGCACTCATTTGATATATCCCAGGGTATGAAAGATCTTAAACGATTATGATGTAATTGTGTATTGATTATGACAAGAATTTTGTTTAATGGATTATAATTAGTGAATTGATAATTTATTGTCACAATTGAGTGATTGATAAGGAGATATGTGCATCTAGTTTAGGAAAAATGTTAAAGGACAAGACAAATTGATACATGAAAATTTAGGTTGATTAGACCTATGAAATAGTGACACGTGGCAATAGAGAATGAGTGACAAATGGCTTAAGTAATTGGGTGACAAATGGCTTAGGAAATTATGAGACAAATGGCCTAGTGATTGAATGACAATTGGACTAATTATTAAGTGATAATTGGTAGTTTAGGAAGAGGACATATAACCTAGCTCTTTACTTGACAAGTGTCTCAATCCTTGCCACACACATATACCAACAACTCACACATGAAAGACCACTTTTTATTTTTTTCTTGCTACATGCTAACTCCTCCTCCTTCTCTCATTATTGACACCCATACACAACCCTTACAATCTTGAGATTTTGTTAAAATTATGCACTTTGTGACTCTAAAATTTTGTTGTCTTCATCTTGTTGTTAAAACCCCTTTTGCATTTTCATCTTGTTCTTGAAGTATGCTTTATCCTTGCATGATGATTGAGGAGGTTTTGAGCTAAACAAGTAAGTGCTTATTCATCTATTGTGACACATGTTAGCATAACATTCATGATGATTATTTTGGGATGAACATGGTTATGGTATTAATGAGGAAGTTGTGATGGAAATTTGAAGGATGAACTAGTTTTATTTTGATGTATGAAACCGTAAGTTAGAGGTTGTTTAATGGATGGTAGATTGGGATTTGAAGTATAATTAAGGTATCACTGAGGTATAATCAATGGACTATTATGATGGTGTTAGAATCTGGACAAAAATTGAAGGAAATGGATGGTGAACTTTCTGTTCACCCATCCCACGATCATGGAAGCTGCATAAGCTCCTTCCCATAATCATGGGCAATGCATTGAAGTGATAAACTTTCTGTTTTGTCTTTCCACGATCATGGAAAGGTACCCCACGATCTTGGGAAATGCTCTAAAACAAAAAATTATGTTTTGTGTGATTGTTGAACTAAGGATAAGCTACTTTATCTTGGTGTATTTGGACTTGATTGAGGCTTGAAATGAACCTAGATTATTGTTGGATTAATTGGTTAAGGGTTTGATAAGTTTAGGATGTTAATTGAGGTTATAACTTAAGGAATGGATTGTTTGAGATCAATGTATCTAAATATGAAATTGTGAGTTGTTAAAGGAATGAAGGTGTTCTTATAGACGCAAATGTGATCCAAAGGATGTGAGAGATGTGAATTAGGTATGAATGAATAAGAATTGGGAAATTGCTTAAATATATAATGCTAGAAAATGATTGGTGAATGAATGATTGATGAATCTAGAGTAACCAAGTTTTCTTAAGGCATAAACCTAATTGCAAACAAGATATATACAAACTATGATGAATGAATACGCAAGATTTGTGAATATCGCATGATAAAGAAGCACAAATTGATTGACAACATCCAGACATTACCAGATCATCAAGGCAATAGCTAATTTGGAGCATACTGTAAGTCAATCTAGATGTTTTCTCACTATATTTGATTTGTTTTTGTTTAAATTCCAATTATTGAATTGTTGCCTATGAGATTGTGAAAAATCCTAACATTGATAGTCTGAGAAGTTCAATATTCAATAATGTACTAGAAGTATTATCTACTTGTATGTGAATGCGGAAAATGAGTGCTCAACTAAGTGTTTAATGCCGGACTTAAATCTGATGAATGCAATAAATGCCTGTGTACACTAAATGAAAGTTATTAATGGCACATTATGTGATTTGATGCATTTCATGACATTGATATGCATAATCAGATAGAGGAGTTATGACCGAAGTGACCAGTGTGTAGAGGAGCTTAAAGCTTAGGAAAACTACACACAGAGCCACAGGCTCAGTTATTAATGAACTTGGTATCCACATTGGGTACGGGACAGTATCTGAAATGAGCTCGGTGTCTGCAATAGAAATGAGGCAGTTAAATAGGCGCTCAATCACAACAAAAATAAAAGTGGAAGTGGAGCATTATGTGTATTTACATATACATATCCTTACATGTATCCTAAGAATGATTGAAATGAATCATTGATTTGTGTTGAATAGTGATATGAAATACTTGTGTATATGTTAATGATAATAATCATTAAGATGAGTGATTAGATTGTTATGAGATGACTTTATGAAATGCTTATATTCCTAATATGCTTATGAATATACATATATCGTGATTTGGTATCCAAATTAAATGATGTGATAAATGGGAATTGGTTTTGAAGAATGTGGTATATTTGAGAATTTGGATTATATGTTTGTGATGTTGTGTCCTGACTTGAGTGAACACATCGATGATGGTTCACTCACTGAGTTCACAAACTCATCAAAATTGCAACGTTAATTTTCAAGTACTAGGGTGACTTAGGTTTTAAGGCAATCTAATAGCAGCCTAGTATTGTCCATTTTGGAACCCAAAATGGCTCAAAGGTTTATTCAATTGATTCTAAATCATCTAGTCATATTATTTTGGTCCAATACCTAGTTTTATGTTGTACACGTTGTATAAAGCTGTGAACTTTCATATGTTATGTATTGTATAAATATGAATTATAAATGTAATGAATGTTTATGTTTGTAAATCAAATGCAAAGAATCTCATATGTCTTTGGTAATTTAAATACATGGATTATATAATGTAAAGATAATGTAAACTTATGGATATGAATAATATAAGGAAACTTGGTTCTTCGAAATGTTTATGTTCTATACGATGTCATGATAAGTTGATGTGATTGCTCTAACATGCCGCTTCCATGGGGTATGTGCTCGGATATTCTCTGGAATGTCAGTATATGCTCTATAGTAGTGGGATGTTACACCAGTTCTAACCAACAAGCATACAACTGGGTTTATTTAGATTAGATTATTCATTCCCACGACACAGATTAATCCACTTGCGAGGTGACAAAATTATGTCTATTGCCACTTTATTAGTCCAAACACACAATTACGGATATGTAGTTCTAATTAGCTGTCAACTATTCCAGGATTATCAAATATAGGCCTTTTATTTAATATATCCTAAAATAATCATAAACACTAAATACAAAGAATAAATAAATACTCATGAATATATGACAGATATAAACAATTAGATCTCATAATTTCGTGGAATTAATCCTTCAATACTCCTTTAACTAGAAATAATAATTTAGTTACAATACATGTAGAAATAAGAAAACATGAATATTATTCAAAAGAAAAAAAATTCTACGGAAGAAGTTGGGAGAAGAAACCCAACATGGGATAGCCAAAAATTCCAGATTAAAGACTCACCCACATATGGTTCTCTCCTTTGAAAGCAAAAGATGGAAAGCAGCGTAGATGTCTCCTAAAACTAGTAGTTGTTGCCTCTTCCAAAAACTCCACCCACCTCCGTATATCTCCTCCCAAAAGACTCTTATTTATTTTCAAAAATAAACCCTTCTACGTTAAAAATGTGTGCAATCTTTGGTTTTTGTCTCCTTTTTATTTTTTTTGGCTTATACATTTTCTCCTTTTCTGCTTGCGTTTTATTCCTCTTTAGTTTCTGTCAGGTATTCTTGCTGTGTCGTTTCACCTATGTTGCACATTTTTGGCTCTTTGCAAATGGACTCTGTGTTTTGTGCTTTTATTTCTCCTATGAACTGTCGTTTTATTCTTATTTTGTCTAGTTATTGCTTGTTGTCATTTTCTCTTTTATTGGGCTCCTCTGCATTGCTGTCATTTTGTCCTTTAATTTAGCCAATTTTAGCTTCTTTCCTAACCTCTAAAACAATATAGAAACACCATAATCATAATAATATCCAGCCAGTTTGCTCCAAAAATATCCCAAATTGATATATAAATTAATTGCTTATCATATATGAATTCTAACATTGTCAAATGATCTAGCTTTACTTCAAAATTATACATTTCTCCTCCATCGTAGTGCATAGTAGGGGTAAATTTGAAGGTCCTATTAAAACTCAATTATAAGGTATATCAACTAAGAAAGATAAATAAATAGACAAAAATAAGTTATAAATTAAAGATCCAATCAATCTTAAATAAATATAATTTCAAAATTAAAACATGTTCATTAATTATACTATGCAATAAATAATATATAAAGATGGTGAGGTGAATATTGCTTGTGCCTTCTATAACTTTTTCAATCCCAGCTTTTTCGAGATTCATTCATGCAAGGTTTCACTTCACACCTATACTCGTAAGCATTAATGTTAAAAAAATAGACTTTGCAATAAAAAGGATACAAATTTATTTTGATATGAAGTTATTAGGTTAATTTTGATATATATCTTCATTTATTTTTACAGATAAACGAAAAGAAATTCAAGTACTCCTAATAATTCAACCACTTCAAGAAAATTCAATGATCCAGCTTGGGCTTAAGCTAGATTGGTTCCTAAAATGAAGAACCATACCATTTGTTTACTTCGTAACAAACATTTAAAAGGTGAAGGAATCACCAAATTAAAGCAACATTTAGTTGGCGTCAAAGATGATGTGGAGTCTTGTAAAAAAGTGAGTCATATTGTGAAATGGAAATTGAGGACTCTACTTGAAGAGTATCAACATGAGAAAGATATAAGGCAAAGACTAAATTACAAAATTGGTAGTGGAATTTCTTTCATTAGTGGTCAATATGATAATGGGAATGTTGAAAGTGGTAGTATTCCTACCCAACAAGAAGGGAATGTTGCACTTGATGTTAGGAAAAGAAGAATATATGTATCCTTTTTTTTTTTTGCACCAAAAATAACTCCTGGAACTTAGCCTTCAATCTATAGTGCCTTACAATGTAGAGTAGAAGCTTATAATATGGATATGGCAATGACTAGACGGTGGTATGATTTAAGTGTAGTATTTCATGCTCCCTAGTCTTATTATTATCAGCCTATGGTAGATGTTATTGCCTCTTACCGTCCAAGATATAAATCTCCTTCAATTGATGACTATAGAAATAAACTTATGAGTAGCTTTTTATAAAATTAAAAGTTATTCGGATGAAAGAACAATCACTTAGGCTACTTTTGGGTGTATGATCATGTGTGATGGTTGGATAAATAGAAGACAAGAACCTATTATTAATTTTTTTAGTTTATTTTGCAAAGAGGACAATCTTTTTGGAGTCTATTGATGCATCTGGCCTTATTAAGAATGTTGATACTCTATTTAAGCTATTTGATGAAGCTAAGAATGAAGTTGGGTATGAAAATATTATTCAATTTAATATTAATAATGATTCCACTTATAAAGTAGCTAGAAGTAGATTGTAAAGCAAGTATAATTCTTTTATTGGACTCCTTGTGATGCACATTGCATTAATGTAATGTTGGAAAATATAGAAGATGCTAGATATTTTCCCACTATTAATGAGACTATACAGAAAGCAAAAAAGTGACTAAGTTAATCTAGAATTATGCATAGGTCTTGAATTTAATGGAAAAGGATTTTAAAAATGGTAGGAATTTGTGTGGTCTTGCTGTTACAAGATTATCACTTTAGTGTTTTGTTTTGATGAAGAAAAAGTTGAAACAAATGTTTACAAGTGATAAGTGAGTTGTATCTTAACATACTAGATCTAATGTTGGATAAGAGGTTTTTATAATTGTACTTAGATAATGAATTTTGATCCCTATGTCAATTTATCATTTGAGTTTGTGTGCCTTTAGAGATGGTACTTCATCTAGCTGATAGTGATAAGAAGGCAATAATAGGATTTTTTATAATACTACGGAGAGGATGAAGGAAGCATTCAAGGTCAATTTGAAAAATAAACCTTCTTTATACACATCTTATCTTGTATTTATCAATGAGAGATGGAAAAGAGAACTTTATCTTGTATTTATGAATGAGAGATGGAAAAGAGAACTTTACTCTTTACTATTTATAGCTAGGGCATTTTTAAAGCCTAGTGTTTATTTTAAAGCAAGTTTACAAAGAAAGCTGAAGTTAATAGATGAATGCTATTAATTATTACAATAATTGTTATCCACAACATCATGCAAGATCTCGTAAGCTTACAAGTAGAGATTTATAAGGATACTTTCGGTGATTTTGGGATGTCAATTGCTATTTATTAAATAACTTAATCCAAGTATATATTTTTTCACTTTTATTGCTTGATGAAAATTAATCATTACTTTATTTTGTTTATAATGCTATCTTTTTGTCTTATAGTTACTTAGAGGGGCTAATTCAAAAGTGATGTTCTAAAATTGCAAAAGTTTGCGATTCAAATTTTAAGTCAACATGTGAGTGCAACAGAATGTGGAAGGAATTAAAGTATATTTGAATTCATCCATTCTAAGAAAGGAATAGATTGGAGCACAAAAATTGAGCTACTTGGTATTTGTTTGATATAATTTAAAGTTTTATGAAAGGTATGTTATTATCATTATTAAGTTGGGTGTAATTTCTTGTAATTTTTAATAAGTTAAATTTATTATTTACTAGGACTCTTGATAGAACAAGTAATTCCATAAATCTAATTTGCTTTGATCATATTGATCTTTTGGAGGATTGAGTTTCTAAAGAGCTGAGTTTGATAGATGAGAGTAACTTGGAAAATAATCTTGGATTGGAAAGTATTAAAATGTCATTTGGTATAATGAATTTGAATAATAGTGATAATGAGACTCCTTTCAATAATGAGGATTTTGTACCAAATAAGAATTCAGGTTAAAGCGATTTGAGCGGGTATTCAATTGAATAAAGTTTCAAGTTTTTATTCTCTTCTTCTTTTAATTTCACTTTATATTTCATGTATATGTTAAATTACATATTTGCAATATAAATATAACTATAAATGTTTTTGTTTCATATTTCACTTCTAGTTGGTTGTTTCCTCAGCATAAACTCTTGTTGTAAATTGTAATTGTTAGAAAGTCATGGATATTTATTATTCTTTTTATTTGATGTTTTGATGTATTTATTGTTTATTATATGATGAAATTTTATTATTTTAAACACTTTCTATTATTATAATTTTATATTTTATAATGATTAAATGATCTTTTTTACATTAATTGTGGTTATTATCTATATGTGAAATATGTAAAAATAATTTTAATAAAATAAATAAATTGTTATTTTAAATTTCTATCATTATGATTTTGGAGAAATTATTGATGTAAAATTATAAATTATACAGTATAATATATTAAGGGACTATTTTGTAATTTTAAAAAACTTGACTTTATAAATTTAAAAATTACTTAAAATGATAACTTATATTGATCATTACTAATTCAGTATCTACAATCAAACCTACTATTAGTACAGTATTCGTAATATTACCTGAGACTCATTATGCTTTATAATATAATGTACCGCATGTGTTAGATTAAAAATAAATATAATAAACAAAGATTTAATTTTGTTTGTTTATAGTTCAAAACATTTTGTAAATATTAAAGTTTAATTTAAATGCTTCAAAATATTAGTGTTTAATTTATATTTTAGCAAAATGTTATAGTTTAATTTATACACCTATTAAAAAAAACGTCAGGGTATATTTGATTATATTTCGGCTGGATTTTCTATTTTTATTTTTAAATTTAGTAAAAAATAAGGTTTAGTTAAGTTGTTAATTTTGATTTATTCTACTTTTTATGACTTATGAAAATATATAAAATTTGATTTTTGATTTTTAATCTTATTTTTTTCGTAACCTAAATTACCTAATATGTATTTTTATTGAGTTACTCAATATTCAAGGAATATAGGAATACATTCATTTAATATGTAAGACTTCTATTTTAAATAAACTTGAATAAAATTTTGAGCAGAATAAAATGTTTAAAGTTAAATTAAACTTTAGATTGAAATAACTTTATATTAAGTTTGGATTAAATTTAAATAAAAATGGATTTCTTAAACTTAAAATTCAAAATTTTAAATTAAAATTTGAGTCTAATCTAAAAATTGATTAATTTAAACCTATTTATTAATTTTTTATCAAATTAAACTTGAATTAAAATGCCAACTCTAATCACTTAAAAAGATGGAAGAAAATGAATTATAGCTATTGTCCTGTTGAGATATAAATCTTCAAAGCCAATTAAAATTAAGGATTTTATTATAATCCACAAATTTTAACGCTATCAAATTTAGATTTTTCTGACGATTTACGCGCAAGCTGCGTTATCCGCTTCCTTTCCGAATGCTTAATTTAGTCACAAGAAGTCAACGACACGAGTTCGGTTCTAGTGTTCAGTTGGGAAGTACAGAGAAATACAGCATAAGAAGAGGACGAAACTGAGGTGTCGATTTTTTATTAGAGAGTTGGAATATGCGTGTCAAGAAATAAAAGGGAAGATTCGTGCGATTCATTGGCATCTCCCTCCCAAATATTCTTTTGTTCCTCAAAGTTCGACTTCTATTTTTCCCCCTTTTGTCCTAACTCCCGTCCTCTACATTCCTTGTTTTTCCTCTTCCAGTGCCTATATGCATTTTTCTTGGTACTCTTCTTCTTCTTCCCTTCTATTCGTGCTTCTCTGTTCCTTTCTGTCTATATGTTCTGACTGGTATTTGTGTACCTTGATTTTGTCTACTCTTTTGCGTTTTCTTGTTGTTGGGCTGTGGTTTCTTTGTTCCCCTAGTGAATTTTAGTTTGGAATGCTTAGATTTTTATGCAACACGCAGTTGAGAAGGATTGTTTTGTAATTACTTTCTGATATTAGCTTTCATTGGATGAAGGATCTATGCATCTGGGGTTTGTAATGCTTGGTTTTAAGTATGTTCTCCTGCTTCTTTGCTTTATAATATGTTGTTATTGATGATTACTGGAACGAGTTTTAATCTGAGCCCCTCGGAAACATCCTAATTGGTATTGTAGTTTCATATCTGCCAAGACCTTCCAAGTAACGAATCAAAAGTAAATTTATATATTTTACAAAAAAAAACCTTTCTAATGATTCCGATCGGTAGTAGGCCCTCAAGTTTCCAGTTATCTTTTTTTCTGATAATCATTGATTTTAGAACGTTAGGAGGGTCAAGTTGGCGGGTCATGTAACAGGGTCCTAAAATTGATTAAGAACTTGACGGCATATGGATCTTTCCACTCAGTGCACTGACATATAATGCAAAAAAAAAAAAAAAGCGGTTTGCCGTGGTCTCTTTTGGCTTGTTGATATCTTAGGTTAGGTTGAAGTTGAACTTTGGTTCGTATGGTTGGGATTCACTTAGGTTCGAAAGGTGAGGTGAGGGAGAAGATTTACCGAGTTCCTCCTCTACATTTAAAAACACAAGACCATGATGAGTTTATTATTTCTGTTGTTTATCTCTCATTCCTTCCATAGGAGTGTAGATGTTATATCAACTACTGGTGGATGGGGAAAATAGAGTCAAAAATGGTGCAGCCGTGTAAATTACATCGTTTGGAGAAGACTGCCTTTGGTAAAATTGGTTGCTAGGAATTGATTCATGTAACCAATCCTAATCACTTGAGGTTCCACCAAAATGTTCTTTAGTCACCAATCCCTTAACTGTGATGAAGTAGAAACCTTTAGCATACTTCAACTATTTAATTATACCCGTTACATATTGAAGGCTATTCAGGATTTAGACAATGTTGTTCTTATATGCATGTGGGAAACAATGACAGACTGGGAATTTCCCTTTGTAGCTTCATATTGTTTAAGTTGTAAGACAAAATTTCACCGATATGCTTACTGGGAATTTCCCTTTGTAGCTGCATATTAATTAAGTTGTAAAACAAAATTTCACTGATATACTTACACGTAGAAATAAAGTTTACAGCTCTTCAATCTGTGCAATTTTTTCCTTTGTTGGTACACATCCATAAAATGAAAAGAAACCATGTTGCCGTTGGTGGTAAGTGGACTGATATTTTATTGCCTTTTCAGACTTTGAGCAGGATTACTTTCTGCTATTGTTGCCAGCTATTTTGCTGGCAACAATTCCTTTCAGCATTATGGGTCCACAGAGCACGTCCAATTCTAGAAAATCCCTGGAAAATGTTCGTGGAATACATGTAATTCCACATTCACCATTCTCTTTGGAAGAGTTCACTCAGCAGGGGGACTACTGTCGAACAACATGTAAAAGTTCCACTGATAAAGCAAGTCAGTGGGTATTAGTGCAGTAAGTGCAACACCTGAATCAAGATCTGCTTGTAAAAATTGCTCTTTGTAAGATTATCAAGTTAAAATGTGCAAGCTTTTCCTTAATTCCGAGAGTCCAATTAGTGAGTCCCAACAACTGAACTTGTTTCTTCTCTTTTCTTCTCCAGGAGAGTATGGCAGCAAAGACCAGGATGTTTGAGGCCCATAAAGACTTGCATGCATGGTATTATGAAGAGATCATAGCATTCTGAAATTTGCTTGTGCCGTGTGTTTTAAATGTGCTTACTGAACTTATGTAAACTTTTCTTTCACTAGGTGATCAAAATGTTGCAGAAAGCATTGCTAATGTGCTTACTTCCCTTCCTTTTATTGCGCTTGGACTCCAGGCTCCCAGGTTCTCTCTCTCTCTTTTCCCCTTTCTGTCTCTATCTCTATCTGTCTCTGTGAGTTTGTTACACAATCTTACTTGACTATCATATTTTGTCTGACTTGTTACTCTGCTGTGCATCCAGGAAAAACCTAAATACTAAATTATATGCTAACTCATTAATTGGAGTTGGAGTTGCCTCAAGTCTTTATCATGCATCAAGAGGAAAACTAAGAAAATATTTGAGGTGGTTTGACTATACGATGATAGCCACGGCAACAATGGTATGTCCTCAGAATTAACCCATTGTTTTTGCAAGTTTTAAACTATCTGACAGAAAATCTAATATGCAAAATCAGTATGAGACTAAATTTGATGTTTCCGAGTCCTCTGATCTACTTGGCTGGTTTAATTTGCTGGAAACTCCAACTTTCATTTGACTGCTACGGGATGACGTCAGTTTCTTAGACACTAGTGTATAGCAAAATAAGGGGATGAAGGCACTGCCGAGTTTATCTTCACTTGTTCCTAGTGTATTTGCTTGTTTAACATTAAGAAATTGACAAAATGATCCTGCAAATTTTTTGCTGTTGATCTTTCTTATGTATCAGGCTTATAATATCAATTTGATTTATCGTCAACTATCTCTTCTGTTTGATACTGGCCATAAATTACTGTTTGCCTTTGTCTTTCAATGTTTCCCCATTCGTGCTTTCAATCCTTGCTAAGGAATGACAATTTGTTAGTTACCAAATTTCTCTGTTATCTTTTAGCTCCTACCTTATTAACTGTGCGTATTAGAAAAGGTTTGAAATTTTAATTCTCAAATCACAGTATATCTGTCAAATAGCTAGCCTTATTCTTATCATGCTTGCTTTTACATGTACAAAAGAGAAAAGAAATCACTCATTAGGCATGGTGTATCTTTAATGGGAGAGAAGACTTCTGATTCATAGGTTTGCTTCATCTGCTCTGGAATATTAAGAAGTAGGAACTTACAGACTTTACATGTTATATATGCCCATGACTTTGCCTAGTTTTCCTATGCTTTGAATCTTTGTAAAGATTGAAGAAAGTCTGAAATGGTGTTTAGCAGTTACTTTTTCAAAAACTTTTCAACTTTTTCTTTGCTTTGTTGGTAATGTTTACCATTTAAATAATGTCTAAGGAGTTTAAAGAACTTATTTGGCTTAGATTTAGAACTGACATCATTTTGCAGTGTTTGTCAGGGGCCCTCAGAAATGAGAACCCGAAGTTCCTGATGGCAGCATCTGCAGCTTTATTGCCCATCCAGCCTCTGATGGTTTCAGCTGTTCACACAGGGATGATGGAGGTAGCTGCCTTGGTGTTAATCCATGATTTTGATGATTTGTAATCTCATTAGTAATTCTCCATGTTACAAACTATTGGTGTTCAAATGTTATCTTTATTAACTGTTGGTGGACTTAATGTGCATTTCCTCTCAAACTTTTGCCTCTGTTGTGGTGTTTATGTATTAGGAGTCATTCCTCTTCAATTTTTCTTTTGCCACACTACTCAAACTTGGGCAATGACCCGCAATGCATATTGTCTCATTTAGTCATTTACTGTAACCATTTCATGATTCATCTTACTGACACTGTACAATATTCGTATTTGACCATAAGTAGATGTTTTTAATTGGTTAACTCATTGATGTTGTGATAAGACTCGCAAATTTAAAGGGACCTTCTGGGGCAATTTGTCTATTGTTTGGCATTCCTTCCGGAAATTTTATTTGAAAATGGGTCAACTAACTGAATTTGACTCTGGTTGCGGATTATAGGTAGCATTTGCGAAACGAGCATTAGAGGAGCCAGAGTTGAGGGTGGCACATCAAGTCCATAAGATGTCATCAATGTTGGGAGGTGTTCTATTCATTGCTGATGATATGTTCCCCACTACTCCTTTCCTCCATGCGGGTTGGCATCTGGCTGCCGCTATTGGTGTTGGTACCTGCAACAAACTTCTTGAGTAACCCCTATAATTTAGACATACGATTCAATCATGCAAAGAGCAGCAGGCCACGTATACTTGTGAACCAGCATACTTGTGTTATGATTGCCATCTTGGCCCGGCAAGGGAGAGTAGCAATTTCAGGTGTTTGGTTATCCAACTATTCGTTGGATTTCCTAAGATTTCAATTACCATCGTGTATCGTGTAACATGCATTAATCCCTAGCAATCTAAGCATATAGGAAATGTAGAAATTTTATTCTGCTGGATATCTATTGAATTGGCACAATCTGTACAAAAAGTAAGCATAAAATAAAACAAACCAAATGTTTAATCAAACGAGCTTGTCGATTGTAGCCATGCCAGCCAATGGAAGCAGCACTCATTCCATCTTTCTTCTGGAAATCCTTTGCATGCGTTGTATTTCAGAAGTTGGAGCATTACCCTTGTAAAAGTGTTGCCTTGCCTAAATTTGCAAGCAACACTTGGCCGAAGACTACCAAAATTGCCATCTATACTTATACTATTCAACTCTCTGTGTTTATATAAATGTCCTACGTCTTTAACTTGCTTGAGAAGTGAACAATTTGAAGGAAGTTCTCTTTAACTGCCAACACATTGTTATTCAAATTATTCAAGCCTGCGGTTGGTTGGGTGCGAATGTAATATTTAATTCTGATTTCCATCAATAGGATATAAACTAACAATTTTACGTGATTTCAGTATCGAAAGAAACTAAAGTAGAACACATATATGTGATATGACTATTTAAGGAAACGAAGAAAAAGATATACTTCAACATGTAGACAACAATAATGCACCCCTTATTAATTTCTAGAAAAAGCTTAGTAACCTGATATCATATAATTAAATATGATCTTTTAAGCAAAGCTTAGTTACGTAACATGATAATCACTTAAGAAATGATGATTCAAAAGATCGATAAATACAATATCTGAATGATGATTACTATGAACTGAAAATATAAATCATATCTATGTATACATATGTAAGTGCTCACTTTTCTAGTTTTTAATTATTTTCCGATTTATTTTAATAAAACATCAACCATAAATATAATGGAAAAGTGGGTTTGTGGTTTTAGAAAATTTAAGGGGTAAAGAGAGAAAGAATCAGCTACATCAGTAATTAAAGGATTTTAGGGAATTATAACTATCAGCTAAACAAAGTTTTTTTTAAAATATATTTTGTTATTTATAATTACTGAAATTCACAAATTATTGATCCAATAATTTTTTAAAATTTTATTTGAATATAATTTTTTACTATTTATGAATTCACACTTTTCCACTTTTTCCTGAAGGGTATATGGAGCCGAGCTGCCAAATAATCTATAGTGCGAAGGGTACGAAGGTTGGTGGTGGCTACTGTATTAAGCATGACACCGGTGGTTCACTAAGCCTCAGACAACTTTTGATAAGTATCCAAAAACCGTAAGTCTGATGCTGCTGCGAGTATTACTGTAACTAACACCGGATCAATATCCGCCGCTCCTTATCACTTCGGTTCCACTGCAGCTACTTTCCCAGGACTAGATGTTCATCAAATGGGTACGTCCCCTTTAATGATTGCAGACCTACTTCGTGCATCCCCAGTTATATATGTCTCATGAACAGTGACCGCACTTATAAACATAAACTGAGAGTGCAGGAGAGCTTGGAGTTGATAAAGAATTGAACGAGCAAACAACGAGCTGGGGTCGGTGGAGCCCTACACCAGAGCAGCTACTAGCACTTGAAGCAATATATAAACAAGGGACACGAACACCAACCACCGAACAAATCCAAAAGATAGCTGCAACCCTTCGTAGGCTTGGGAAAATTGAAGGCAAGAATGTTTATTATTGGTTCCAAAACCACAAAGCCAGAGAGAGATATAAACGTCGTCGCCAAGTTCAGCATGACAATGGCAAACAAACTATGGATATGAAAGAATCAGGTACCCTTCGTAACAAGGATACCCAGATTGTTTTTCACCCTCTTTTCTTCGTAACTACTCCCTACTGTGTGCGGTGGAATGAGTCTAACGATATGAACAATGGTCCCAGCACCATTTCTCCTAAATAACGCATTGCATGTTTGGAAGTATGTAGATTTCCACATGATTGCAAGGATACGAGAGGCATGTGGAAGCGTGTGTAGCTTGTTGCTATCTTCATTTTTCTCTATTTTTTACTAAGGAAAACATAAATCTTTTCTTCAACTTCCCTTTTGTTTATCCGTTGCTTTCTTTTTCTAGGGTTTCCGGAAACAGTCTTCGAACTTGAGCAGTTAAAGAGGATAGCAATTCCTACAGGTTTCCCACATGCTTCAGAGGTCTGTATCCCACCTTAATGTGTTTTTTAATGGTAGAAAGAGGTTCAAGTAGTTAGCTTGAACTTTATATGATCGAAGGAATGCAAGCTAGAAACTAGAAAGTAGAAACTATCATTCGGGTCGCTCAAAAGTGTCAAAGGTAAACTGATTAGGGTCTTGGGCATAATTATATATTCCTCGCCCTGTTTATATATGTTATATGGAACGTCATAGAGTTTTGGGTTTACATTTTGATGCTTGTATTTGCTAAAGGACTTGTTTCATCAAGACACAGTTGGTCACTATTTAAAGAGAAGGAATTGCAGGAAAGAAGTAGAGATCAAGAAGACTACGGCAATTGGAGACCTATCCAGCCCATAAACTCATCGACCACCACGAGTATTGAACTTTTAAACCTTCATCAGGGGAAAAGTTCACTTAAACCCATCAACAGAGAGAATCACGATAACTACTTGGAGGATGAAACCAGAGAGGTCCAGACCCTTCAGCTATTTCCATGCCGTAGAGAGGATAACTGTTACCTAGTTAATGACACCGAGGAGGACAAGAATGTACCCATCAGAGTTATCAATACCAACTTCAGTCCAAACAAGTTCTTTGAGTTCCTTCCTCTGAAGAACTGAAGGAAGCAGCTGCTAGCCCACGTGGCTATGATGTAGTCATCGTAATTGCTTTGCTGTATTTGTAATATGGCGTATAAGTTACAGATTTGTATGTTAGTTGGAAACTGAGACTGTTCTTTCTGTTCACATCAATGGCCTGTAGGATAAGGACATTCATGCGCATTAGACTTGTAGTATTGTCGAAATGTTGCCTCGTAATGCCTTTGGACTTGGTGATATTAGTAATAGATCTGGTTGCTAGTTTCTAAATAAAAAAGATGCGATATTTCCTTTGCTAGGTTGTCTATTATGTAAATATTGATTGAATAACCTATAAGAAATGAATAAGCGAAATGGAGAATTTTGCTAGGTTGGTATAACATAATTAGATGTTAAAATGACCTCAAAATTGGAAAGCCATATACATGTAGAGACAGCAGTGTATATAAAGTCAGCTTATTCGCATAGCGTGGGTCTAAGGGAAGTCACCGATGTAGGCAATATTAACTAATAACTCATATCTTTTTTTATATATAATTTTTGTTAGATTTGAGTGGTCAATCCATATATATCCATTTAGTGTTTACTAACATTTGCATAATACATTTGATTTTAAATTTAAATACTTAACTATCATATTTATACATGTCATTTATAATATATTTGATTTAAAATTATACTTCACTATTATATTTATTTAATTGTAATAAAAATTAATATTGTTTGATTGTTGACATGTGATTTTAATTAATTTTAAAATCATTTTCTGATTATTATCAATTTTATACAACAAGAAATGTTGATTAAATTTCAATATTATGTATATAATATTTGAATATATTTATTTTATTTTACTGACAAGTTGTCATCAATACTCCATAGTTTATGCTTATGGGTAGATTCCGTAAGCCCACTTTCCCGAGCTAAATTATTGTTAATATTAGTATTTGTGTAGCATTATTCTCTGTTCAAAATTTCCCATATTTTTTGGTGTTACATATTTGGAGTTTGATCAAGTATTGCCCTTATGTATACACACAGATTATGATTTAGATTTTTAACCATTGTTTTCTCGTGCATCTTACATACCAAGTTCCAGAATTCTAGCTCCCAAATTAATCTTGGCTGCAACTGTAAAGATGGTGTATGGTGAGAATGAAATGGGAGGCGTAATATTACATTATTTTTTTATTATTTTGTACATGAATATTGGACTGAAATGAAGTTCCCGTTACAAAAACTCCTTAAACCATGTATTGTCATTCATTACATTGTATTTTCTTCCATACAAACGTCAACTTAACGTCGAATGCTATTCCTATTCTGACAGAGCAATAACAGAAAAAATTGATTAGTTGTTAAGAAAGCTTTACGATCAAGTCCACATACAAGACGAAGTTGCAGTTATTTGAGTAGACGTTTCTTGTAAATGTTTGTACAGTTTCTCTTGCCTGTTTGCCATACAAATCATCATACAGAAGCCGACGTAGACTTTTCTTCCTCTGTTTTCTTTTTTACCTCATGAACATGTCCTTTCCGAACCTAGACAAACAAATAGTAACACACTTACAAAGTACATAAATGCAAATAATGCATGCGACTCATGCACTGAGACATTTCCCTACCCCTAAGAGAGAGGTAACAAAAAGAGACAATAGAAACAGACGAACTGATTTTGCAGGCTTTCTTTCGTAACTGAATGTCCAAGCAGAAGAGACCGAAAAGACAAATTAAAATCGGACGCAAAAGGACCGAAAGAGACGAACCAAGTGAAAATGGGAATGACTTTGAAATTGTGGCAAATACATATATTGAAATCCAATGAAGTTTTAACTACTTTGAATTTCGCCTAATTTCACAAACTTGAGGTAATAAAAGAATCATAATTGATAATTCAAAAATTTTATTCTCAATGTTCCAATTCTGACTTCTAATCCCCAGGCATTCGAGATGTAATTGTTTGATAAAATGCAAGCATTACTTTCGAGTATGGCAAGAAATAGGGACCCTTATAGCTTACATGCCATAACTTGCATTATGGCATTAATTAATATGAACTCCTAAATCTTTCTTGCACTTATATCTGTCTTCCCAACTCATTGAGACAATAACGAACTAGTAACTAGAAAGAACCCAACTCGGGGATTGGGATCCTCACCATATTTATAATCTTCTCTTCGTCTATCAACTACTTTCCAGCCAGCCTAGCCGTTTTATGCCTTTTCATTTTCCTTGCTTCTTTAACTCTTAAAAGAATTCTGCCTTGCGCATATTTGTTGGCAAGGCTATTTGAATCTATACCTCCATATTGACTCTGCAACTCTGACTGTTAAAACACACTAAAGCTCCTGCTTCAGTTTGCCATAGCAGACGGTTTCAAAGGACGTTAAGAAAGCATAAGAAGGTAGGGGAGCTCTTACAAGAAAATCTTGCATCCGCTTCTCATAGAAAATTTGGTCATATTATTGCATGATAAGATGTTATTTTGTTATGTTAATTGAAATTTTATATATATATATATATATATATATATTGGTACTTAAATAAGAAAATAAATGTTTGCTTTATTTTAAGAGATAAAAAGTAGAGATTGCATCAAATTAAAGTATTATTAGTCAAATTCATGAATTTTGAAAAAATGGATAGATTACTGCAATTGATAAGATGAGATTACGTTCCAAGAGTTGGAATTCAATTAGGAAACTTTTTTCCATCCTTATATTGTAAAGATTTGGATTTGTTTTAGATAGGAATATTTACAATATAGAAGAACACATTTTTCACCTTTTTCATCACTCTCTCTTTTTTTTTCTTTTTAGTTTTTTTAATCTTTTATCTTTCTTCTATTTTTGGTGTTAGAACTAAAGTCATTTGTGGCTAAACTCAATTATTCGAGATTTAAAATTCTAGTTGTAACCTTGTAAGGATTTGTTGTAAAATTATATTCATTTTTTAATAATATTTCTCATTCTATATTCTTAACTTTATGAATAATTACTATTGACTAATTTAAAAAATTAATTTGATATTGATTATTCTATAGCTATCCACAAATTCAATGATCCATAATTGTCGTAAAGGATTGACATAGGTTATTTATGAAATCGCCTGTTTAACTTATAAGAAACAAGATAACTAAGTTGAACAATTGTAACTATCTTAATTATTCAATTTAGGATCTAGTCTTTTTCACTAAGCTTATTGCTATCATTTAATTGATATAGAATGATGTCATATGCAATCGTTTGATAGTAAGTTTTAATTTAAATGTAGAGTTTGAACTAATTAAATTAGAAAATTTTGAGAATTATTATGGCTATCTTAATATGTTCGGACTAATTGCTTGAATTGTGAAATTTATTCTTTTTAGACTAATTATTTATATTACAATTAGATGAGATCTTTCCCTTGAATCAGATTTAAGACTCTTGAATTTCTCACTTTTATATTTAGTTGATTTATTTTGATTCCTTATTAATTTTAGTAAATTACTTAATTAATCATAAACCTCTAATTTATTTTGTTAATTGATATTAAGAAACTAATGTTTAGTTATATTGAGATTCGACCTAATTTCATGACTACTATAAGAAGTTAAAAAATCAGAATTAATTTTGAAGGTTTCAATAATCCGATCAAAATTTTAGCACTATTGTTGGGGAACTATTTTAGTTTCTTAGTTTCTTTATGTTATTTTACAGTTTACTGCTAATCTCTCGTATTGTATGACTTGTTCTTTTCAGACAAGTGAATTGCAATTAATCCAGAAATTAAGAAGACTTCGTGTCATTTAAGAAAAGAGACTAAGTAAAGAAGCGGTCATTTACCTCCAGAAATGAAAGTTGATATAGATTTAACATTTGGTGAAGACTCTAATTTTAAGATGTTAAAGAAAAGAGGGTAAATCCTAACATTAGGAAATTAAGGGAGTTAGTAGCAACCAGGCCCGACCATGAGCAAGGGCAAAAAGGGCACCTGCTTAGGGTTCACTCTTGACCTACTCCTATTTTGTTTCATTTTGTTCTTTATATATGAGGGGGCATTCTTGATACTCATAAAAAATAAAAAGAGACAAAATAGGTACTTTTTTTTTACTTTGCCCAGGTCCTATAAAACATTAGGAAGGCCTGGCATACGATTTTCAAATGTTGAGGTAGATTTTAAATTAAAATTTGGTTTAATTTACTCAAATGTTGAGGTAGATTTTAAATTAAAATTTGGTTTAATTTACTTACTTTCGATTTTTCGTAGTCTTATAGGTGAAGATCCACATAAGTGCCTAAAGAAATTTCATATTGTCTGCTATAGAATGAAGCTACAAGGGGTTAATAAGAACAAATTAATCTTAGTTTCTTTTCATTCTCATTGAAAGATAAAACAAAGGATTGGTTATATCATCTTCCTTCTAGCTTAGTAACAACATGAAATAAGATGAAAAGGCCTGGTGAATGTTGTCACCTGTAACCAAATATAAAAATAAACTAACTTCTTGCAATACAAATTAATGTAGTAGTAGAAAGTCGGGATCATTCCCACAAAAAATTTAGACGTTAGTAGTTACATAATAAAAATGGGGGTTTGTAATTGGGAATTAAACATAATTTAATTAGAATACGAAATTGAGAAATAACTAATAACAAAACAATAAGAATTTAACAATTAATAGAAACAAATCTTAGTTTCCGGTCTCCTTTATTATTAAACTTGCGTTAATCATCGACACTAAAAATAACCAATGTATTAGTTAAGCATTCGTCGTGGTAAATTTCTTTACCTATTATCTCTTATGTTTAGTTAACTAAAACATGTATTTGAATTAACCCTTATTAATTAATAACTTGGATACTATCTCAGATTTAATTAATTAATAGCTTTACGAATTAAGAGAATCGATGAACTAGACAACATACATATGATGTACATTTAGCCTAGACAATTATTTTTCCTACAATCATGTCCCTAACGTAGTAGACAAAAAT
>JAOQMP010000208.1:8939987-8951508 GCA_027563575.1 Erythroxylum pedicellare
TGCATTTCAATTTTATTTCAATCAACTCATTCACTTTCGAGTATTTTTAACTTTCACTAAAGGTTCGGGGTCCAACATAATCATAAACTTTACAATCAAGTTCGATTTGATTAAATTACTTTTCTCTCTTTAACTTATTCTTTATGCGTGACTGATTATGTTTCCAAATATGTTAGCAATATATACAAATTATACCTACCCTAAATCATATTTAGGATTAGATAAAATAAATATTTTAATTTATTTTTAATTTTCTAATTAAATAATTTAAATCCATATATCAAAATTGGTGCCTAGCAATCCATCATAACTACTTAAAAATTTAGAAATTTTAAAGTGATTTTGACTCATTTTTCTGTAAATAATTTTTTATATAATTTAATCATTTCATCATACGATGTTCTAACTAAACATAGAACATGAAATATTGTCTACTCTATTCGGGTCCATTCATGTTATTTCTCTACCATTATTAATTGATTTGATTAATGACATTCAAAATTATTTTCAAAGTATCATTTTATTTTGGCCAAGGATTTTTGAACCGATATTAATTGAAATAACGAAATATTTTTCATAATCGCTTTAAGGTGATGAATCATATATTGATTACTCAACTACCTCCATATAGTTCATGTTATATCCAATAATTATTGACTGAGCTATCTTTGACTAAAATAGGTCATAAGTAGTATCAAATCATACAAATCCCTCTATGAGATATTTTGGTCATCTCAAGTCAAAAGATCACTTATACAATCATTACAATGAGAACTTCAATAGACGTATAAGTAGTGTTCCAAATGAAATTTTCATATGGATTCAATTCACTTAACTTGTTCTCCATCAAGTATCCACACGTTTATTTAAGTATCTCTATACTTTAGTGTATAATTGACTACTTCCTTTATAAGAAAGAAACATATCATGTACTAGCCTTTTTACGTTCTATTGGTGTCTTGTCTTAATAGAACAATAACTAAGAAAATTTTAAATAATACCTTAATGCAATATAAATATTAAAATTATGATCCCATCATAATTTCATTTGCAATATACATTTACACCATGGGCTTTATCATGGACATCTAAATGTGTATAAGATAAAAATGCCTTTAAATAATTATATCACTATAACTACCCAATTGTAAGGTATAAACCAAGAATCCCCTACTTATACTAAGCCAAGTGTTTAAGTATATTATACCATATCACTGTATGATAATCATGCTACTACTGCAATAATGGTTTAATGAAAGAATTTTATAAGACTATCTCTAGTGAGCACTTATTTAAATTTTATAATTTTCATCTCAATTATCATTAAAATTAAGAGGAACTACTTAAATACATAATTGAATCTTTGATGAGACCTTAGCTTCTTTTGCATGCCAAATGACTCTAATGTTTTATAATATATTACTGTCTGAACAATATAAGGAACTATAACAAGTTCATCAAAAAAACTTATTAATCCAATTAATCATTTCTACTAAACAAAAAATGTATTTAGCCTAATTGGAAATTAATGTTACATTGGAATCTTTTTAATCTTAAAATAATATTAAAGTAAAATATACCTTTGCTAGGATTTACTTCTAAAGTTAATATCCATATAATCTTAAACAGATATATCAACTTATAAATAAAATAATAAATATCTTAATACTTTATAAGTATCAGATATCTCAAACACTAAACACCTTTAGCACATTATCTATATACTTGGACTAAAATAGGTAAACTACTTTCTTATAGATCTTTATAGATCTGACTTCCAAAATTAAGTTGTTACCTTTTCATATCTAGTAAGAGTTGTTCTTAGACTATCATATATTAAATATTTGAAAATATAAATTTTTATTCTCTATGAGTAGTATATCTTTACTCACTCCTACTGAAAATTATAGCTATACTCCCACTAACCTTCATGTAGATATAATAAATTCACAATTATTTCTAAAACAAAGTCTTTGACTTCATTTCAAAGGTAAATCTTTTAATGTCTCATAACCTTTCAACTATTCATCAAATGTATCAATAAAGGAATTAGTTCAAATTAGATGGATTGTCATGAAATTTGAACCTTTCAGATTTCATCTTACTCTCATTTTTTATCTTAAGAACTATTCTCCTATAAGTGTTCATTGAAATAAATTGTTTGTTTACTAGTTATATGATTATATCCAACATTTTAGATATGATATTGTAACTTTCTATTATCCAATTTAGTTATAAACTTATTAGATAATATATAATTCAACCAAGCATCACATAAAAATCACTAACTTTGCTCTTTCAAAGTTATAATAATTATTTCACTAAACTATAACCACCCGATTAGCTTTAAGGCATAAACCAACATAATCACCATTAACGTAGAGGTCAATTTACTCTTTTACTCAAAAGTCAAACCACTAATGTAATTATAATGTAAAAGAATGCAAATTCTTTTGCAATGAGTAGTTTCACATAAGATCTAAGATCATACTCACATGCTTCTATCACTGAGGCAATATTATATTACATTACCAACAATTTAAAATTCCTAACCAAGATATTTTAGTTGAGGCAATATTATATTACATTACCAGCAATTTAAAATTCCTAACCAATATATTTTAGTTGCTCCCTTTTCCTCTTGTAATATTACCTTAATAGTCTTCTTTCTTTTAGTACGTAGTATCTAGTATTCTTAGAAAATTTTTAAATCAAATTTGATTTCATCATATATCTAATGAAACTTCTACCAACCACAAAACTAAGTAGATTATGATATTATTTTAATGTATCAACTGACAGATTAAGTCCTTATCCTTATACATTCATATTTGAACTTATAGTCATATTTTTACATCATGGTTAATTTAGAATCACTTTCACCAACTTAGCGATGTAAAATATAAATGATAGTATGATATAAGTTTTATAAAAAATGTCTCTAATTTGGATTGTTAAGGAAGTGACTCTATGATGCCAAACTAGCAAGAAAGGGGAAAAGAGCGAAAGAAAGGAAAGAGGAAGAGAAATTAAAGAGAAGTCTACTACTTTTTCTAATAGTAAGGAACCATCATTGTTGCTCGTCTTTACATCAACAACCAATATTCTTAGATCTTGTAAAATGAATCCCAACATCACACATGTATTTTCTCCTTAAAATTTCTAACTACTAATATAATAAGCTTATGATTTCCCATCTTCTCCCCAACCACCATTCCAAAATGTTATGTGCCACTTATCTTTTTTTGTATTTCCTTCTTTTCCACTTATTCCATCAATTTCTTGTGTAAAATTTCCTCTTCCTTTAGCTTGTCCTTGTCCTCAAAAATAAAGTTGGTGAAACTCAATTTGAATTCATTAACTAACTCCCAAGTTGCTATAGTAAAGGATAATTCTTCTAATGAATCAATCATTGTGCCACTACCTTACCCTTACACTTTACTATTCTTCACTTCATAACTGCCAGTGCCTAAGGAATTAAGGAGGTGTTCAAATTAGGAAGCATAGAGCTAACAGAAGTCTTGCTAAATAATTATCCAGTAAAGAGACATGAAAAATAAAATGGATATCAACTTCCTTAGGCAATCTCAAACCATATACCATTTTACCTTTTTTTTTTTCTTCAACTACAAAGGGCTCATAGTATTTTAGAGAAGTTTATGGTTGTTAGGAGTAGATAATATTTATTGTTTGTATTGTTATATCTTAAAATAAATTGCATTCCCTAATTTGAATTCTCTTTCCATGCTCCCTTTTCTACTAGTTATTTTATACAATGTTAAGTTTTCAAAAAGTGAATTTTAAGTGATCAATTCTTCCTTGTCTATTAAAAATGGTCTATAGTTACCATAAGGGAGTCTTTAAGGATATATGGCAGATGTAAGGGAGGTGTGATACTATACATAGCCTTATATGGTGTACTTTGAATAAAAGTACGCATTAAACCACCACTCTATAAAAGAGAGATGTTAATTCCTTTTTATAGGGTTATCCCTAATCATACACCTTAGGTAAATAGTTAAGCACTATTAATCACTTTAGTTTGTATATCTATCTAAGTATGATAAGCTTCCCTGTATGAAATTAAACTCTATACAGGGAGAAAAACTCTTTCAAAATTGGCTAAGGAATATATACCCTTTATAAAGGGAAATGGTATTAGGCATGTTGTTTAGCTTGAAAACATTATCTAAGTACATTTTTGCCACCTATTCAAATGAATAAGGATAGATCAAACTCATAAAGTGGGCATACTTTGTGTGCTTATCTACTACCATAAGAATCACTTCCTTCACTTAGATATAGGAAACCATTATAAGAAATCCATAGTGACATCATAGAGGATAGTTTGAGGAACTAGTAATGATTATAGTAGCTTTAGGCAAATTACTATCTTAGCCATATTTTGTTAACAAGTTGCACATTCCCTTATATATTGCCTCATTACCTTTTATAGCCCCTTTTAGTAAAACAAACTACCCACCTTCTTTAGGCTTACTGTTATGCCAAAATGTCCATTAATTAAAAAATTATGGAAGTAAGATATCAATTATTATTAGAGGTTAGGATTATTGCCCACAACTAGTGTTCCCTTCCCAGTCAAGAAATTCCCTTTCTAGCATTATTAAGGGTGAGATTTTGGGTTAACCTACAGTTGTCTAATAATAGCCTAAATGCTAACATTTTTTTGCCATCAGCTTTAAATTTGATGCAAAGTGTCTATAAAGTAAGTAGAGATAGAACCTTAGGCATCTTTGAGAGAGCATTGGCCACCATATTATTTCCCCCTTTTTTATAAACAATTTCATAGTCCAAACCCAAAAGCTTGGCCACCTAAATATGTTGACTATTGGTAGAAACCATCTGGTATAAAAGGTGTTTCAAACTATTATGATTAGTTTTAAGTTAAAATGCCTATCAACCAAAAAATGCTCCTAGGCTACAATTACTTATAGGATGGCTAAATTTTCTCTTTCATCGGTAGAAAAGGATTAGTATTTTAGGGGGAGGTCTATGTAAGTGTATGCAATTAAGTACCTTTTTGTATCATTATAATATTAATTTCTGTCCCCACTTGCATTTGTTTCCATGATGAATTCCTTTATTAAGTTTGGTAAAGATAGGACAAAGGCTATCACCATCGCCTCATTAAGCTTATTGAAGGCTTTGATAGCCTCTTTATTCCACTTAAAGGAAGCCCACTTCAGTAAGCTAGTAAAGGCTTATTGATAGCCTTATAATTTCTGGAAAATATTTTATAATGCCCTGCGAGAACAAAGAACCCCCTAAGTTATTTGGTTATAATAGGAAATGGCTAATTTACTATAGTCTCATTCTTCTTATAATTTATAGCTACCCCTTCTTTAGAGATAAAATGTCCCAAGTACTTCACCTTATTTCCCCAAACTCACATTTATTCTTATTGTCAAAAAGCTTATGTGGCTTCAGAGTCTTTAGTGCAGTAGTAAATGGGTGGCATAATTTATGCCATTATTGTTGTAAATCCTTTAAACATTTTTATGGTCGTAGCTTTATCAGAAGTAAAAATTTCATAACAATAATTACTACACCAATTTTTGGATAAATATTATACAGAGTAAAATCAATCTAAAATGGGTTTAGTTTTGTTACTAAAAGTTTTTTTAATTGGTTTAGATAACTAAATGTAATGACTTCTTTTCAAAATAAGAGATACATGCTTCTAGTGGACCACATCCTTATACTATAAATATGAAATTTAGTCAAATTATATTTGCAAAATGTTGTTTAACTTTAAGATGATGTCATTTCGTCAAATATGGTTTAAAAATAGAATTCATGAGGCTTTGGAAGGTCACTGAGGTGTTTATGAGTTTAAAAGGTATTATCAAGAATTCAAAGTCTTTGTAGTGAGTTTTAATTGGAGACATTCAAATTTGATGGTAACCTAACGTTATGTCAATCTTAGTAATGGTAGATCAATAAAGCTCCTCTAATAATTCATCCACTAAGGGAACTAGAAACTTGTCTTCCTCTGTTATTCCAATTAATGCCTTATAATTCACACAAAACCTTTATTAGTTATCCCTCTTTTTAACCAAAATAACTGCAGAGGCAAAAGAGTTAGTGCTAGGTTGTATTATTCTATAACTTAACATTTGTTCTACTAACTCTTCAGTCATATCCCTTTAGATTCTTAAATAGTTATAGGGCCTCTTATTAATAAACTAAAAGTATGGGCACAAGGGGATGTTATAATCATGCTCCCTAATTAGTGGTAATCCCTTTGGCTCTTTAAAACATTAGAGAACTTATCTTTTTTTCATTGCCTTTTACTCCACTTATTCCATCGATTCCTTCTCCCCATAGGGAATCTCAATTTAAATTCATCAGTTCACTCCTAGGTTACCTCAATAGGGAATAATCCCTTCCAATGAATCAATTACTGTACCATCGCCTCAACCTTATACTTCACCATTCTTTTATCCATAACTACTAGCAGTTAAGGAATTAAAGAGCAATTCAAATTAGGAAGCGTAGAGAAGAGGAGAAGCTTGCTTAGAGATTGCTTGAGAAAGGAAACATGAAAAACAAGATGGATATTAGATTCCTTAGCAATCTCAATCTATATGTAACAATGGTAATAGGCCAAGTCGGGCCCGATGGCTCATTTTATCATTTTTGGAAAAATTTAGAAAATAACGTTGTTTTGTTACTTTCAATCAGGCCATGGGTGGGATGAGCTTGGATAGCCTTAGCCTATGCACGACCCGTGGCTCAGTTAACTTAGGTCGAGTCTGTTGGCGTATGCCCTACAAATCAATTATAGAATATACTCTAATTGATCAGTTGTGATTCAAGTAGTGTTGTATTCTGACCTTATTTAATGTTGGATAATTATTATGTCTTTTTAAAGACCGCTTATAACTTATGAGCCTAAAAGAAGTTTAGGCCTCGTGCTAATATTAAATAAGCCTATATAGTCACACACTAAACATACTGAATTTTCATTGGGCTTTAATTAGATTTGGGCTTTGGACTTGAAGGTTTTACTATATATATGGATATATAGTATGACTTGAAGGCAGAACAGACTCATCTGCTTAAAACCTTAAAAGGAGACGTCCTTTGGTAGAGATAAATAGAGGGAGGTCTCATAAAATGGTTTTAGCACATTAAAAGGGGTTGTTCAGTCCTGTGAGAGTATGGATATTAGTAGAGGTGTGACATTTGACATGCTTTTTTCGATACTACCAGTTCTTCTGCATAATTCCGCTGCAAAAGGTATAACCTGATCTGGATTTGGTTTCGATATTCATATGAGTCTTGGTGTTTCAAATTCTCAAAGATGATAAATGTTATTGCTATTGACATTCCAAAACTCTTTCCATAAATGTTAATTCCATACAAGGAGAAAAACTCTTTCCAAAATTGGCAAAGGAATACAAACCTTCTGTCTATAATGATGGTGGTGGGTATGCTATGTAACTTGAAAACAATATCTAAGTATAATTATACCACTTGTTCAGTTGAATAAGGATATGCCAAACTCAAGTGGGCATACTTAATTAGCCTATCTACCACCATAAGAATCACTTCCTTCCTTTGAGATTTAGGTGACCCTTCCAAGAAATCTATAGTGATATTAAAAAAGATAGTTTGAGGGATCGATAGTGGTTGTAATATCCTTAGAAAGCTACTATCTAAATGTTATTTTATTACTACTTTACTGCCTCTTGTAGTCCTTCTAGTAGAATAAGAGACGCACCTTCTTTAGGTATATTATATGCCAGAATGTCTACTAATTAGAGAATTATAATGTAGGAGATTAGTTGTTGGTGGTGCTTAGAATCATTAGCCACAACTAGTCTCCCCTTCCTAGTTAAGGAATTCCCTTTTTAGTAGTATTAAGGATGAGATTTTAGGTCAGCTTTTAGGTCTTTGATGATACCCTAAATGCTAGCATCTTTTCTCCAGTTATCTTAAATGTGATGCAAAATATCTATAAAGTAAGTAAAGACAACTAGTTGCTTAAGTTTTAAACTAGGCATCCTTGAGAGAGTATTGACCACCATATTGTCTATTCCGCTTTTGTAAATAATTTCATATTCTAAACCTATAAGCTTGGACACCTAAGTGTGTTGACTATTATTAAAAACCTAATACTCATTATACTTTCAAACCTAAAAATCATCATACTACATGTCTATATGAATTAAGTAATTTTTTTTTATAAATATGTCATCTTATTGTACTCACCTATTTAAGAAATTCATAGTCTAAACCCATAAGCTTGGACACCTAGGTGTGTTGACTATTATTAAAAACCTAATACTCATGATATTTTCAAACCTAAAAAATCATCATGCTACATATCTATATGGATTACGTATTTTTTATAAATATGTCATCTTATTGTACTCACCTATTCAAGAAAAAAATAAAATGTGTGTTCTTGTTGCTCTTATTCTATAAATATCATTCAATTCTATCCTATGTTTTATATGGCTATCCATAATCCAATATTGCCTTATAGATATTGGAATTCTTGAAACTATTTCATAGTTATGGGCATCTTCAAACTTTACTATAGTTCAAGTACCCTTAATCACACGATAACAAATCTAAGCATTTAACCAATTCTTCTAATTGGCTTGATTTCATTGTATGCATCCCTTGCAATTTATGTAACTAAGCTCAGTGATAAATGAAAAATTGTGGTTTTAAACTCTCCATTTTCATCTTTCCATCCTCCCTTTTTAGAAATTGCGAATCATAACAATTAGATACATTTTTTATGTACATCAAAAACTATTATCAAATTTTCAAAATTCACTCTCATTTCCAACCACATCTTTATCTCGAGATACTTCAAACAACTATATGAAGCCATCATATCGAAAGAGAACTCATTCTAAAAATCATCGCTTATCTACAATATAGGCAACTTAGATACATATTCCATTCCAAATAAGTCATACACTTGAAAATCAATAAACCTTTATAACCAAACCACATAACATCAACACAAATAAACTATTATTCACACTAAAAGCATTAACAAAATACAAGTTCTCTTGGATTAATTCATTTCACCATATTCAGCAACTAACAACATAATTATAGAGTGTCCTCCTACTGAAAACTAATTAAAATATCAATAAAAAAGAGACTCACTCACAAATCTTATGTATTATGTTGGGATCCTCCCGTATTGATAAAAAAAATTTAGAGAACAATTAGAAATAAAAATCGAGAAAAATTTAGATCATAAAAATGTATATAACTAAGCTC
This sequence comes from Erythroxylum pedicellare, assembly GCA_027563575.1. NCBI lineage: Eukaryota > Viridiplantae > Streptophyta > Magnoliopsida > Malpighiales > Erythroxylaceae > Erythroxylum > Erythroxylum pedicellare. The sequence goes on from JAOQMP010000208.1 coordinate 8,949,261, forward strand.
GGTGACAAATGAAAAATTATGGTTTTAAACTCTCCATCTTCATCTTTCCATCCTTCCTTTTTAGAAATTCCAAATCATGACACATGACACATTTCTTATACACATCAAAAACCATTTTCAAAATTTCAATTTTCATTTTCATTTCCAACTACATCTTTCTCTCAAGATACTTCAAACAACTATATGGAACCGTTATATCTAAAGAGAACTCATTCTGGCAATCATCAGAATATAGGCAACTTAGATAAATATTCCATTCCAAATAAATTGTACACTTGAAAATCAATAAACACTTGCAACCAAACCACATGACATCAACATAATTAAACGATCATTCACACTAAAAACATTATCAGAATACAAGTTCTCTTCGGGTAATTCATTTCACAGTATTCAGCAACTAATAACATAATTAGTAATGTCCTCTTACAAAAAACCAATTCAAACATGAATAAAAAAAGAGACTCACTTACAAGTCTTGTGTATTATGTTGAAAAAATTTAGAGAACAATTAGAAATAAAAAAAGAAGAACAAAATGGCATGAATTATTAAAAAATTTGATGTGATGCATCGGACAGATTAACGAAGAGAGGTTGGAAGGGATAGAGATCATTTGAGCTAGCCCCATCTTCTCTTTGTATCATTGGGGCAGAGGGCAAAAACGCCTTCTTAAGTCAACCTAAATAAAAGAAATCCTGACTTTGCGTTCACTGGCAGTAAGATTGGGCAACTGACATTAATTGGCTATATAACTAAAATAATTGGTTAAAATTAGTAATATATATTTTTTAAAATTCGTTAATTAATTCTACAAGAATCAAGATTCCCCATAGGCTTTTTGCGACAAACTCAGATAGCAAAATCTCTAATCCGCATAATAAAAAAATACTTATCTTCTTCAATTTCCATTAACAAATCGGTCCTTCTACGTTGTTGGAATGTTTATCCTTTTATGCACGAAATTCTCCTTAGACTTTCATCTTCTCCGTGATGGGTTCTCTGTTCGATGGATTGGTTTTGTTGCATGATGTTTCTGCTTTGTTCACCCAAAATCTTTCTCATCATATTGGTTTTTGTTTATTGCAGAAGGGAAAAGATTTGTGCTCACCAAAAATTATTTAGTTTTCGACCCTGACTTCTCAGTGCCAGGCAGTGTTAGATAGGAAAAGAAAACTTCAAGCACGTTTTTAATAAATTGCCTAAATTATCCTTCCACATCACATAACGTGCCAGAACATGATGTGGTGGCTCCTGAAGATCACTAAACTTTGGACCATGTAGTTTTTCCCTTTTCTGAGACTCATTATGCCATATACTAAAGCAAACTTTAGACCAATAATTCAAATGGGAGACCTATGCTACTGGATTGCCAATATCCCAATACGATCGTTCTTAGTGTCTTTCGAAATAGGGGTAGGTTTGATTTTTTCTTTTTTTGGTTTTTGGTTAACAAAGAAAACTTGTTTGTTTGATTGGTCTCGGTGTATTGATTCTCGTCATGAGAGCAAGTACGACTACGGTAACGGATGCCGAAACGACGTTTATATGGGCCATTCAAGGTTGGTCATCGGTCAACTATGATTTGTTCCATTTTCCTGCCCTAACATGATATAGAACTTTGTTCTGTCTTGGATGCCAGGATTTGATAATGAAGTGTACCCAAGAAGACTTCTCTTTTTATTGGTGTCCTATCCAAATGATTTTGGACGCTATGAACAGAACTCAAATGCGGACAACACGCTCCTTATTCGAATGACTGGCGTTTGATGATTCACTAGTGAAAAATTTGCCAACAGAAGATCTTATGCAATATGTCTTACTGTTAACGTATATTTTTAGATGTATATGATAAAGTCTATGTGAAAATTGTACATTGTAAATGAAACTATAATGAAATTATAATTATTAGAGTCATATTGCATTTATATGTTATCCCTAAATTGTTTCTAGTGATTGTTTTATTTGTTAGACATTTTTTTGTCCTTAGGGACAATTAGTCTATGTCTCATAAAGTTTGACTAACATTAATTGCAATTTTGGTTTTTAAATGAATTACCAGTTAAGTTACGTCATTTGATCCAGATAAAGATAATAAAGTGACCCAATAAATTATCTAGAGTAATGGGTCGAAGTCCGGATGGAAAATGGGTCCCGATCAGTGTGGACCGGATCCATATCGGTCTTGTGATGGGGAAGCCCGATATGGAAGCTATATAAAGGTTAAGGTCTCCTGCAGTTACTCAAGAG
>JAOQMP010000208.1:9032718-9053721 GCA_027563575.1 Erythroxylum pedicellare
ATAAACACTTTAGATGTAGAGAACAATGGTATCCTAAACTTTAGTGATAACAATATAGATTAGCTATATTAAACAAATTTGATTAGGTTAAATTATATATTATGGTAGTGTAGTTACCTAATTAGATATATCTATATGCCTCACTAGATCCATAGATACTTTAGGTTTATTGTTATTTTAACTTAGATAATTAAACTTGTATGATAACTATAACTCCATATAAGTGAACCTTGAATCTCTAATGTTTATTTATTAATATTTCTCTTTTACTTTATTTACTTTGCTTTTTTTAGTTTAGCAATTAAATCCTTTTCATCAATTCTTAATTTATTTACTTTATTTGTTTAATTAAGATTAATAGAATTACTAACTAGTTCTATATGGAATTGATGCTTTAGAATCATTATAGTTTTAGTAAGATATCTATAATTGACTATATGATTACAGAAAAAAGTAGATCAAGTTTTTGCACCATTGTTAAAGAACTATGTTTACTATTCTTGTTCACATTAGTTTTTCTTTATTTTATCTTATTTTGCCTATGATTCCCTTCATTTATTTTAGGTAGTCAAGGAAAAATAGGGAATCTAGAAGTGACATTTAGATAACCTATTTTAAAACAAACTTGTAAAATGAATATAATAAAAAGGAGAAAAGAAATGGTTGCACATTAAAAGGATATAGTTTTGGGTATGGAGCAATAACAACCATCAAGGATGCATATAAGAGATCTAATTGCCGATAATTAATGTCATTCCCTCATGCATTAGACTGAGTCAAAGTAAAAGAAACTATAATTTAAAGCACTTACATCTTTACTTACTCCCAAATTTTAGTGGATCACTCTGTGAAGGCAGAATTACATTTATCAAGGAGTTATGTTTTGTGACGCTCCAAAATTCTTAAACCACAGTTTGGCCAAAAAATTTCACAATTAATTATCAAAATCTCATTAGCCTAAAAAAATGATGCTCATCTGTCATAAAAGATTATCTACACCAACTTAACCATCTAAAATTGCAATAGTCAAAAGTATATATAATAAAGCAATTACACTCAATTTGATTTGCTAGCCCCATCTAGACTCCACATTATCAATCACATGCACTAGGTTACCATCAATCTCTCTATCTCTTATAAAGATATAATTGCAAGAAGTTAACTGCCTACTCAGTAAGGGTAACCTGACTCTACCCTTAAAATCAATTAAATTAATATATGTTGAAAAAAAATCAAAAGATAACACATATATATATATATATTATGTATAAAATACTAAAATATGCAAACAATACTCAGCCTATCCAAAAACTAAATAAACATCTAAAATTTTATTATTATTCATTATAAATATATTATTTTAATTATTACAATTTATTTTTACCTCTTTATTAACTATATTAACTAGGCCCTGCTTAACCTAGTAAGCTTACATTCAATAGTCTAGTAGCTCATCTCTACTCATCCTAATCACTCACTAAGTAGAAACATAATCAGATGTGTAACTGTCAGCACAAGGTATGTCAATCCCTCAATCTAATATAATACCCCGATACTACTCTAGTACTAGCCATCAGCATAGGATATTCTCGAGACTTAGGATACCTCGGTATCACTCAGATACCTAGCCATCAACACAAAAGCATCCTCGAGACCCATGATGCCCCAATACTTGCTCCATGGATAAGTACGTAGCCAGAACTTGCTCATATCTCACCAACCTATCAATCTATAACCTTCGAATATAACTTATCTTAGGCAAGCCATAAATTTGCAACTTTCATATTCCATTCTCTATAAACTGGTCTCTATCTAATTTAATGAATGTGATTTATCTTATCCCAATTTTCTTAATTATACACATAAACAACTGAAAATTATAAATACCATATGTTTTCCCGAATTATCAAGTGATATACATTATAACCCCTAACAAAATATAAACATTAAACATTTTATACCTTGTTAATTATTTATTTAATAAATAAATTTCTTACAAATTTTATATATTTTAGAAATCCACATATTTAATTATTAATCATTAATTACTAATTTAAAACATAATTTACCGTAAAATAATTTATTAATAACAACAATTCACAATTTTTATTAATCGTACACAAATATAAGGATACAGTTTAAGGTGATCCTTAGCTAATTTTTAGACTCAACTACTTTGATTGGTCCAATCTACTCTCTAATATGTCCTTTGGACTACATATTTACAAAATTTTATTAGAATTTATTTACTAAAATTTTTCAAACTCAGTTACACTTAATAATCCAAATTTATTCCCCTTTACAACTTTATTCTTAATAACAATATCCTTATTTTATATTACCATAAAAATTACTAAAATACCCTTAACTATTAAAAAATTCATATTTTACGTATACATTCTTTTATTATTAAAATACCCTTTTAGGACTTAAATTTCAATTTTACCCTTAAATATTTACATTTCCTATTTTGCCCCTTAGTAAACCTTAAATTTCTTTAAATTGTCTTCTTCTTCACCATTTCCTCATCTCGTAACTCGTTTTTTCTCTTTTTTTAAACCAGCTTTTCTCCATTTTGTATTTTTTTCAATTTCATCAAAATTGTTGTCATAAATAATCATAACATAATTCTAGCTAAAACTAGTTTAGGATGATTGAAAATCAAGAATAAAAGGGATAGAATTTAGCTAGAATATTTCCTATGTGAAGTTGTATGTCATTTCAATAGATTTTTGGGTTTTTATTCTCCATAATTTCCTCTCTAATCGACTATAAAATAAACAAAACAAAGAAATACATAAGAAAAGCTTCACATGCAGGAGAAAGATAGTGTTATTATACACTTAACAACTAGAAATATAAAGAAGAAGAATAAAACGAAAGTTATTTTCGTTGATTTTCTTCCAACTTACCTATTGCTTTGATATCTCTACTCCTCTCTTTTATTTTCAATAGGCTAGGTTGGTTTCTTATTAAAGTTTGGGCTTATGGGCTTTACATATTTGGTGATCCAAACAATTCTATTGAATGGCTTTACAAAAGATGAGTTTTAGATGAGGTACTTTTTGTATTGCATTAAAAAAGCAAGCAAGAAATTGGCTTCTATCAATTGATATAAACTCTTTTGAGGAATGGAATCAAGTGTACTTTCATGATTAGCCTTTTTTCTCCATACAAGATCACTAAATTAAGGAGACAGATTCAAAGCTTACATAGAATAAAAGGGAAACATTTTATGGAGCTTAGGAAAGATATAGAGCTATACTTAGCCAATGCCGGTATTACCAATACTCATTATAGCTATTAATGCAATTCTTCTATCAAGGTCTTACCCTGACATATCAAACTCTAGTTAACACTGCTATTCAAAGGACTATCCACATAAAAATTATTCAAGCATTTAAGGAGATTATTAAGACCTTAGTAAGGAACTCATCAACTAAAGTGGAGAGGAGAAAATTAAGACCACCTCTTTACAATTTTTAGGTAGTTTTAGATAGCATTACAAGTAACTTATCTGTTTTATTAGATGAAGAATTTTTTGAACCTTGACATGAGTAATAAAGAGGCGTGCTATCAGTGTTGCATATGTGCTCTTCTTACACTTACATATTTGAGTATAGATAATGGAATCAACTTTAAACTAATACAAAAAGGAAACTTATATGTCTTTATATGGAGAAAAGCAAGTAATGAATGACACTTTTTCCTACACACATAATTTAAGATGGACGAATCGTTTAAATCGCTTTTAGAAAGAGTAAGGAGCTAAAGTACGTAAGCTTATAAGACCACCTGGGTTCCAAAAGAGACCTTAGTTTTTGGGATCACCATTATTATAAGGTAATATAGTGAAAGAGATGCTCAAACAATTTCTCTTTTGTGGGTGCACAATTAAAAGAATTTGATAATTTGGAGAAGCTTTAAAAAGTGAAGCAGTCAAACATTGAGCCTTCTTATAATTTGGAGATACAAGTTACCTAATTAGCCAAGATGAAAAGAGATAGTGGTAAAAGACACCCTTCTACTCGTAATAAGGTTGACTCTATAAATTAGGTGTCTACCATTAACTTGAGTAGTCGCAAACACTTGACATTGATACTAGCAGAAAGAAGGAAGTATAAGGTCATAAAAATATAAGGTACAAGATGTGTATAAAGAAAAAAATGACCAATCCTAATGTTGATCTAGGTATGAAAGACAGTCGAGAATAAATAAAATCAACACCAATCTCGCCTACATTTAGTATTGATCTTCAAGAGAAACCTAGAACCTCTATAAACCCTTATATGCCTTCCATTCCATACCATCAGAGGTTGAAGAAAAGAAAATATGATGGCAATTTCAAGAAGTTCTTAGAGACGTTATACAACAACATCTTCTTCACCAAAGCATTATCTCAAATGACATCTTAAACAAAGCTTTGAATAATTTTTTACTCAAAAAAATCAAACTTCAGGAGTATGCCACAACGCCTTTAAGTAAGGAGTTTAGTGCGATAATACAAAATAAGTTACCTCTAAAGTTAAAAGATTTGGGGAGCTTTATGAGTCCTTACTATTTTGGTGCTTTTGGCTATTATAAAATATTATATGAATGATACACTAGTGTTAATCTATTTCCTTTTTATCATTTTAGAAAGCTTGGAATCTAGATATAATGTCTCTCTAAATAGTGGAGATATCCATTAGGTACCTATATAGGGTAGGGGAAGACCTATTTGTTAAAGTAAGAAAATTCATCTTTCTTGTCAATTTCCTAATAATAGACATGAAGTATGACTTTAGGGTCTCTATCATCTTAAGGAAACCATTTTTAACTACTAGAAGGGCAATCATCAATTTAGTTAAGGGTAAGTTGACATTAAAAGTGACGAATAATAAGGATGAGCTTGTTATATTGAAGGCTTTAAGAGGTTTACAAGATTGATATCATTGACTCTATTATGTATGAGACCTTGCCCAATGTTACTTATGAATATTCTTTAGAAGTGTTTCTAACTTTAGGAATGGATGATAAGAAGATGAGTCTAACATAGTGGATTGTGCTTTGAGGCTGGAAGGGGAGAGCTATGATCTTTAAGTTATTTTAGATTTTAAGGATTTAGGAAAAGGAAAGCTTAAACCCTTCCCTCTACATAAAAGAACCTGCATTTGAATTGAAACAGTTACTCCCTTTATTGATGATATGTATATCTAGAAGAAGATAATATGGATCTTATTGTTATTTCTTTTTTAAAGTTTTATAGAGGAAAATAAGTTTCTTAGGGTTCTAAGAGAGCAAACGATGACAATTACATTGACCATCTTTAACATTTGTTAGATTTGTCTATCGTTATGCTTCTATCAAATCCTTATATGAGATAATCATAAGCCTAGTATGGAGCATCAATGACACCTTAAACCTAATATGAAAGAAGTTGCATGCTCTAAGGTAATTAAAGTCTTAAATACAGGAATTATATACCCTATCTTTGATAATTCTTGGGTGAGTTCTATATGGGTGGTACTAAAGAAAGGTGGCATAACTATGGTAACTAATAAGAAGGATAAGTTTGTCCATATTAAGAATGTCACTAGGAGGAAAGTGTGCATTGATTATAAGAAGTTGAATGTTGCTACTCAAATTGATTGCTTCTTTTTACTGTTCATTAATCAAATGTTAGAAAGATAGGTAAGATATGAATTTTACTATTTTCTATAATGGATACTTGGGATGTAATAAAAATCCCTATTGCATTAGAAGATCAAGAAAAAAAATATGTTTACATATTCTTGTGGTATATTAGCTTGCTAAAGAATTCCTTTTAGATTATGTAACACTCTAACCATTTCCCAACCGTATATGATGGCTATTTGCTCAAACATTGTGGAAAAATCAATCAAAAGGTTTTCATGGCTGATTTTTAAAAATTTTAAGTCTTCTTTTTATTTTTGTTTGCTCAATCTAAAATAGGTGTTGCAATAAATTGAAGACACTAATTTGGTGCTTCATTAGGAAAATATCATTTTAGGTACAAGAAGGAATTATATTGGGATATAAAAATTTTAAATATGAGATTAAGATGGATAGAGCTAAAGTGAAAGTTATAGAAAGACTTCTACCACTGACTTTAGTTTGTGTAGTTAGGAGTTTCTTTGGACACATTAGATTCTATTGGCATTTTATAAAGGATTTCTTTAAAATTCCTCAATCTTTATGTCACTTATTATAAAAATATGTTCCTTTTGAATTAGCTAATGATTGTCTTATTGCTTTTAATAGGTTGAACGGGCTAACTTCAACTCTTATCATGGCTGGACCCAATTGAAACCTCCCCTTTGAACTGAGGTGTGATGTTAGTGACTATATACTAGGTGTGGTCTTAGGCCAAAGTAGGATATAAAACTTCATGTTATTTAATATACCAGTAAAATTCTTAATGAAGCATATATTAAGTACACTACCACTTAGATAGAACTTATAGTTGTCAATTTTTTTTTTTAAAAAGTTTATATGTTAATTTGTTGGCTCAAAAGTGAACATATATATCAATTGGTCAATATTGAGATATCTATTATCTAAAAATGATGCCAAGCTAAGACTAATTCATTAGATTCTTCTTTTTGTATGAATCTGATTTGGAAATTCGAGACAAGAAAGGGTTAAAAATTTTAGTAATAGATCACTTGTCAAGAATAGACCAAGGAAACTATTTAGATGAGGAACTCATCGATGAGAAACTTATGAAAAGTGACTTTGGGCTATCTGATTACAATGAAACCCCTATTTTGCTAATTTTTTAATTTTCTTCTGTTAGGAATCGTCCTAAAAGAATTCCCACCACCAGCAACAAAAACTTCTCTAATGGGATGATCCCATTATATTCTAAATACATTATAATGAGATTATATGACATATGCACTTGAAAAGAAGATTAGACAAATTTTATATAAGTGTCACTCATTACCCTATAACAAACATTGTAGGTCGATAAGACTACTGCTAAAGTCTTGCAATATGTATTTTATTGGCCTATATTGTTCAAAGATGTCCAAAGCTTTTTGTTATATATAGCTAATGCCAAAAGTTAGGAAATATTAGTAGATGGCATGAAATGCCTCAAACTGTAATGCTAAACTAAAGATATTTGATGTAAGAGGCATAAATTTTACAAGATCATATCATTCTTTGTATGAAAATATTTACCCCTCGGTAGTTTTCTACTGTGTTTCAAAGTGAATAGAGGTATTAACTTTATACAATAATACTTATGCTAATACAGTTAAATTCATAAGAAGGAACATCTTCTCGTGTTTTGGTGTATCTCAAGTTGTCATTGGTAACAATAAAATCCAGTTTAAGAATTATAAATTTAGGTCACTTTTGAAGAAGAATGGTTGTACCCTTAAAATATCTACAACTTATCATCCTCAAACATGTGAACAAGTTGAGGTATATAACTGGGAGATTAATTTTGGAGAAAATGGATTAGATTTCTAAAAGAATTAGACATTAAAACTTGATGATTCTCTTTAGGCTTATGGGATAACTTTCAACAATCCTTAAACATGTCCCTTTATAGAATGGTATTTGGCAAATCTTATTACGTTCTAGTTAAGAATAAGCATAAGCCTTTATGGGCCATAAGGAAACTCAACTATTACCTTAATTTAGTTTATGAAAAGAGGTTGCTCCAATTGAATAAAAGAGGTTGCTCCAATTAAATAAGTTAGATGAGTTACAAAGAGATTCTTTCAAGAATTCCAAATCTACAAGCAGAGGTTAAAGGCATTTCATCATAATAATATCCTAAGGAGAGAATTTAAAGTGTAAAAGAAGTTTTAAATTATTTTCAGGAAAATTGAAGTTGAGATGATATAGGATGTTCGTTGTAACAAATGGATAATTGTATAATAATATTAAAATTGAAGGTATAAAGGAGTGGTCATTCATGGTCAATAGGAAGCGATTAAAGCATTATTTCAAGACTGATATTGTGAGCAACACTCACATAATTTTTTTCAACAATACTTCACACAGTTCAATCTAACTACAAAACTTATAAGAAGAGCTTATTGGGAGGCATGTAAATGTTCTAAAGTTAAATTCTTCTATTTTATTAGTTTACTACTTAACAATGTTAAGTTCAATTCATTTTATAGGTAGTTATTTGATATATTTTCTTGAAATTTTACCTTTCCAAACTCGTATTGAATTAAGAGAGAAGTCTAAACCTTAACTTCCCTATTTGATTAAGTTTAACATCCTATATGTTTTTCATTGAGGGTAAAATACAATATTTAAGTGGGGGATTGAAACATATGAGAACTTTCATTAGTTTTTGTGTTAACAAACATATGTTCTTTGCATAGTTTTGGTTTGATGTGTTTATGTTGAATTTTTTTCATTTTTATTTCTTAAACTATGAAATATAACATATTTTATGACCCAAAGTTCATAAGAACGAGACGTGGTAAGAAGAACACAGAAGAAATCAATTTTAAGCATCAATTTGGGGTTACTAAGAATAACCACTGCTAGTTTACAAAGAGAGATATGGATCGATGGTGAACAGAGTAAGAGAGTGTCTAGACATAGAATCAGATTGATGTCAGTAGTAAAGTATGAGTGTTAAAATAAGAAAGGCACTTAGTATTGAGTTTGAGCTAAATGGCCTACCATTTTACATTAATCCATTACTGAGCCCATTTAAGCTTATTATAAAATTTTAGCCTTTTTCTAAGTAACCATTTCTTAAATAATCTTGAGCCTAAAAAAAGAACAAGTATGTACTTTCCATTAATTATCAGTAGCTTTTAATTGTGTTTTTGAAGTTTTCTTAGAATGTGATGTAAGAAAGTAAGTATGGGAGAATGAGTAAAGTGTACAAAAGTGACAATATAAAAGGGGAACCTTGTGCTAATAAAAAAAAAGAAAAAAGCAACAATAAAATGTTAAAAATTGTCTGGTATGGATTCTTATATTTTAAATTATGAAAGAAAAGGGGTAAGTGCAAGAAAATGAGGAGCTAGAGGAATAATATTTTATTTATTTTCTATGGATTTATTTGTTATTACTCTACTAATTATGAATATGTCTATTTTCTTTATTCCCTTTCCTTGATTGACTTATTTAACATTTTGGCCCCATTATAATCCTATTTAAGTTCTTTTGATTTTTTTTCGTGTACATAGCTATTTAAGTAGTGGAGATTAGATGGTTTTCAAGCCTATGGTAAGTTCACATTCATAAGAAGATAAAGAAAGGACCTCACTTAAATTTTAAACACTAGTGTGAACGAGTGATATATTGTAAGAAAATGCCAAATTGAAATGTCTGAACTTGACAATAGAGGTAGAATAGTGTTTGTAATGTCATGTTTGTATAGTAATTTATTCAAGAAATATTATTTGTTTTAAGTTTTACAATTCAACTGAGACTTGAATTTGTATATCTTATGTTGTTAACAATGGAGCTAACTAATAAGCTTAGGTCAATATTAGTGGGTAGTATTTAAGTCAACTCTTAAGAGACTATAACTCATCTACAAGGGATATTTTGGGGTTTAAAAGCTTATGACATATGCTAAATGTTAGTGCACACCAATGAAAGTGAAATTATTTTTGTTTTAATAGTTACGTCTAAGTTTGTAATTATGGTGTATATGCTTAAGGACAAACAATGAATTAAATGTAAGGGAATTTAATATGTTTATAATTTATATGTTATTTAGGATTAATTTACTTGGTATTTGACACTTTTATAACAAGTTTAAATATTCAAATTTTCTATTTTTAGCTCATTATCTTATAGGTGATGAATTTAAGGAGATAACACTAGATTTAGTGTAACTTTCTTCACAGTTGTCTAATTTATAATATTTTGGAGCCATTAAGAAGATAAGAAGCTAGAAAACAACTTTATAGAAGACATGGGGAACTAATTCTTAGTCAAAGATCTCTAAAAGTGAAGTTAATAGAATAACACAATAACTATTGATGTCACTTGTAAGCAAGTGCCTTTCTTATGCAAACAAGACCATTGCAGATGATCTTAGATCAGTATTATACTCATCTTAAACTTATGAAAAATCAATAAACAATTGGTATAAGTTATAAATTGGTGTCAAGTGCCTTTTACACCTTGAATCGTGATGCCTAGGAGTTCTAAAACAAGAACAATGACAGTTTTAATGCTAATTCAATATTGCTTCACGAATGTAATTTATGAGGACAGGTTGTTTCTTAAATTTGAACCATTAAAAACTCTTATCGTAACTATAAATACTGGTATTATAGTTAACCAATAGGACTTTTAGCAAACTTGTTGGTATATTTTTTATTTTCTTTTGAGATATTTCATTATTTGCTAAGATTGGAGATTAAAATTCAGAAAGTCAGTGACAACTTATATCATTTCTTTCTCCTAATCTTTTCTTGGTATTAAGATTTATTAGTTTGCAATTAGTTTTTATTATATCTAGTAGTTAAAAACCCTAGTTAGGAGTAGGGTATTAATACATGATTCAATTATTGGTTAGTTGAACTTATCCCCTTGTTCTTAATTGTGAGTTTATGCCTAATCACCATTAACTAAATCATAGGGATTGTATGAAGGACTGACATGTAAAGTATAATTTGTACGTTAAAAGAATAATCTCTTTAGTGTATAGAATGACTTTAGTGATAAATATATAGATTAACTATACTTAATGAGTTTAATTAAGTAAAATTATGCATCAAAAAGTGGTAGTTTCCTAATTAGATATATTTTTTTGAATAAAAGGTCATTCATTGAAACAATTGATAATGTACACATGATTCTACAACTAGAAATATATCCTTAGAGGCTAGTTCCATCAAAGATACAAAAGCTAAACAAGAGTATACATCATACTGGATTTGGTGCAATGTTAATCGTATAACAAAATTGCTTTTGAAGTAGAAATTCGTAGAACTCCCTATCAATTTTGGCATTGGTTCAGTTAGGATAGAGTCCACTATCATCAAGCTTTATAGTTGAAACTGTGCTTATTCTTATAAAGGACAATATGCAATCTAATTTAGTCTTGTATGATCCTTGAGTTCTACTGTGATGTGTTAGTGGTGGACTTAAAAATTCTATTTTTCCTCTCATTCCAAATACCTGCTATAAGATAAGCTAAAGCTATGAATATTATCCATATGTCTCCCTCTTATGAGTGCTTAAGGTGAACCCTCCACTCTACAATGTTAACCAGGTTATAGGAGGGTTGTGAACTCCACATTTAGCCATAATATTCTTCCATATTTGGTTTAAGTAGGTGCAGGAAAAGAAAAGGTGATTGTGAGATTCTACTTGATTCTTGCACAAAGAACATCAATTAGTAATCTATAGGAAGCTATCAATTCTGTTTAATATGGCAAGCTTTAGATTAAAAACTTGCCAAAGAAGATGAGCATGTTTAGGACTTAAATCTTTACCTCACACTACTTGATACCATTGTACCTGGGGATGATCCTCTCTATAGATGCTTTTAACTGAGGAAACAGAGAATTGACCAAAGTTTTCTAACTTCCATAGATCTTTGTCTGCCTACCTGGTTAAAGTGAAACTGGTTAAAAGTAGGATGTTACTTGAAATGGAGCTTCTGTTGGGGAATTATTATAGTGTAGCTAAACTTTGAGCCACATTGGCTCTTAAACAAATGGGATTTTTGAATATTTGAAGCTCAAAGATGGTGTAAAGTAGGTCTTGGTTGAACCATGGATCAAACCAAAAGCTAAAAGGTTCTCTATTGGCAGCTTGATAGTTGTATTGTAACCTAACGTTAGCTCTAATCTCGTCAATGTACCTAATTAAGGTAAAAGCATTATTGGGAACTTTAAAGCACCAAGTAGATTTCTCTTTTATATATTAAGTATTAACCCATTTCACCTGTAAAGATTGTCTGTCCTGAATCAGTCTTCATCTTTCTTAACAAGCATTATTTGATTTAGCAATTTGGTTGTAATAAATCTAAGGCCTATTTGTTTGTCCATTTTATTTTACCAACTTTAGAAGTCAGATTGCATCCAAACTAAAGAAAGTTTTTAAAGATCCTGTCAATTTGCTTGGAAATGTATTTAGGAATCACAATTTGTGATTCCCAATGAACTACCATGGAAAAGAGGATAGAGTTGATTAGTTGAGACTTGTTTATTGTGGAAAGTTCTTTATGACCCCAGTCATTGATCGTATTAAGGATTTTGTCTACCAAGAACTTATAATCACTTGGGGATGGATTAGCAGAAGATATAGGAATTCCAGGTAAGTCATTGTAAGTTCTTAACTTTTAAATCCAGAGATAAAAACAAGTATAGAGGCAATGCTAGAAGCACTCTTAGAGGTGAATAATGCATTTTTGTTGTAATGAATGGTGAGGCCTGACATCTTATTGAAAAGCTTACGGGAATTAGTGAATGAAGCAACTGCATTGCAATCAACTTTAGAGAATATAAAGAGATCATCTACAAAAATCAAGTTAATTATCTTCAGCTTTTTGCATTTACCATGAAATATGATTCTGGGATCTCTTTATATCTAAGTATAAGCTTTTTGAGTACTTCCATTGCTAGAAAGAACATATAAGGGGAAATAGAATCCCCTTATCTGATTCCTCTTAATCCTTTAATTATCCTAGAGGGTTCAACATTAACTAGGACTTTGAAAGTCACAGTGCTTATACATTGATGAATCTAATTATAAATTGAGTTAGAAAACCATATGCATGCAGAATGGTAACAATAAAATATCAATCCAAAATATCATAGGCCTTTTGACAATCTACTTTCATGGCATAAGTTTTTTCCTTTTTTCCTTATATATTGTTTAAAAATTTCTTGAGCAATAGGAATGTTATCATCAATAGATCTTTTAAGGATGTAAGAACTTTGATTGTAATATATATGATTAAGGAGAATAGTTTTTAGTTTAAGTGTGGAAGTGACTTTGTAAACTGTGTTACAATAGGCTATTGGGATAAAGTCTCCAAATTTAGAAGGATTGATTTCTATGGGAATTAGTGGGATTAAGGTACTATAGATCTCCCTTAATAGCTTGCCTTTATTGAAGAATTCCAACACTGCATCAACCACCATTCCATTGTATGTGCTAGGTTTAAAAGAAAAGGTTGGCATTAAAACCATCAGGACCTAGAGCTTTCTTGGGGTGGAGAGATCTAAACTCTTAATTAATTTCATGAATGGAGACTAGTGCCAAGAGAGTAATGATTCATGAAGGGAGAGCTAATATTGGACATATTCACTAATAAGCCTCATAGAGGAGTGATAGTTGGGGTTACTTCCCAATGGATTGGAGAATTGATCCTCATTTGCTTTTATTATCAAAGAGTGGGGTTCCAATGTGAATTTAAGTGCTTAAAGGAGATAATTTTGTTTGTAGCATTTCTGAAAGAGATTATGCTGGACGTTACTTCTGGAACCCAACTCGGATGTCATAAAAACACGTGCTTGTGTTTGTTACCATGCAGGGTTATTCCAATTAACTCTTATTAGTTTGATTTCATAAATGTCGAGCCCCATTTCTGAATTTTTCCTATGCATACTCTTAATTTGATTCAATCAATTTTCTTTCGATTCAGTATCAAAAGTTGTAAACTTTTATGTAGAGGTAGGAGAAAGTGTTAGAAATCTATCGGTCTAAGAATCACTTTATTTGGAGGCCAGATAATAAAGTTATGGCCGAAAGAATCAAAAAAGGTTTTGTCCTCAATCATATTGAACCTATCTTGGGACAATTGGCATAACTTTCTCTAGAGATATTAGATTAAGGTTTTCTTTGAACTTTTGAAGAGGGCTCATAGATATACAACTTTTATGAAGATTTTGTCATCTAGAGGGACAAAATTGGACCATGCGATAGGGTCAAAAAAAAATTAGATGAAGGGTCAGATGAATTAGAACAATTGTCATAACTTTCTCTAGAGATATCAGATTAAGGTGTTTTTTAGACGGTTTTGAAGAGGACTCATAGATATACAACTTTCATGAAGACACTGAAGAGATATGTTATCATATTGAGGGACAACATTGGACTAGACCATAGGGTCAGATGAAACCAGACGAAGGGTCAGACGAATTAGAATAATTATCATAACTTTCTCTAAAGATATCAGATTAAGGTGTTCTTTAGATGATTTTGAATATAACTTGTAGATCTACAACTTTAATCAAGATACTGAAGAGAGATTTTGACATTTGTAGGGATAAAATTGGATCAGATGATAGGGTCAGGCGAAACCAGATGAAGGGTCAGATGAGTCAAAATAATTGTCATAACTTTCTCTAGAGATATTGAATCAAGATCATTCTTATATGGTTTGAAAGAACAATTTAAGATCTACAACTTTAATGAAGACATTGAATTGAGATTTTGTTATCTAAAGGGTCAAAACTGGACCAGACGATACAAAATGAATAGTACCTATAATAAGTTTATGAATAATACACAAAAGATGTTTTACAATTAGCATAACTTTCTCTAGAGATATCAGATCAAGGTTATTCTTAGATGGTTAGAAAGAGGACTTCAAGATCTACAAATTTCATGCAGACCTTGAAAATAGATTCTATCATTTAGATGGTAAAAATTGGACTAGAATATGTAAGATGAACAGTAACTAGAAGAAGTTTATGAACAGTGCACAAGAAGAAGTTTATGAATAGTGCATAAGAATAAGTTTCTACACTCTCTGGAACATCTCCACTTATGAAGATCGTAACTTTCGACTCCGATGTCTAAAAATTTCATACTATATACTGTTGGAAAGCTAGAAAGATAAGCTACAACTTTAGAAGACAACTTTGTCTAATTTAGCCTAAATCAATACAGTTTTTCTTGTGAAGTTAGAATACAAAATTTACCTCTATGGAAGACTTAAAATTTGAACTGTACAAACTTGGGATGTCCTGAGCATAACCATTCAACTACTAAATTGACTTCAATAATCTCTCAAATATCAACTCATTTGATTCATCACATTCATCTACATCTCGCCGTTCATAATACCTATCTTGTTTTCCACAACATCTCACTGATGTATATATATATATATCAACAATTTATATTCAAAATCATCATCATCATCCATACACAATTCATACTTCATCGACAATAGAAATAAGAATTTGCAAAACTTTGATGGCATTCCAAGCCACATTACATCATCATCTCAAAGTTTCAAATTACAAAGGATTTATGAAGAAATAAATTTGAAATGCGACTAAAACATTGTGTTTTCCCAAAACCAACTCAAATTTTGGAGTAATTCCATTAAGATCTTGATCACTTGATCCCTTAGCTATCACCTGAAGATGGGATAAAAAGGGGTGAGCTTGAAAGCTCATGGGTAACAAGTTTATAATGGAGAATAAGCAAAATTGATGAAACGTTCACTTGTCATAGAAAATTTAGATTGAATTTATGAAACGCATACTTCTCAATTTCTCAAGTCTAGCTCAAAACTCATAATTTACGTCATCATATAAACACAGCATGCATATTTAACCATCAAAGCATAACACTCAATTATGCACCATTCTTGTCAATTCAAAGATGCAACGCACAACCAAATGGCTCGAGGGTTCCATGGAAACAGAATGGAGAAACCGAAGTTTACCCCATGAACAAAATGAGTCTATTTTTTGTAGCTCATATGCCACAAGCTGGCAGCTGGCAGAAGGCTCTTGTCAACATGCACGTGACGAACAAAATGGTTCCACTCTCGCCTAGCAAAAGAATATAAACATGCTCAAATCATTTTAACATATGCTCATACTTTCGTGCTTTCTTTTCATTTATACAAAATGTCATGACATATTTCAAGGTATAATATAAATATTTCAAAATTGTTTTTCATTTCATCATCAAAATTCATGCACAAACATATAGCA
Organism: Erythroxylum pedicellare; assembly: GCA_027563575.1. Taxonomy (NCBI): domain Eukaryota; kingdom Viridiplantae; phylum Streptophyta; class Magnoliopsida; order Malpighiales; family Erythroxylaceae; genus Erythroxylum; species Erythroxylum pedicellare. The sequence continues at coordinate 9,048,633 of JAOQMP010000208.1, forward strand.
ATTTCTCAAAGCACTCAAAATCATTTAAAACAACATTTATGAAGTAATTGAAATCATATTATTTTCTTGATTTGGAAAAGCATTAGTGGCTCATAACTCTGTTATAAACATGTAACCCACCTTGATTCCCTTGCTTATATACTTGCTCAAAATGCCTCTTCTCTTGTTCCTCTCTCCTCTTGTGATCCCCTTGATTCTTCACTAAATAAGAGATCTTTGGCTTAAATGGAAGCTCTGCTCTTCCTCTACCTTTTTCTCTTCTTGAACCACTTCAAAATCTCTCTCAAAAGCTAAGAAATAAAGAAACCCTAGCTTAACTCTCATCTTTTCTCTCAACCACCGAAATCTCTCTTCTTTCTCTCTTTGATTTGTTATTTCTCTTCCTCTCTCCCAATTCATATTTTTTCTTCTTCTTCTTAAACAAGACCACATTTTGGTCTTGTCCTTCCAAACATACCCCTCCTCTCCTTTGGTCTTCCCATTTTGCCCCTTCTTTCATTTTCCTCCTAACACCTTTAATTTTCTTAAACACTATATTAACTCTAACTTAATTCAAATCTTTCTTTATATGCCTTATGTTCTTTATCCTTAAGTGCCTTGCCAAAATTATCCTTGAACATACTTATAACCTTGACACTTTAATTCAATCAACCTATAACATATAATCTTTCTAACATCAACTTAATAATTAACTCCACAAATTTTAAGAAGACCTTATAATTGATGTAAATCATACTTATTTATCAAGAAAAAAATCGGGGTCCAATAATACATCCCAATTTGCAATAACAATACATCCCAATTTGCAATAATCAATCTTTTCAACAAGCAAACCAAGACCCCTAATAAGTTTTTTCATATTGTAAATACTATCAACCATTGTATGATTAGGAGGCAATTATTCATTATATCATTCAAGAATTTCATCAAAACTATGATCCAAAATATGCCTTTCAGACTTTATGTTCAATATTCGAGCAATTGAAGACAATTGGGTCATTGTCTCATAATTTGGCCATACTTCTTAGTCAGCTGACTGTAGTAAGTCAAGAAACTGTTTTGCATGTGGGTTAGTTTTTTCTTCAAGATTTTCCTTATTTTCCTCAAAGGTATAACCGGCTGCATCATAAACCATTTGCATGTACAAATTTTCAGTTCCATCCACATAATTTGTTGTAAATCCAATCCCCCCTTCAAACTCATTTAAGTTGACAGACGATTGTGTTTGATTACCCATTGAGGTGCTAGAAATCAACAATTTCCCATGTCGTGTCCACTCAAAATAATTGGGGACAAACCCTTTTCTTAGCAAATGCCCATTAACTTCATCAATAGGAAGGAAACATTTATGTTTGTACTTTTTACATGGACATCTGATATTTGGCTCATCCATATATGCAAGTTGAGAGAATATATAATGAATAAAAGTTTCAACTCCCTCAACAAATTCAGGATTAATGAAACCGTCAGGTGTTAATTGTCTATACATCCAAAATCTATCCCAGAAACTCATTTTTGAAAAACTGTTAATTTAAAACAGTGAATCCATAATTAGTATCATTAATGTTAGCCAAAGATTACAAAACATCTAAAATAAGACTTGTGAATCAACAGAACAAGTTCTCGTTCTAACTCCTAAGCTTTAGGTAATATTACTGACAAGCCTCACGGGAGCTCCATCACGGGTTATGTGTTAAGGTTTATAAGTTGAGATGTAAAACATTTGTATACTGAAGATCGAACATATATGTTTGTAATCATATATGTTAGAATAGAATTAATGTTAAAAGTTTGATATTTATCCTATATTAAATATGTACTAGTGCCAAATATAATAAGTATTCATAAAACTATGAATACTTAAATTAATAAATTATTTTAACATAAACAATTTAAAAAACAACCATGTAAAAATTCACACATGAAAAGTAAACAAAACATAATCATATCAAAGAGCGTCAATGAAATAACAGATTGACATAACAATAATATAAGTCAAACTCATCATATATTAATACATTGATAAACCGAAGATCATACCACAAACAAGTTTTAGTTCATGCAAGCCAAATTGAATCAGCCATGTAAAGTACAAACCACAAACAAATACCCAAATTAAACCAAGTTCAAAAAATATAGTCGAAAACAAATTCACTGACCTTAACCGACACGTAGAAAGATCTTCTTGAAGTACGCTAAAGAAGATGATGACAGAGCTACAATGAATAATATAGAAACTGATATAATTTCGATTAAATCGTGTGCAAAGTCATTGTTGACTTTGTCAAAAATATAAGAAAAGTAAGGTCATTTCCATGCCTGCTAAAGCTTCTTTTCAATCTCGTTCAGAAAATAAATACTGCCAACAAATGAGTTCTTACAACTAAGAACAAAATTGTTAATAGCTTATAAAGTGGGATATATTAAAACAATCATATAATACATCCGCTTGCGCACAGTTTAGAATACGTGATCAATTTTTAGCAAAGAATAATTAAAATTGTAGCTCATATAAATATGTATGTATGTATGGATAACCTTTAGATTTTACTAAGACATTCCAATATGGTATATATTTGTTGCATTGCTCCCATCTCTGCTATACTTTTTTGAATTGCACTTAGTCAAGTCGTTAGTTAAACCAATTATTATACTAAGCGTAACACATTAATAGTCAATGGAAGTTATTTAAGGTATTGTGCATTGGACTCCTAGAAATCTTGAAATTAATTCCTTTCCATTTACCCAAACAAACTAATATGGAAATCTGAATAAGAACTTTGCTATGTTGACAAACAAAACTATCCTAAGCACATATTTTCTTTGTTTTATTGAACTCCTTATTTTGTAATGTTTTTCCTATCTATCATCACTTGTCCATTAGATTTACTATCTCAGTATCATATTTAGGGGGAAAATCATCTAATTATTCTTTATATTATTTAAAAACAAGTTTTGACATTCATTAATCATTGAATTTGCAAATATCACGTCAGAAGTGTATATTCTTCATTTAAATATAATTTATCCTAAATTCTAAGATATTATACAATGCATGTGAAAAAAATTTATTGCAATATATATGTCCAAATGGAACAAATGTTTGGCCTTAGGAAAAGATCCCTGCTCATAAAGTATCTAGGTGTTCCCCTCATTACAGGTAGGTTATCAAGGAGAGAGTGTTTACCCTTATTGGATAAGATTGATGTGAGGTTAATAAATGGACCCATAAAAACCTTTCTTATGCGGGTAGACTACAACTAGTGAGTTCTGTTCTTTCTTCATTCCAGGTGTATTGGGCTTCTCACTTTATTCTCCTATCTTTTGTCCTCAAGGAATTAGAAGCTAAACTCTGGAATTTTTTATGGGCTAGGAGGGTGAATAGTCACTATCAATCTAAAGTTAAATGAAGCGACCTTATTAAACCAAAAAAGGAAGGGGGTTAGGAATTAAGCAGTTGCCAACCTGGAAAGTTGTTTTGTTAGGAAAGAGGATTTGGCATCTTTTCTATGATAGAGAGGCCGTATGAGTTAAATGGGTGCATACAATCATTTTGAGACGAAAAATTTTTTAGAGTGCACAACCTACCAATAATAGTTCCTAGAGTTGGAGTAAAATCTTAAGTGCGAGGGACAAATTCGGGAATCAATTCAGATTTAGGATAGGTAATGGGCAATCCACTCTCTTATGGCAGGATCCTTGGCATCCAAGGAGAATCCTAAGGAACTTCTTATCACCGAGAGAGATAAATGAGTCGGGCTTACCTATGACAGCAAAAGTTTTTGATATAATTAGTAATAATGTGTGGAGGTGGCAGGATTTTCCTATACAGCTCATTGCTAAGTTTGAACCTATTCAATACCAACCTAATAGTTCTTCGGATTATTTGGAATGGCTTCCTAGTTCTTCAAAAACTTACACTAATGGTTCAGCTTATAAACTCTTAAGACCCTCAACCCAACAAGTACCTTGGTATAACTTGGTTTAGTTTAAAAATAACAGCCCAAGGTGTTCATTCATTCTTTGGTTAGCTATCCTAAAAAAACTTCAAACAAGGGATAAACTTCACTTTCTATATACTCCCAACCATTGTTCCCTTTATATTTCGGATATGGAATCCAATGAACATCTATTTTTTAACTGGCCTTTCTATAATTCTGTATGGAAACATTGCTTCAACGACTTCCAAATCCCCATTCCCAACTCATCAAGCCTTCCTTCTATCCTAACTTGGTTTCACCTAACACCTCCACATAATTCCATCTTCCCTATTCTTTTATCCATAACGGTTTACCACATTTGAACCGAAAGGAATTCAAGAACTTTCAAGGATGTAGCTATGGATATGGAGAGCTTACAAGCCAGGGTAATATTCCAAGTTTTGGAGCATCTTAGCCTAAACACATAGAGAAGTAATTAGATTTATTTTGCACTAACATTGTGATGCAGATTGTTGTTCAGCTGGGGGCGGGGGGGGCAAATTTACACTACCTTTCCTCACAGATAAGACCTTATGGATGGACACATAATCAAGGACACAACAGGCTTTCCAAATGCAATTCAGGTAACATAGAGCTTTTATAAGCAATGGTTTTTGCCCAGAAAATCATTGCCTATGGAAGCTCCTGCTGGAATCACTGAGATTATGAAGACATATTAGCAGGTTTTTGATGATGCCTTGATCTTTTACTTGATTAGGTTGTGGCTTAGCTCGTGTATATCTAGGCATATGTTGACATGTTACAGTATTTGATGATGCATTGTTGTTCGATGTATAATTAGGCATATGTGGTGTTTGGTTTAGCTTGGTATTGTTGCTTTTTTCTGATTGTACTTAACTACATGAAGGATACTGGTTACTACTGTCATATAGGACTTGGGAGAGGAGATTGATAGGAGGGCAGATAGTTACACATCATTATGTATTTTGAGTGTTAAGAGATTACCTATGGTATCTTTTGTTTGTACAAAACTCTTTATTTTTTATAAAGTTACTGATTTACCAAAATATATATATATATACACATATATACAATGACATGGTTACAAGATTCTTCTCTTGTAGAATCAACCGTATGTGTAATATATA
>JAOQMP010000208.1:9061126-9075886 GCA_027563575.1 Erythroxylum pedicellare
ATTTACAAGTAAATATTTGATATTTACGAATTATTTCATAAATGACTAAGCTAATATTTTTAAAATTTAAATATATTAATAAATAAAATTTTAGTTTATACATAAATTTTTTATAGCTTTATTTTAATAATTAATTATTTAAATAAAATAAAAAATTTAAGATAATGTAGCGAAAACTACTTTTGTGAAAAAGTTAAGAGGTAGCTCCAACACAATTGTATCCTAGATTGGACTATGTCAATTGATGCTAATATTTTTACAGTGAACAGACTATGTTTCAGGTTATGTATGTTGTCAAAAGCCTAACTTTGATTTTGAATTTAAGGAGTGTTTCTATTTAATGAATATTATTTTTTAACATCTTTGATTATTGAAAATAGTAAGTGCTTCTTATTCTTATTTTTATCCAACTTCAGACTTTTCCTTTGTAGAGTTCAATTACTTAATGAATTACGTACGTTATTAATTTTTATAATTAACATGCTAATTCTTTTTATATATCTGATTTAGCTTTTTTAGTATGTTCAAATTTATATGTGGATTCTCTAAAATTTAATTTTTGTGTGAGTTTGCATTAACATAGATTGACCAAACTTTGATAAATAAATTTAAGTTTAAAACCCTAACTTTAGACAATATCATATGATATATTCAAATAGGTGATTGTATCAGTTAAAGCAAATATGAATGCCAAAGTATGTATTTAGTTTTCTTTTTGGTTGTATATTTATGAATGTTAAGACTGCACAGTTGTCAAGTAGAAGAAAAGTTGCATGTTCACTTTGTCTTTCACCACCCTGGTAGGGTTGTTATGAAGCTAACTTTACTCCGAGCGGCTTTTTAATACCATAATAACAAAGCATATGTGATGTCAGGTGGATTAATCCAACTACTTACAAACTGGCTTCCACGCCATCTTACCATATACATGAAAGAATAAGATAGGAAAATGCCAGTAAGAGTTGGGTGTTTTTGTTCGGGGAATCTTCAGTTGAAGTTAATGTTTTGTTACTATTGTTTATCCCAACTTAATCACTCCAATTGATGACGATGATTGAGTTTGAATGTGCATTCATGAAAAAAGAGAAAAGAATGATTCTCTTCTCCACTCATTTGGCCCTTTTCTCTGGCATCAATCAAAGTCAACTCCTCTCACCCACTACTTTTTTTCTTTATTTTTGTCACTTGTTATGTGCCTTTTCCCTAATTTTCTTCTCCGCATGTTCACTCTTTCACTGCATCATCTCTTCTCGAGTACTTGCCTGTTCCGCGTCTCCGTCACTTTCTTCGAGTTTTTTCTATTGTCCGAGGCCATTCTCACAATTATTTCATGCCAACCCCTCAATCTCGGTCATGATGAAAGATCTAGACTAGACATCTTTATCACACATAATAATCCCTTCTGTTCATCCAACAATCACTTATCCGTTCTTTTCTTTGATTTTGACTGTCAGAACATCCCACTAGTTTATAAGTTAACAGTCATTCAATTATATATGAAAATATATAAAAATCATTGTGTTTGTGCATCATCGAGAAAGAAGGATCACGATAACAACATAGGGTCATTCCCACAATAAACCTGCCCAAGATCCGAACTAATGACAATTGATTGATGGTGGGAAGAAGGGGCTTGGAGGCGGACGGGTGCGCAGGATAAGAGTCGCAAAATGTCAAACTCCAGACTCTACTTTATTATTATTTTTTATTATTGTTCGTACAATCTTATATGAAAGGAAGTAGTAGTCAGCCATTTGTCATAGTCAGCGTCACGCATTCCCATATATACCACCACCTTCCTTCTCTTACCATCTTCTCCGTCTTTCTCTTTCTTCTTCTTCGTCCTCTGCTTCTGCTTCTTCCTGGCTGATAGCGAACTCGGATTGATACATTAATCTGTCACTCACTATCCCTTGACTCTTTTGTCAACATGGATGGTCTGCCATCTGGTTATCGCCCCAACGTCGGTGTTTGTCTGGTCAACTCAGATAATCAGGTACACATAAAATCACTTCGCTTCCCTATCTTCACCTATGACCTACTCTACTCTGTTATATAAAACTCCGTAGGGTAGACTCCTATTTTTTCTCTCTTCTTCTTCTTCTTCTTCTTCTTTTGTTTTTCTTCAGTTTCTTGTTGCTAAGTATTCTGCTCAAATCTACTACGATCGCTTGCTATGCAAGCTCTTGCTTCGATTCCAGTTAATTGCCCATGTTAACTTTCAACAGTTTTGGCGATTAGGAAACTGAGACTATTGTTTTAATAGTTTCCAGTGGTGGTTAGTTCTTTTGCTCTCTTTTTTCTTCCTTTTTTTTATTCCTAACAAGTTGTTCTTGATACAAGGTAATGCCTAATTTATATATTAATGACAAGGGGTAAACTATTTAAGTGCTTAAAATCGAAAGACAATATCTCATGGAACATATTCCAATGTGAGTATGCAAATTTGTTCTCATAGACTAATATTAAGCTAGCGATCATGTCGCTGGAATGATCTATTAGATGGGTGCAGTCAAAGTTTGACAATTTTAAATTGTGTATAGATATATCATGTACTGTGCATATACATATTCGTTTGGTGGTATGCTAGCTTTTTTACTTGTAATACTCTTGTCATTTCATCACTTACCAGTTGGCAGGAATCTAGTGGTTATAAACTTAGTGATTTCCTGTCTTTTTCTGAGACCTTGGATTGAAACTTAATTGGATTTAGAGTTGGTGGAACTCATCGTAGCTTTCAGTTCTTCTTTCCATTCTAAGACCCAAGGTTTAAGTGCTGTAACTGACAAAAGGTGATTTTAATTTTATAGGACGGTATAGGTGAAGTAGCTGCAATGTTTTCATGTGCATTTGTGATCCATAGACCCTCTTGCGTAGTTGAAGTTCATTTCACTTCTCTGTAAAATGAAATTAAAAAGAAGTTATGATGATCATTTTCACGTAAAAACGAACTAACACCGGAATCTGCATGGAGCTACATCAAAAAGGACTTTGGTGGCAGTAGGACCTGCCTAAGAGTTGTGACATTGTCCATGTTTTCAAATGTTGGCCTCAAGAAATTAGAAATTGATTAGGTGATCAATTCTGGTACAACTTTGTTTCTGTCCCTCTTGATTAACCGTACCTCGAGGTTTGTAATCATAGATAAAGATTTTATCTTAAATTCTTTTTGTGGTTAAGCGTTATATTATGTACATAAAGCGATACAAGTATGCTGATTGTGTATATGATGTTCTTTGGAAAGGCTAAATGAGGAATTAAAGGGATCATGAGATTTCAGCCATTTCTCTCTCCAATTTACAATTTTCTTCTTCCATCTGCATTTAATTTGAATGGTGTATCCGGAGAGATACTAACCTCTACAATTTACATGCAGATTTTTGTCGCTTCCAGATTGAACGTTCCTGGAGCATGGCAGATGCCTCAGGTGGTACCACATTTTATATCTTTCCCTGAATTTATTATATAGATTTCTTTGCATAAGAAACTAGAAAGGAACAAGAAAATCTAGTATTTAGAAGCTAGGAACTTCAGAGGGAATTTTTTCTAAGCACAGGAGTTACTCTACAAGTTAAATCTGCTACTAGGTTTAAAACTGTTACTAAAGAAAACTTTTACAGTGATCCGTATATTTCCTTTTAGGTTTATGATGCAGCTGCTAAAATTTTGGTTTGTAACTGGTCACTTAGGTACCATGACCAATTGAATATCTATATGAAAGCTGTAATTGTATTTTGTCACTTAAGAGCTAAGCTATTGATATTTCATTTTCCATAGAAATGAATCTTAATTCATTGCAATTTTCTCTTATCAGGCTCCTTTTCTTTTAACCATGCACCTTTTTGAGCTAAACTAGTTTGTGCACTTTGTGACTTTACATCATAGGGGGGCATTGAAGATGGTGAGGAACCTATATCTGCAGCCGTTAGGGAATTACGGGAAGAAACTGGGATAGTGTCAGCTGAAGTCATTGCTGAGGTTTGTAATTGACAATTTACATAACTAGTTGACACCAAGCTAAATTATGCAACGATACTGATAGGAATTCAACAAGCATAATGATTTGTGAATATCAAAGCTCTCAAGATCCAAATCTGAGATGGTAGTCATTGGCTTTCTGTCAAATTGCTGAATTACAGGTTCCAAAATGGTTGACTTACGATTTTCCGTCAGCTGTGAAGGCAAAAGTGAATCGTCTCTGGGGAGGTGAATGGCACGGGCAGGCACAGAAGTGGTGTGTATCTTCTCTTTCTACCTTTCTCCATGATTTTCAAACTCCTGACATAAAAATTTGTCTTAAATGGCTCTGTTTACAAATATCTTAAGGTTTATGCTGTGCTTTTACTTTCTTGTTAAATTTTGAATGCTACCATTATTCAAGACCTGCCTACCGCTTCTGTGATTATTTCATTTATCTGGCACTAGCTACATCATTTTAGGTTTACCATGATGCTTTTGCTTGAACGTATACGTGTAATAAATAAGAACTGCTTATATTCATGCATGCGGAACTAGCGATAATTCTACTTATCAAGTTAAAGTGAGTACTTGATTTTATTGCTACAGCAATTCACTCCTGTAGCTAAGGTTCTGTTTTGTGTTCTGGGATCAGTGTATCCGTATGAAGTTTGTTATGCCTAGTTCTATTCTTTTTGGTTAGATTTAATCATGCATGAGCACTTAATAAATTTGTCTGGCAGTTATTGTTAAGTGTCCTCTGATTTATGACAAGCTGTTGTCCAAAAATCTTGACGTGCTGTTAAGTTGGCTTAGTCATATTACTTTTGTGAAAAGTAATGTTATGTTCGTAATTTCTTAAAGTGGAAAATGACATGGATGTTCAGCTGTATGCAAGATTTGTTTGAATTTTTGGGGTTACAATCTTAATTACATTAATTATTTTCTTGAAACTAATTGGACCACAATCATTATTCTGATTACTCATTTGGGAATATGGCAATTTTAAAAAATATGTTTCTGTAAGCAAATAGTGAGAGTGAGAAAATTGAAAAAGAGTGTCCTCACAGATTTTACTGTTGTGATCGAAGGTATAAGAATTTTCAACATTGTTTGCTTTGATATATTATTTAAGGTATAACTTTGGACAAAACAACAGGTTTCTTATGAGATTAACAACAGATGAGAGTGAGATCAATTTAGCAAATGGGGCGGCAGATCCAGAATTTGCAGAGTGGAAATGGGCAAGTCCTGAAGAAGTTGTAGAGCAGGTATGCTTACTAAAGATATGAAGTTTTGTCCATATTAGGAATGCCTAAAAGCTTGCTGAGATTTTGAGATGTAACTTGATTACAGGCAGTGGACTACAAGAGGCCAACGTATGAGGAAGTTATGAGAATCTTCAAGCCGTATCTTACTAAAAATGCAGCAGCTGCTAAATGTAAATCCTCAAAATGGTGAATGCTATGTGGAATTTGTTTCTTAAGTTTCTCTCTCCCTTAGTTTTAGCAGTAGTTGAATTTGGACTTAGCACAAGCTTGTTCTCTGTAAATGTTGTGTTGCTAATCAATTAAAAGAGACGGACCTGAGTTTTGCGATATTTAAGGAGGTCTCCTTTGTTGAATGAATTCACAAATTATATCCCACCAGCAAACACGCAGTAATAGTATCATCGTGACCCTATTGATGAGGTGATATTTCTAGTTCAAGTCTATTTTCCATGAGACATAATAATTGTAGAGTTAAAGCCACTCAGCTTTTAATCATGAACTTCACTTCGTGTTAGCATTCCAAATAAAGGCTGCTCTTAGTTTTATAATTTATTAATCCAATTCGCAGATAAATGGTAATTTCAATCTTCTGCATGAGTTTTCTTTCAAACTTTTCTTTTAAAAGGTAAAAGATCACTGAGTAGGAAAGATCTTATCTCTAAGTAGTAAAGAGGTAAGTGGATTACTTTTCCGTCATTATTCTCTTGGTTGGTTTAGGCTTATTTCTTATTTAAATCGGTCTTTTTATGAGGTAACTCCATCCGCGAGCCCGAGGTTTTAGTTTTTTTTTTTTACGGCAATTCCTTCGTTAATTTTAACTTTACCGATGACTAAATCCTCACCATGGGTTCTTTATAAGAAAGAATTATTTCTATTAAAGAAAAGTCTATAACTTCTATTCAAGCAGTTTATGTATGAGTAGACTTCTCTATTATTTTATTTAATATTAGAAAAGAATTTCCTCTTAAATTTTGACAATAATTTTTTTAATAAGTCTATGGCCTAATTTAATATGTCAAGTCAATTCATGAATTTAATTAGGTTTTTTTTAGTTTAAATATCTATATGAATCTTGCATTTTTCAAAAGAATTATTCAAACAAGAAGTAATCCTCTAGCAGTTACTCTTAGGCTTCATTCTCAGATTTTGTTAAACCATTTCTTATTTTTTACACAAAAGTAATTGACGTAAATGAAAAAAAATTGAAATAATAAGGTTACATTTAGTAGTTAATGCAATAAAAATTATATTTGGATTAATGCCTTCTATATAAAAGATAAGTATTAATGGGATTTCCCCCTTCCCAAAAATGCTTCAGCTTTGGTAAAATACATTACAAAGGCTAGAGGTCACTGCCGATTTCTAACAGGTAACGGGGAAACTTTTAAAATTTGGACAGATCCTTGGTTTAATCAAGAGCCTTTTCATTTAGTTCCTGATCTTCAAATTTTCAAGAACCATATACTTGGAAATGCAAATGTAGCTCTTGGGTTAACAGTTCTGAAGCAACTCCGGTGATCCAATCAATTTCCAGCTTCAGTTGAACAGGACAATCGGATAGAATTTTGTGGAATTTAGAACAGTCTGGACAGTTCTCTACAAAGCTAGTTTACACAGTAGAGCACCCCCCGGTTCCTTGGTGTCGATTGGTATGGTGCAAGAACCATAACTCCAGACATGCACACACTCTTTGGCAAGCTTTCAAGCAACCATGGATAGGATTGACAAGTTTCTGCAAATTCCAAATTGGTGTCCCTTGTGTAAAATTCATGATGAAACTCATAACCATCTTTTCTTCTCTTGTTCCTTTCTATATATCTATTGTGATATATCTGATCCTCCAACTGTCCGGTCTGACATCACAACACAGAGTACTCGAATCAGGCTTATGTATGAGGGGAATCGTTGGTTAGCTCTTATAGCCATTGCATACATAGTTGGTGGAATTTGGGATGAAAGAAACACCAGAATTCAGATCCAACTCCAACTCTCCGTAGGACCTTTTGAAGATTGTTTTCAACAGGATCATAACGCACTTTGAGTTATACAAAGATAAGCGCAAATTCAGCAACAGAATTCTCATGGACTGGAAAGTCTCCTGAAATGATTTGATGTCAATCTGAGCTTACCAATTATTTTCCTGTAATAGCTTCCTAAGAGTGTTTGATTTGCTTTTATTCAAATATATATATGTATTATTGAGTTTCGTAATCTAAAACAAACTCCAACAGGATTTTAAATATTTTTTGACAATGTTAAAATTACAACCAATAAGATATCAACCTAAAAGGCAATAAAAATGTTGGGATTCAAACTTTGTTTACTTGGAATTCAAGTCACATTAAAAATGGGAAAACCGTTACGTTAGTACCGGGAAAAAGGGGTTCTTCTCGCCAAATTTCTCACAAAACCCATCAACCCTAAACCTCTGTAGCAACAACAAGATGGAATCAGAAAACATTCCTCCTTGTCTTGAACTGATTCCATGGCAACAACCTCAGAGGCTTATAACCCAGACTCCACCTGACAACAGATATGAGCTCATAGTTGGGAATCTCAGAGACAATGTGATTGCTAATCTCCTAGGAATTGCCCCCTCCAACAACTCCATTTCAATGGAGCTCAGGACCCACGTTGAGACTCAGCTTCGTCAACTCTTCCCCAGTTTTCATACTCCCGATCACCCTACTTACGCCTCTGTGAGTGTGATCTCTCTCTCTCTCTGGGTTTATAATTTCTCTCTTTTTTATTTTTAACTTTGCTGGGCAAATTGGGTTTGATTGTGGTTTAGCTGTTTTGCTTTGTTGGAGATTGGTAAGGTTCTGGTGCGCGAGTGAAATTATTCTTAAAGCTTACTATTAATAACATGGCAGAAACAGAGTTATTAGCTTTGGGATTTGATCATGATTTCTGAACGGGAAACTGACAATCGGGACTGCCAAGCCATAGTTAAGAAATCAGTTCTGAAAGGGCTTTCTTTATTATTAGAAATAGCTTAGTGTGTTAGGACTCAATAGGTCCTAAAGCAAACTGACTTACCTCATCAAGCACGCGGCTTAATTGAATAGGATTTGAAAGTAGGAAAGCTTTGTTTGGGGCAGAATGAAAAAGGCAAAGAGAAGACCATGATGTATCCTTTGACATGCTCAGGTTCGAGTGCCCCTTTGGCGGATTTTAGCTCAAAGCTGGTTTTATGAATTCTGTTTTGCATACTACCAGCTTTGTGGTCTTTTTCTCATCTGTCATGTTTTTGCAGATGATTAGAAGAGCTATTGAGGAGATAAATGAAGAGAGTGGGGCAAGTGAGGAGGAAATATCTGCTTTTCTTAAAAGAGAATACAGGGACTTGCCATTTGCGCATGAAACTTTTCTAAGTCATCACTTGAAGAAGCTTTGTGACAACAAGGATATAGTACATGCACACAATGGCCGGTATATGTTTCCAGAAAAAGTTGGTAATTGCCAGAAAGTGGTTAAAAGATTTAGGAAGAGGAGGAGACAGGGTTGGCGAAGGAGCAAGCATTGTACAAATCAGTACACAGATTTGTCAAAAAAGCAGTGTGGCATGATTGCAGAAGAGGGGTCAAAAGAATCCAGTCAACTTGAAATGAGTGAAGAAATTGAGAGAGTGGTTTTGCAGGGAAGAGAAAGGATACACGGGCAAGAAATTGAATTTGTTGAAAATCTAGATAAATTAGATGGACAGAGCAGCAACAAGTTTAAAGAACAAAATGTAGTGGATAAGCAGCTAATTTCAACAACTGAACAGCACAAAGAGGTTCTACATCTTTTTCTTACTCTTGATTTTGCATTCTTCACATTAGTTAGTATATGTTTAGATGGTATCTCATAACTAAATTCATGATGCTATAGAGGTGAATAGAAGGATAAGAGTTGGAGGTACCCAAAAAGGCATGCAAATAAATACATAAAACATTTTTTGAGTTTAACACAATTGACCCAGTAAAGATGGCTATCTATCTGTGTAGAGTTAGTCATCTTTTGTCTAAAGATTATTAGAAGATATGCCTATTTACTAATTGCAACTATATCTGGCATGTTTCTTGGGATGCTTTACGTAAGAATTTAAAGTTTGAGCTGTTTTTCAGCTAGATAGAATGCATTTCCCATGAACCATCTAATATTTATGAGATTCGTGTGTTCAATCAACAACCTGATATTTCTCAACACCTATTGGGTGTTCCATTTCTTTGGGTGCTTTAGCTGTTTTCTGAGAGTGATCAACTTATAATGTTTCACTGTTTAAAAATATATGAAGAATAATTAATTACCCACAGATACTTTAGCCACCTCACAAAGTAGGAGGAGTTCATATTACTTTGTTTTTCTGAAGCCTTCATTTTTGTTTCCAGGAATTTATGACATCAAATATGAAAAACAGATCAGAGGAATTTCTTTCTGAATTTTCACCTTGTTTATTGTTAATGGAGAAGCCTCATTGTGATTATATTGAGCCTCTCTGTGGGTTGAGAACGGATGAATGTCTAGAGGAGGAGCAGTGGAAACAAAGAAATAGTCCAGATGGGGAAAAGGGGATTGAACAAGGAAAGCAACCACAAGATGAGGTTATTGAACAAGGAAAGCAACCACAGTATGAGGTTATTGAACAAGGAAAGCAACCACAGTATGAGGTTAAGGAACAGAGTGGGACAGAAGAACGTCAAGCTATTGTTGGGAGCAAGACCTCAGTCACAAGCAATGGTGAAGGTGAATCTTTAAGGCAGGGAGAGCAACAAAAAGTTCTTTCTCCAAATGGGAAACTTATTATTGTTTGTGGTTTGTTGTCACAGAAGCAGTCTCAAGCAAATGTCTCTGGTAAAAAAAAGACCACCAAATTGCTGCAATATGAAACATCGACTGTTCTTGGACAACATGCAGAATTTGGGCATCATGGAATCTCAAGTATACAACATGGGATCTCAATTATACAACAGTCTCCTAAACGAAAAGCAGAGATCAACACAAACATGGTCATACCATTCCCTTCAAATTCATGCCATCCTACCAAGCTACAGGGATGTAAGCCGCCACGCCGTGGGAGATCATGTAAGCTAAAACCAGATGTAGAGGCTGAGGCTTTCTTACCCACATATTATCATCTTTATCATAACGAGAAGCAGCACCAACCTGAGGCTCAAGAAACTGGAGGATGTCTGAAATCAACTTCGGTGGCAAATCCAATGATCAACTCATCTCTGCATTTAGACTCGGATCATCAGAACTATAATGAGCAGCAACAAAAGCAGCAGCAAAAGAGACAAAGGAGGAGGGGCAGGCCTCCAAAGGCTGTAAAAGCTGCTGCTGTAACGCTAGATGCACCATTGCATATACAGCAGCAGTAGAAGGTTTCTTCAGTGGCAATCCAGTTTTGGAATTATCTCTGTATTTAGATTCAGATCATCAGAATTATAACGAGCAACAAAAGATTCATGAGAGAGAGAGGCTACCAATTGCAGTAAAAGAAGCAGCTATAACACCAGATGCTTCATTGCATACACAGCAGCAACAGAAGGTGCTGCAAAGAAGTGAGAGTTGTCCCACACGAAATTCATATTCAAACTCTATTACCAATCATCTCTGTAGAGCAAGACTGCGATAATGGGACTAGGGGATTTTCTTTTTTATGTGGCAGCTACAACATGGATTCTATTAGAAGAGATTTGGATAGTTTAATCGGTGTATGCTTCTGTTGGATATAAATAACACAAATGTTGTTCGCAGTATTGGGCAATCTTTCTGCTTTGTCCAAGAAATCTCATAGGTCTTATATTGGGAGCATGCCATGGATAGGGAGATAGGTATAGTATCGGTGGAAATGGTTGGCAGATTCCAGTGATTCTAATATAATTCCAACTTTCCTTTGACTGCACGAAGGTAAACTATGAACAGGCATACATATATATAGAGACAAAACATAATTATGTGTAATCATGCAGCTTTGTCCGAGAAAAGTTTCCACAGATTTGTTTAGCCTGGCCTGTACCTAGGCATATAGAAATGAAACGTGCGGGGCGAGGAACAGAAACTAAAGTCCAAAACTGAAAATGAAATCGTCTGCGATGGAAGGCTTGTTAACATACAACCGGGTACATTCCTATTGATTTGTACACAACTGGGCTTTCCCTTCCTTCGCGAACTACTCCAAAAGGTTTAAAGGAAAAGCCCAACTACCCAAGGGTTACCCATACACACGAGTTGCTGTTCCGGAAAGCATGAGCCGAAGCATTAGGATGTCTATATTATACGTATCAATGACTTGTAAAGAGGAATCGCATTCAAGCCAATCCTCTGGAATCATATTCCGTCAATTCCCTTATTCTTGAACAGCTATAGTTGGCCATTCCTTTTACTCCCACGAATATTAGAACCAACATCGGACTTGTTCCAATCGACATGGAATAATAAGTAATTAAAGACTACTTGCATAAGTTTTATAACATTATCATCATCATCATTACATCTAGTATGAAATCTTGCAATAAAGCAGGATCTGAAGAGGTCTGATAGTACGCAACCTTACCCATATATTATAAAGAGGTTGTTTCTTTTAGACCCACATGCAGAATGCACCAAAAGGGGTGGATGTTGAAAAAATTAGTAAATAACAAAATATGCGGGGCACTCTACCCCAATCAGTAAATAAATTTCAAAGGCAGAATGTGCAAAGGGAGTTGATGATGAGTGAATGAGTAAATAAATCAACAAGTTCGGCACTCAACCATAATCAATAAATAACTTTTCAAACAATAAAATAAGGAAAGTATCTGGCAGAGGCCAAATCTACTAGTACCTTACATATTGTAAAGACCGGCTCCTCTTGTCGCTTACTTTACCGAGACCCTACGGGTATAACCATCCTATAATTTAAGGGTAAAAAAATTTACATTTATAAATTATAAAATTTTGTATTTATGAGTCGTAAATTTTTTACTAAAAACTGTCGGCCTATAATTTAAATTTTGGGGGCGCGAGTGATAAGTTTTATAACATACGACTGATAAAGATAAGACATGACCTTTACGACTGACAAAAGATAGACGTAACATTAACCCAAACACATACAGTCGCAGACATTTTCTGATTTTTAAAAAAATAAACAAGGAAAAAACAAATAGCCTTTTTCGTTAGTTCTCATCCTCTCCCTCAATCACCACCGTCAGCTTTTGGACGCAGACATCATCCTAAAACTTTAAGATGTCTTATCCATCACTTTTCACAAATTTCTGAAATTATGTGAAAACATGTTTATTGGATGGATTTGATCCTATGACATAGAGTAGAATCAGACGTTCTGTTACCCTTTATTTTAATTCTTATCTCTCCACCTTTATGAACCGAAATTTCTAAAATAGTAAGTACATATTTGAATAAGCTTATATCAGTATAGCTTTTATCAGTAGAATTTTTATCAATTGACATTTTCTAAAAAGAGCTTTTCAAAGAAGTCAGATGACTGTTTGACTTTTATTTAAAAAAGAGCTTTTTTGGAAGAGCTTCATATAATAGACCGTTTGGCAACATAAAAATAAAAAGTACTTTTAATTTTAACTATATTTTATTTTGTAATAAAAATTATTTATGCATATAAATATTATTTAAAGTCTATTAAATAATATACAAAGCACAATATATTAATTATTATACAATTTTAAACCATATGAAACATAAATGAAAGTATATCTAACCAAAATTTTTATATGGATTATAACATAAGTAAAAATAATATCAAAATAAATATTAAAACATAAAAAAGAAGCCAAATCATTTGCAAGATAAACGTAAAGATGAGTTTGTGGGTATTGTGGGAATTATGTGTAAAACATAAGGATAAAAGGGACTAAAAAAGTGGACTCATTAATTGGTCTGAAAAGTATACCCAAAAAAATCATTTGAGAGACTGTTTTGATAAGCTCCAAATTTGAGCTTCTTAAAAAGTTATATTGGCTCTCAAACAAGTCATATCTTTTAAAGAAATACTTTTTATTTTACAATCAAACACTCATTTTAAAAAAAAAGACTTTTGTGGTGGAGAAAAATACCTATTAACTTCCTAAAATTTCATTCAAACAGTCACTTAGGTTCCTTGATTCGAGGTTGACTCAAAAATAAAAATAGGCCACCCGAATCTACTAGGACTCACGACTCAATTCCAAACCTAAAAATTATATGTTTCTTACTTTATAATAATAGTATGATGCTTTAAATAAAAATATTTTAAAAAGAGTAATTTGGGTTCATATGGGCACGTCATTGAACCCTAGCTTAATTTAAAGCATGAATCTTGATTTTTCAAAAAGGCCTCAAATTTTGGTCAAATTAAATTCAGGCCAGGTTGAGCCGAACTCAAGCTAAATTGCCAACACTAATCAATGGCTTCACAACCACCTATGTCTTTAAATTTTTTATTATAATGACTAAGCTCTTAAAAAAATTATCTAGGGTATGTAATTGCGAGTTATTGCATATTTTTTAAATTTTATTTTTAATTATCATATATAATTTATAAGTTATACATAATATGACCCATAAATATTTGGTCTGAGATGTATTACCATTTGCAATCTAAATTAAGTTGGGATTGGAAAAATATGACCCATAATTTTAATTATAATTAAAAAATGACCTTACTAAATTAATGACTGCACTAAACGAGTTTATAATTAGAGTTCAAGCGATAAATTTTGAATTTTTTCACAAATATCTTAAGACTTCGTGATTGTGTTGAATTAATTAGTATGTGATATAAGTTAAATTCATATCCTATACCATTTAATTAATTTGTTGATTAGTCATCTAATTTGTTATTAGAATGACAAATTAGCCTAAATTAAGTATTAAGGTAGCATTTAGATAATAAAGTAATTGAATTCGAGTCAACCAAATTTAATAAAATAAATTAATTTTAATCAAATTGAGGATTAAATATTCAAATTCAATAAGATTCGGACCAACTCAAAATTAATGAATTCTATTATGTATAGACTCGAGCTATATACTTAAACAATTTAGACTTATCTAAGGGTTCAAAGACTTAATTCGACCAAACTATTTACAACACCACTCAGATACTCTTTCGTAAGCATTGCCCCTCCTACATCATTGGACCAATGATACCTATTTTATCATCATCATCATCATACCTTGAAGTCTTATAGCGAAGTGAAATTTAGGAGGGTCTGATAGTATGCAGCCTTATTCCTACATAATAGAGAGGTTGTTTAAGGGAGACCCACATGCATATGTGACAGGATAATAGTGATATAGGTTAAAAGAATAAATACGTAAAAAAACTGACAATATATATGCAAAGACCAGCTTGTCTCGTTTCTAGTTGTACTAGGAGTCTTTACTGAGTAACCTTGAAGATATGACAATTCTACGGTTTTAGACGTCCATCGCAAGAATCTTCCCCCAACACTTGAAAACTTACAACCCGCAAAGGCATAAATGAAATCGGGTCGGAATTACCATTTTATCATAGTAAACATCAAACATATAAATAACATTTTCC
>JAOQMP010000208.1:9102854-9114105 GCA_027563575.1 Erythroxylum pedicellare
CTCTCTTCCTTCCTTTCTCTCATCCACGGTTGATGTTTCCACTCTTGCTTCTCTCTCATCTTCTTTTAGTTTTTAGGCTCTTTAATGTCCCTCTCACGGCACCCTTCATTCACTCTCTCGACTATGTTAAAAAATGAAGCAAAATGTTGCTTTTATCCTCATTTAATGGATTACGCATATCACCTTCCTATTTGTCATCAATAATGACTCATTACACACATGTCATTTTCTCATAGGTCATCTTTAATGACCCATCAATACGCTAATATCATGTAAAAAGACAAATTTCCCTTAATGAGTGCAAAAAGATCAAATTGCCCTTTAATGCATTTAATTCACCAACAACTAAATTAAATCTCGAAAATAATTCACAACCATCTTATCATCAAATTGACCATAAAATACTCTAATTAGGGTTAATATTTATTGATTGGATGCTTTTAGAAATTTTGAATGGGTTTAAAATCATCAATACCCATTATTTTCCAAAAGGGCATTTTAGTCTAATAATTTCGGATTACTCGAATTCTATTCAAACCACCTTCGTTTTGACCCGTTTTAGTTCTTATGGACTCCAATCCTAATTCTGGAGCTTTTATTGTATTTTAAAATTAATTGATAACTTTTCGATTACCCAGAAGAATTTAGGGCTTTTAAAGCTTGTTTGGACTCATTTAGTAGCTTTTTAGAGTTTTCAAAATTTTGTCGAGAAATTTCCAATCAACTCCAGAACCATCTCTAGTCTATTAGTGATCTCTATTATAACCTCAATAATACATTTGAGCGCTTAAATTACTCCAGTATATTATAAATATAGTATACTCTATAAAATGCATGTACAACACATTACTCAGTACAATCATCAAACTAATATATTACAATTGAGGTTATCATGCCTATCTACGATAATGAAAACATTGAAGATTTCATTAAAGAACAATCTAGTGAGGATGAAGAGACAAAATCACTCTTCCAATTGATTCTTCTAAAGACGAGTATGAATTCTCTTATTCCTTAATTTTCGACAATACTGAAGATGACATGTTGTACATCTTATAGCAAAAGTGTTTGAAGGTAGACTCTAGGCCTTTCTGTATTCCTCGATCTTATGTCCATATCCAATTACTATAACAAGACAAATATGATAAGCCGATCAAGGCTATTGGGTATATGGACACTGGATGATGTTGTATTATTATGAAGCCCAACATTTTACTACTTGAAACATAGATATTTCATGACAAATATTTCACTGTTGTTGACATAAATTCTTTTAAGATTGGGCTTATAAAAGAAAGAAAATAGGAATCCACTTCTTCCCTGATTGTGTGGTTTGGACGAAAGTTTTGGAAGTCATCTATTTGGCCCAACCATTCTGATTAGCATGGATGTCTATTGTAAGGCATCTCCCTTACAGATTCTACCTACAGGGATTAAACGTCGTGCCAATTTTAATGATTATACTGATATCCGAAATGTGCTTGAAGGCATATAAGTACCACCTCCATACGAAGCCCTACGAGATCAATTTTTCGAATATTGTCCTGAGAACCATGCCTAGTTCTCATATCCCTATCCTTTATGAAAAATATCCTCACTTCTTCATCTATTTACCATTCAAAAAGAATAAGATATCGATCCTACAAAAGGTTACTCATCCAGTTATGAACCCTGATTTGAAATTAGCATAAGAGGAATGTGCTATTATACTCTAACAAGGATTGATCAAGCCCACAAAATCTGATTAGACTCGTTAGGCTTTTTATGTGAACAAAAGATCTGAACAGAAGCACGGAAAAAAGAGATTGGTAATTGATTACAAACCTCTCAAATTTTTTCCTACAAGATGATAAGTTTCTACTGCCAAAGATTAGTACTTAAGTCCTGTTTCTCAAAGAAGCCACAAATTTCTCGAAGTTTAGTTTAAAAGCAGGCTTTTAGTATCCACTGCCAAAGATTAGTACTTAAGTCCTGTTTCTCAAAGAAGCCACAGATTTCTCCAAGTTTAGTTTAAAAGTAGGCTTTTAGTAATTGGGAATTTACCCCTAGGAAAGATACAAGACACTCTTCTGTATTCCTAATGCTCAATATCAATGGATAGTAATATCATTTAGACTCAAAGTTGCCCCATCATTATTTCAAAGAGTCATGACAAAGATCTATTAGCCCATTATTTCCAGTACCTTGGTCTATATTGATGGTATATTTCTAGACTCCAAAACCTAAGAAGAACACAAGACTCTAATCTAATCTTTTTTGGATCTTAAAAAACAACATGAGATCATGCTCTTATAAAAAAAAAAGTCATATTGGGATGACTCACATAGAATTTTTGGGTATGAATTTCCATAATGAGTTCTATCAGCCCAGTTCATACATAGCCAATGAACTATTAAACTTCCCAGATGAAAATTTCAACATTAAATAAATTCAACAATTCTTTGGAATTATTGACTACATCAGAGATTCCATCCCCCATGTGGCTGATTATATATCTCCTTTATCAAAGTTATTGAGGAAGAATCCACCACTATAGAATAAAGATCAAACCAGAGTCATACAATATTAAAGCAAGCTTGTCAAAATCTACCTACTTTAAAGATTCTTGACAAAGGCTAGTGCATTTTGCAGATAGATGCTGATGACCATTATTGGGGTACTGTCCTAGTTGACGAGATTGATGGGAAAAGACACTACTGTGGCCATATTAGTGGTCAGTTCAAAGAATAAGAAAAGCGTTACCATGTTAGTTACAAAGAGATTTTAGGGGTAAAAAAGGACATTAAAAAATTCAACTTTCATCTTAGCTCTTACCACTTTCTAATTGAGATGGACAATAAAGCTTTTTCAAAGATTATCCTAAATAGCTAGTTGCTTCAATGACAAGAATGATTTTCTCACTCTGTCTCTCTCTCTAAAGCAGAGGTCTTATGTTTCCTTATTAACTTATTCAATTAATCATCTCCATAACAAAGCAAACACAAAAATTGGATGATTCTTCTTATAGTGAGATAAAAAGACCAAATTATCACCAAATACCTAGAGTGTATAAATTTGGATTAATTGTCAAATGAAACAACCAGTACAATACAATTTCATCTTTGGATTTAGATTGATCATAAACTTGAGAAATACAAACTTATATGCACCTACATAGTTGATACGAGTCTCTAACCAAAAAATAGACCTTACAATGATTCTTTTTTAAAGTATTTTGAAACATTTGAATCTAAATTAAATTTTGATAAAAATATTAGGATGCAATTTAATTATTTTTCTTAATATAAACAAAACTATTGTTAGCCGAAAGTTTAAAACTTTTGAGATCTTTGTTCTATGTTTGACATTGCAAAAATGATCATAAAGTATATTTTTATAATCGATATAATTAATAAAATGATTATAAACTATATTTTTATAATTGATATAATTGGCACCAATTTTCGTACCATGGTCAAGCATGCATCTTTTATGAGTCAATTTGATACAAACATAAAACTGTTACTAAGCCAGTAATTAACACCTAATTATACAACATAAAAGCAAGTATGACTAAATCTCAAAACTCTCAAGTACAATCTAACGAGATTAAAAAGCAAGAGATAGTTTTTATAAAAATATTTGACGAAGATAAATCATATATCACTTCTACTTCATGAGTCTATCCCATAAACACACTGACCATCGTCACCATATCCATGCTATGAGCTATCATCTTCCCATGGAAACAGAGAAGAGTCACGGTCTGTGTCTCTGTCTATCCTTCTGGTTCATGAAAACCGAAGAGGCTCTTTTCTTTTTTATATAATAAAAGCTCCGTGAATATAGGGGATAAGATAAAAGTACGCATTTTTAGGAGATAAATGAAAAGTTGGTTTTGGTTTGAACCACACATCCACTCTGCTTTTTTTATTACCCTGCGTACAACATGAGCGTTCCCAATCCAACCTTATCCCTTTCGAGTAATAGTCCGTCAACATCAAATGCCTCTGACTTCCTTATTTTATTAAGTTTTTTTATTCTGACTGTATCCAAGCACTGTAGACTACGACATGTCATAGTCCGTTTCAGACCACATCCCAGTTGACACCTTCAAGATCTCGTGTCCGCTTCCGTCTTCTATATAAACCACAAATACTCCCACACCCATGCCCACATGAACCTTAAATGGTTTCAATTAAACCAAGAATTTTGTGCATCTTTATTTATGCTTAATTTCTTGGTGGCTTTCCTCGGCACCTCCCCCATTGTCGAGCTTTTTCGTCTTGTTGTTTACTCCCAAACAATAAGGTTAGGTTTTCTTTGCTTCCCTCCTCTCTGTTACTTGAGATTACTTGCGTTACGTGGGATAGACCTTTTTTTCTTTTCTTTTTCTTTATGGGTCTTGGATCCTTTGATTAAAGATTGATTTTTGTTTATATTCTCATGGCTTTTTGCTAAATTTTCAGGTTAAAGATTGGTCTTCTAATCTTTTGTTTTCCTTTATTCCTTTTGGGCTTTGTAAATTTTTGCAGGCCATGCTTGGCAAGGAGTTTTTTACCGAGTATGGGGAGGCGAGCCAGTACGAGATACAAGAAGTAGTGGGGAAGGGAAGCTATGGAGTGGTTGCGTCCGCCGTCGACACTCACACTGGTGAGAGGGTTGCCATTAAGAAGATGGACAACATCTTTGAACATGTCTCAGATGCAACACGTATTCTGCGTGAGATTAAGTTACTTAGGCTTTTAAGACACCCTGATATTGTCGAAATCAAACACATAATGCTTCCTCCATCTCCCAGAGAGTTTAAAGATTTATATGTTGTTTTTGAGTTGATGGAATCTGACCTTCATCAAGTGATTAAGTTGAATGATGATCTCAGTCCTGAACACCATCAGTTTTTCCTCTACCAGCTTCTTCGCGGTTTGAAGTATATCCATTCAGGTTAGACCTCTTTGAGCTTTAACAGAGTCTGTGAGTATTTAAATGCAGCATTGATTTGAAAGTGAGAATTCTCATAGCTTTATGTAAAAAATGGGGCTGACGCTTGGTTTTATTTGTGTGTTTCTTCACTTCTCTGCAGCTAATGTCTTTCATCGTGATTTGAAGCCAAAAAATATTCTTGCTAATGCTGACTGCAAACTGAAACTATGTGATTTTGGGCTTGCTCGTGTATCATTTAGTAATGCCCCTTCTGCTATTTTTTGGACGGTACGTGTCTTCGTGGTGCAGTGTAGCTTGTATTTCTCCGGTTGTTTTATGAAATTGATTATTGTTTAAATTATACGAAATGAGATCTTACCATTTGCTGACTAACGCCTTCATTGTCCAGGATTATGTGGCAACTCGATGGTACCGTGCACCTGAACTCTGTGGTTCTTTTTCCTCCAAGGCACGTGTATACATGTTACTTTTGATTTTCCCCTGTGAAATTGATTATCTGTTCTGCTTTTGGTGGCCACTTTATATAACTTGCTTATAACTCTTTAATTGTTTGAATTTCTTTCATCTTGTCTTTTTTCCTTTAGGATTGTGTTTTCTTGTTTAGTGCATATGGGCTCACGTTTTCTTCTCTTTATCAATCTTGTTTTGTATGGTTGGATGCTACTTGAGAATTGAAAGATAGAAACTCCATACCTACTTCGGCAATAACTGTGGAAATAAACTGACTGAACCGTGTAAAAAGACCAGATGCGATACCCATTTCTTGATCATTCACTTGCTGACCTGTTTCCATCTGGTTCCTGTAACTTGGTAAAAAAGTCCCATTAAATATGCCAATTTGATTGCAGGCCTTAATAAACTTGTCGTCAATCCAAGTTTCATGCTTCTTTGTATGTGATTAATGGAAATTGACCCATTCGCTGGTGGCTTGTTATGGGCCTTATAACATTACCTGAACACTTCCGGTAGACATACCTTGGACTGCTTAATTAAGAAATCATCAGTGGTCTTCTGCTATTGGATTTCTCAAACAAAAGAATTCCTCACTAATTTCTTAAACTTTCTGCTTACTTTATTAACCTGGAGTAACAGTCTTCTTCTCGTTGTCCTTTTCTTTATCGGTTGTGCTCATTACCTTCACCCTACTAGCTATCGATTCAAGGCTGTTTCTGAAACAACTGGACAAGTGAGTCATACACGTCTAATTGATGTAGGCAGAGGCAGAGGTTAGGGCAGCAAGTTTAAATTAGGAAAGAAACATAGGTTTAATAGATCAATTTAGTCATATATTGCCCTGCATCACTTGTTCACTTAAATATGGTTGCTTCTGCAAACATAAGAAAATTTAGTTCTGCATGCCCTTTTTTTTATTTGTCTTTTTTGGCATATGTATATCTAATGAAAATTTCGTTGCTTATAATAGTTCCTTTGCAGCATTAACACCAATTCAAAGTTTCACTTATGGCATGTGTTGACTGTTATGGCTTGTGTTGGCCGTTCTAACTGTTATAGTTGACACAAGGCATAAATTGTGCAGTCACTTTCGTGAACTTATGGGCTGTCTAAAGATATATTATAGATAAATTCTTGCATTTGTTTGTTTCTTTCCTCCTCATACCCTTGCCTTTTTTTCTCTTTACCCTTATTTCTCCATTCTTATAACTACTTCACTCCTTTCTCTTGTTTAATGATTGTGGCTGACAAATATTCTTTACATTGTGGAACTGGGATATATTCTGCCCCAGTGCTACTGCTGACGCATTCACATTATGCCACAAAGAGCTGATGCGCATGTTGTTACACAATTTCAGATATAGCAGTGATTATTGATATTTTTGGGGGAGTGCTAGATTGCTTATTGTTCTAGTTATGCCACAATGTCAGTGAAATGATCTTTCAGATGAATATCGATTCATTTTCTTTTTAGAATATTTATTTAGCTCATGCTCATCCAAAGTATTCAAAGTCACTAAGTCTTTGGAGAAGCTGCAGTACCTGTTGTTTCAGACACATGCATTAGCTCAAAAGATGTAGTGGGCATTTTTCTGTCCTTAGTTAGCGATTCCTTTTAGTATTAATTAACAGTGTACAGAGCTTAATTTCTTCATCAATGAGTTTAACCTCATTTCGGATCTGGGCGTAACTTAATTTTTTGGTCCTTGTTTCTATTCTTCTGCAGTACACTCCTGCTATTGATATTTGGAGCATAGGATGTATATTTGCAGAGTTACTGATGGGAAGACCGTTGTTTCCTGGAAAAAATGTGGTGCATCAATTAGACCTGATAACTGATTTGCTTGGCACCCCTTCTCCTGAAACCATTGCAAGGGTTTGTTACATTACCACGTTCTTTTGTTTGGCCATTGAGGAAAATCAGTGCCATTGTTCATGAGTTGATTTGGTAATCTCCACAGTTATGCTCTCATTTCTCAACCATTTGATTCTGTTTTTGGCTTGCAGATTGGGAATGAAAAGGCAAGAAAGTACCTGAGTAGCATGCGGAAGAAGAAACGAATTCCATTGATTAAACGAATTCCAGATGCAGACCCATTGGCTCTGCGTTTACTTGAGCAGTTACTGGCATTTGATCCTAAAGATCGGCCATCTGCAGAAGAGATAAGATTTAGTAGAACCAATAGTTTAAAATTGATAGCTTTTCCAATAAGATCATATTGAATAATTTGAAATGCATCAACTATTCCTTCTTAACACTGGCATCTGTTCTTTCTCCAGGCATTGGCTGATCCATATTTTGATGGTCTGGCGAATAAGGACAATGAACCATCAAGGCAACCTATTTCAAAATTCGAGTTTGAATTTGAGAGAAGGAAGTTAACTAGAGATGATGTACGAGAGCTGATTTACAGAGAGGCAAGTAAACAGTATGTAATAGTTTATGCTCAAATTGGTGGTGGCCCCCGGCCCTTTCTATTCTAATAGTTGAAGCATACAGATTTTGGAGTATCATCCTGATATGCTGAAAGAGTACCTCCAGGGCACTGACCAGACTCACTTTATGTATCCAAGGTCAGTCTTTGATCAAAATAGCTGTTAAAATTTTTTGGCTGTTAAGTGAAACTGGGGAAGGGAGAATCATGAAACAATCACTTGATTGGCTGTGGATATTAGAACACAGTTAGTACTGTTCAATTGGATTGAATTTCCTTCTTTGGAATGCAGTAGGTCGTCTTATACTTCCATCTTTGAGAAGGTCTTATACTTCCATCTTTGAGAAGGTCACGATGGTGGGAATATCATTTTAATCTATTTTTGTTGTTCCAATCTCCTTTCCGTTTTTGACCGTAGTCAATTGGATTGTTGCCTTCCCACTTTGATCGAATCATGACTATTGGAAGAAGGTTATAGAAATCAAATTTCCCGTCAAAGTAACAAAACCTGACAATTTTTTATGATGATTATTCTTGAAGAGGTCAGAATAGGCTTGACAATATTGGCCCCGATTGGTCGACCTAAAGCTAACGGGCAAGGTTCAGGTTGATCGGACTTCAGGCTGAGGTCAGGCCTAGGGGGCCGACTGAAAAGACCTGACCCACATTGCCACGCTGACTTTGTTTTGGTATATCCAAACCTGTAGACCAAAACAATTTTGTTTTGGTTAGTTATACCAAAATGACATCGAAGATTGTAGCTTGAGCCGGCTTGGGCAGAGTTGGTCCATTACTATCCCTAAGTAATTTTAGTGTGTGTAGTGTTTCCGTATGGCAAATTATTGTTTCAAAGAGAATTCGTTTTGCAATCCCTGGCTATCATCAATTTTTGATTATTCATATCTTAGTGTTTCGCTTTTAGAAGAAGAATGATTGTTAGAATTTGAAGTTGATTGCATTAGTTGAGTGCCTGCCTACTCTCTTGCTGTTTTATTCTCTCTTATTTCTTGTGGATAACTTTGTTCGAATAATCTCTTTCAGTGGTATTGACCGATTCAAGGAACAGTTTGCTCATCTTGAGGAAGTTGATGGGAAAAGTGAAAGAAATAGTCCTTTCCAGAGGAAGCATGCCACCTCGTTACCTAGGTAATGGCCTGGAGAAATCCTCATTTTTTCTTTTGATCTCCTCAAGTATACTTTTTAAGTACACCTTTTCCAATTTATTCTGCCTATACATATTCACAGGGAGAGAGTCTGCACATTAGATGAAACTGAGAATGATGTAAAGCGAAATGCAGTGTCTCTATCTCGTGCATCCACACTGAACACCGCAGAATCACAGGCAATTGAAGATCTGCAGTCTGCACAGAAAAATGCTATAGCAAAGCAAAACAGTACTACTAAACCCAAGTGTGGCACCCGTAGCCTGTTGAAGAGCAATAGCATTGTTTCAAGGTGTGTTGGTCTCATCGGAAATGAACGCGAGGTACATGCCGTCTGATTTCTGAGTGAAGCTTGTTTGCATACCAGGGAGTGACCTGTGGCAATAAAAGTATTCAGCCTCAAACTATCCTAGCCAGTAGGATGTAGGAATCTCTAGTGTTTGTCTCTGTATAATTGTTACTGCCATCAACACTTTTAGTGCTCGCACTCCCATTGTAAGAGTGGAGTTTAATATCAAAAGTATCTTCGAAAAGGGGCATGAAGATAAACGTCACGGCAATGAGTTCATAGCTTAATGTTGCAAAGCATGTAGATTGTATGCGTCAAACTGTTGACATCAATTTGTCCACCAAATTTGCAGCCGTTAACCAACCGACGATCTCTGATGAGGATTGAAATTTAAACTGAAGTTGAAAGGCTGGTGCTGACACAAATGCTTCCTCAATTCGGAAAGGTGTGATGTGGGGTGAATGCATACATCGTCCAATTAACATTACACGGTACGCAGCCTTGCTCATTTTCGCTGAAAAGGACCAAATACGATGGACAGTTTTTGAGCGTCACTCTTGCACATTATTGTTTTGACGATGCGAACGAAGCTTGACAGAGACCCAATTCCTGACTACAAACAAGCGCTCAGTGCGATGCTTATTTGCCAATTGTTTCATGCATATGATATTGCGGTGAACATAAAATAGCCTTGCGATCTTTCATAACTTAATCAACATAAAAGTCTTTGGAGTCATCGGCTAAATACGGAACATGAAAAGGAGGTGCATATCGTATACAGCTTTGAATGGTGTCATGAAAATGGTAGAATGATTCTGCCAGTGGCTCCATTGAGAAAGATACTCACAAGCCATCTAATTGAAAATAAGTTAAAAAACTTTTGAGTACCTATTCATTTAGGGATAAAATGTTGTGGACAAGTGTAAGGACATCCTTTGCATACCACAAAATTATTGCCAACATTTATCATAAAAGCTCCGGCAACCTTAATATTGGAATAGAGGTGACTCAAATGTATGAACTGAGCATATTCGATCAAATGATCAACATATAAGTTAATAAAATACCCATTCGATGATAAAGTTAAAAAAAATTTCTTACCGTAAATACCATCATTGATCATATAAATAATTATGTCAAATTGTCAAAAATATTTAGATCTATTGCGGAAGCATCCTCAAGTCTATGAGAACAATGTGATTTTAGAGTCTTGTGGTTATTTCTTTCATGTCAATATCTACATCTATTTTTTCTTAAGAACCTTCACTTTTCTAACTTACGAGGTATCAGAAAAGATAATCACACATATAACTTGAGGACCATAACCCTAATTCCTTCTATAGTTTTTCCTATTTCTATTTTGACCCATTATAAAATAGAAATTAGACTATTGGGTTTTTACACATTAAAGTTCATACTTTATTAGATGTCATAGCCCAAAGCATTCAACCTTAATAGATCACTTTAATTGGGGTTAACCTTATGATAGCTCATAATATACAATTAATGTATGTATATATGTGCCCACACGTTGGACTAAATCCAACATTCAATTTCAGTAGACCATCATTTGGTACTAATAAAAGTTGCAACAGCCTGGTGAATCAATCATCTCATTTTTGTAACGTGGTAGACTTTAGAGCATTAGATAAATTCTTAGGCATAATGTTGCATTTTTTTGCTAGAAGTACATTTGAACCTTTTTTATACTTACCTACAATGTCAACAACCTAGTCAAAGATTACGTTGAAATGCAGGACTCGGGAAAGTTTAGTAGTACGTAGTCTTACCCTTAACTAGTAAAAAAAAACGATTTTTAAAAACCTTTTTTATTCGTACCTATAAACCACAAATGGTCTCCCATTACTGTAGCGTGATATAATGATGTTATTCAAGTTTCTAAAACCGGTAAGTTGTCCACCATTATACGCTCTTTCCATTGCAAAACATCGTTAGACTAAGTGTGAGTTGAATTTGGATCAACACCC
>JAOQMP010000208.1:9130737-9141835 GCA_027563575.1 Erythroxylum pedicellare
TTTTTATGCTTAAATGTCTTGCCAACAATATCCTTGAACATTTTGACATAACTCTTTCTTCTAGAAAAATGTTCTCCATTGTCTTAAGTTTCTAAGGACACCAAAATCAATCTATTTAGTTCAGAACTCCAAAAGTATTACCCCAAACATTTTCGGACTGTTCTTATATTGGAATAGTACACCATACTTAAATTCCTCCCATTCATACTCTTCCAACCGATACCCTTACTTTGATTTAGTCCATCTTTATTAAATCAATACTAAATGCTATCAAATTCTATGGAGGGACAGAATGTGTTTAAGAAACTATTGGTTTAAGAATCATTTCATTTGGAGGTCGAATAACAGAGTTATGACTGAAAGAATCAAACAAGGTTTTATCCTCAAACATATTGAACTTATCTGGGACAAATGACATAACTGTCTCTACAGATGTCGAATCAAAGTGTTCTTTGAATTATCTGAAAAAGGGCTTCAAAAGCTACAACTTTTATGAAGACCTTGAAGACAAATCCAATCGTTTGAAGGGTTAAAAATGGACTAAATGATAAGATTAGACGAAACCAATCAAAAAATAGATGAATTGAAACAGTAGATAAAGCGAAGCAGATGAAGCAAAGCAGTCGAAACAAAGTAGACGAATCAAAAAGCAGACGAAACAAAGCAAAAGAATTGAAAAGCAGACAAAGCCAAAAAGCAGACGAAGCAAAAACCAGCCGAAGCACAAAGCAGACGAAGCAATAAGCAGATAAAGCGAAGTCAACTTAAGACGAAGCAAAGTTAATTTAAGACGATGCAACTCTTAAAATGAAATGACATCATCGCAAATGATATGAAATCATTACAGACGATACGTCTTTATAAACGATACATCTTTACAGACGATGCATCTTTACAGATGATGCATCCTTACATACAAAATGATGTTATCACAGATGATGTGAAGTCATTACAGACAATTCGTCTTTATAGACGATGCATCTTTATATCCTAAGCATTACCCTTTCTAAGGACCATAACTTTCAATCCAGAGGTCCAAAATTTCTATACTATATGTCGTTGGAAAGCTAAAAGAGACCTACAACTTTCTAGATGATAACTTTATCTAAATCTATCTTGATCAATCCAGAATTTCCCCTAAAGTCAGAACATGAACTTTACATTCATCCACCAACGCACTGCTCCCAATTCTCAACTTCATGCCAAATCAATATCATCTATAAAGAAATTATAATTCATGATTAATCATGAACACTAATAATAGAACATACATATATATACATATTCTTTATCAACTTACTACACAATTACAACTTCAGTTTCACGTTAATTCTTCCCATTTCATAGTCTCTCATCTACCAAAACACCAAAGCAAAACAGGAATCTATCCATACTTCTCATTTACCACTTCAAATCTTTTAAGAAAAATTTTGGGGTCCAACAGTTAAAGTAACAAATTTTATAAGGAGATACTTGAGACATTGATACTCCTTTTATTGCTATTGTTGCACAAATTCAATAAAAACTTAGGCATTCCATGAAAAGTCATGATAACTACTCCACTCTCAATTACAAGTATTCTTGTATTGGGTGTTTCAAAGTTAGTTTGTTATGTAAATTGGATACTCCCATATATAACCTCATGCTTGACATTTATGATTTGAGTATTCACCATCATAAATGTCATAACTCATTATGAATACATATTGAGCTTCTAAATATGTGTCACTATGCCTCTTGTTCTAAGCTCGTCAGGCTATCATAAATGATAGTATACCATAATCTCCCTAATAGTATTGTCATCCCCATCCTTCTATTGTGATTCGTTGCGATAATAATGAACGTCTAAATCTTGTAAACAAGCTACAAACACAAGATCAAGACAAAGAGATATAAGAAAAAATAAATAAACATAAAAAGAAAATAAATGAATAAATGAGAAAGGAAAATAATTGATAGATTAATAAAAATCAAGAATTCCTAATATCCTAGTCTTTAGTAATAATGCTAAAAACTTAGTGGATTAGTATGATGATTATATATAACTCATTTCCTTAATAGATTATCCAAGGTAAGTGACCTGTTGTGCTATAGTGTAGGACTTTGAGTACCAATTACGGATCCTACAGAGACTATAAGTACTAATCATAACTGCTTTCCTACGATCTAACCGATAATTAAAGTGATGTTGATTAATCAAATTTAAAATAAAAGAAATAAACTAAAAATATGGGATCATAATTAATAAACTAGAATGGCAAAAGAGTGAAGAATTATCCAATTAAACAATTGTACCTAGAATTCAAATCTTCCTAGAACTTCTTATGGAATAATGATTTTAGAAATCAAATTAATCTAAAGTTCATTAAATCATGAAAATTCCTCAATTATGCTAATATATTTCTCAAGACTATTGACACATATTCTTAGGTTGATTAATTAAATTTTCTTGCTAATTAAAAACCCTAGAATTCATTAATTGTTTTATGAATTTCACTGTTAAGTTTAAACCTAATCCGAAAGATTTATGTCGACCTATCTTTAAGTTCGTATACAACTCCTTTAAATTATGCTAGAACTATTCATATAAAGGATTTCTTAATCTTAATTGCATGAAATCACACCTGAATCAGTGTACCAAGAATATGAATTCAAGAATAATAAAGAACACATAATTAAACATGAATGAAACTAAATAGTCAATTAAAATAAAATAAAATCACTACAAGGTCCATCCTAAAGTTCATCTAATACAAATACCATAAAGAGTTTAGTTTATAATTATATCAAATAAATCACCAAAACTAAAGAGAAAATCGAAAATCACTGATAACATGATTGATGTCCCTTTAATCGTCAAAAAATTCAACCTAGATTGATAAAAATCCACTCTAAAAATTATGATAATAGAAGATACACAAATATCAACACAAGCTTGTTGATGGTCGTGTACTTCAAAAAAATGTGTGACGCTTTTCTAATGCCAACACATGCATAAACATGGGCATGTATTGTCAACATGACCTATTCATCACCCAACATACGTATGTTCCTTATCAACACAAGTGTGTTTTTTAGAAATTAATAAACATACCTCCAAACTCTTCTAACAATGTCATGTACTTGTTATGCACTTTATAAATTAGTCAAAATAGCTATAAATTGCTCCAATATTGTTTGAATTCATTTCTTTTGCTCTAAATGAGTGAAACAGACTTAAAAACAAAATATAAACAACTTTAGGCACCAGAAACAATAAAAATACTCAAATAAAAATAATTACATTCAATACGAGCCTTAAAATATGACCAAATACCACCTATTAAAATATTTCTCCAACCTAATAACCTGGGAAAGGATAATAGTTGCGGCATCCATAAACAGAGGCAATAGGAAATAAGGTTGATAGCTAGGTTAAATAATTTAAATGATAGTTCCTAAAACAGAAAGGACCTGCTAGCTAGAAAAAGACTAATAAGTGGAAGGACAATATTACCCTTAAGTTAAAGTTAAAGATAGAAAGTCAAAAATAGGAGGTAGAACTAAGCAAAGATAAGGAATAGAGACGAAGGGAGACCAAAATGCAAGGAAACAAGTAGGCAATAAGAAGAGGAGTACTTTACAAGCAAGCAAACCTAAAAGCCTTATATTGGGAAGCCATTAAAGGGAAGAGCTATATGTTGGGCAAAGCTTTACTTAAATAGTTTTCCAAATTTTTACAAGTGAGAAAATCTCAAAAAATTATTCTAATTTTTGAATAAATAATTCATAAAAATAACAATTTATGTTATTTTATTTTAATGATAATTTTTAACTAATATATACATTATTTTTCAATATTATATTTTTATAAATTAAAAAGAAAATTAGATTAAAAGAATAGTGCTCCTGATAGAGTTACAAGCTTGAGTCTTGAAAAAACTCAAGTTACTCAAGTGCTTACAATAATTTAAGAAGAATATATGCTCCTATTATTTTCCTTATACAATAAAATGTCTTCCGAACTTTAACTTATATTCTTTCCTTATATAATAAAGTCTCTTTTATCCTTTTACTCTTAACTCTTTGTCCAATCTATCACCTACTGCTCAGATCATAGTTTCTTCACTAAACAAGCATCAAATAATCTTCTTATGATAATTATGTTAAATTCCATCTTGAGTCCATACTCCCTTATATTGAGGATGTTCCTTCTTCATTCTATTTAGCTATTCTTGATTCCATCTTTTAGGTAGATCTCCTAATATGGGATATTTTTTCTATATTAGCCATGATGACTTATAAAAAAAATGTACTTTGACAAGAAATATGTTGATCCTAACTCTTGCCTTTCAATATTCTTTCATTTCTTTCCCTCCAAATAGTATAAGCACAAGATCCTAAGGTTATTTTAAACATAGTATAATCCTCTTCCTTTAGTTATGCCTCCTTAAAGCAAATGACATTATGTTATCCAATTCATTCTCTATACAATAATGATTGCAAAGAGTCTAAATGTTCAGACATAACATCTTTGAATAGTCGTATTTCAAAAAAATATGGTCTCTTGATTCAATTTGAATATTTTAAAGTTTAAAAATTGGATTTGTGCTTCTTAAACTTATGATTCTATCTAGAGTGCTTAATTTGTTCCTTATGGTAAGCCACAAGATAAATGACATCTTAGGTTGGTTTTGTTTAAACTATACCAGCTTACTCCTATTTACCTTAGGTGGAATATCTATGACTATTTGGAAGCATGGTTTGTTATTTTATTGTCTTTACCACCCAATACAATCCTTTTGGTGTTTATTTAGATCATACAGGGTAAAATGTCTTTAAAATATAGAATGCTCTAAACTTGATATGCTATACGTTGCCGTTTATAAGCTCTTTAACTTTTGCTTTCAGATTAAGCATATGAATTAGGTGAAAAGCTTCAATAGATAGGTATGAATTTCCCAACTCATACCAATTATCAAACTATAGCTATGTATTTTCTCCATTCCAAGTCTTGTGTTTAATTTCCCAATATAACTTTTTCCCTAGCTTAAAAATTTACACTATAGTCCTAGAAGTGTTAGATCTAAGCCTAATTTTCTATAAGCTATTGTTCTCTAAATAGTGTGTGTGAACCCACTGCACTCAAAATGCCTCTTTATCTATGAGGAGCTTCGAAATTCTTTTAGTAAATAACACTTTGTTAGTGATCTATATTAATATTAGGCCTCCCTCCTTTTTAGTAAATCTTATACTAGCCTATTTGACTTTATCACAAGGTTTCTTATGTACATCCTCAGTTCATAAAAATATTTTTATCATTATTTCTAAGGATTTTATAGGTTGTTTGTGATACCTATGAGAATTCTAGTAAATATGTACGTTATTTAGAATAAACTTGATGAGCTATAACCTCCTTGCATATGTTAAAATATTGTTACACTAATGCAAAATTCTCTTCTCAAGCATATCAAATAAAGGTTGATAATTTCCAAATGATGGTCTTTTGGTTATGATAAGGAACCTAAATATGTGAAAACGAGGTTTTTTATCTTTAGTCTAGAGATTGTAGATAGTTATTATGCTTGTTGACTTGCTCCGACTGATATTAACAAAAAGTTATTATCTTTGTTTAAAATGACACCTGAAAACTTGTTGAATAAATGTAATGAACTCATTATAGTGCTAACTGAGCTTTTATCAACCCTATAAAATATAAGCAAGTCATTTGCAAATGAAAGATTGAACAATCTTAGTCTTCCACAATTATTATGAGATCTGAAAGAGAAATCCATTTTGATGTTATGATTAATGCGTCTAGTTAGCACCTCTACATAAATTAAGAATTAATATGATGACAATAGGTCTCCTTACCTTACCCTTTTCCTTATTTTTTAAATACCTTGGACGGTTTTGCATTCAGTAGGACAATAAAAGATGTAGTTATACTTATAAACATTGTTCAATCCAAGTGATGAATTTTATGAAAAACCAAAAAATTCCAAGGGGTGAATAATAAACTCCCATTTGATTGAATTGAACACCTTGTGAAAATCTATTTTTATGGCATAACACTTGATGGTGTTAATCCTCTAGTAATTTTTAAAGAGCTAATATGCTAAGAATTTCCCCTATATTCCTTCCCCTAATATAAGCTATTTAATTGGCTTGGAACTATCATTTTAAGTAGCCTCTACATTATGTAAGATTGTGCATCTACATAAATTTGCCTTTGATCATCCAAATTTCTTGACAATGATCAATAACTGCATCGCTAGACTTATAAGATTTTTACCATAGAACAACAAAATGACTTCCCCCAAAGAGAAGATACGGCGTTAAAATATGCATAAAATTTTCCACTTTATTATTTGCTTTATCTTTTAACTATCCCCATCTTCATTGTTGTTTCTTGCTTGTCTTACCCAATCTTATATTCCTCAATGTTCAGATTAATGGTTCATCCTTAGGAGGGACTATTGAACCCCAATTTCTTTTTATTAGTATTTATTCATTTATTTTATTTAATTTTAGAATTGAGTCATTAAGTTAGTGAGCATAAGTAGTAATTAGAAATTAGAATGGAAATGTTAGAATTAAATTGGAGTATAATATGGTATTAATGGACTGAGAAGTAAATAGGCATTAGGTTAACTAAGGAGGGGTATAATTGGAAGACCAAGACCAAAATGTGGTCTTGAATAAATGAGAATGAAGAAAAAGAAGAGAAGTGTGCGTGAGTGTGAGAAGAAGAGAAAACATGAAAGAAGAGAGGAGAAGAGAAGAAAATCATGGAAGCTAGGAAAGAAGAGAGAAAAATGTGGAAGAAGAAGAAGGAAGAGGATTTGGCGAAGCTAAGGTAATCTTCTTCATCTTTTCTTCTTGATTTGTTAGAAAAACAAAAGGAGTTAGGAAGATAATGGGATTTTATGTTAGGAATGAAGAGAGAAAGAAGAACCCATTTTGATCTTTCATGGATTTTAACAAGGTTTTGGTTTTTCTTACCTAGATAAACTATGGGTAAGTTAAGTTTAAGCTTGATTTTATTAGTTTGATTATTTAAGCTTTATGAGTTTTCCATTTGAATATTTTTTTCAATGGAAACTTGGTTTAATTGAAGGGAATCAAGGAAACCTTACCCAAGAGCAAGAGGAAAGGCAACCTTGAGCTTGGACTCACAAGAAATTAGCTGGGTAATGTGTTTATAGTTATTGTGTGAATGGGCAATTGTTTACTTGTAAGTGTATATGTTTAATTTTTTGAAATGGAATTGTTGTGAATGTGGAAAATGCATTATGATTGTTACCATGTTATGTCATAAATGATGTTATGACATTTTGTATAAGCCAAAGAGGAAATAGCTTGAAAAGCATGAAAATGTGAATATGTTATTAATTGAATTGAGCATGAATATTCTCTT
This sequence comes from Erythroxylum pedicellare, assembly GCA_027563575.1. NCBI lineage: Eukaryota > Viridiplantae > Streptophyta > Magnoliopsida > Malpighiales > Erythroxylaceae > Erythroxylum > Erythroxylum pedicellare. Next base: position 9,138,137 of record JAOQMP010000208.1, read on the forward strand.
GTGTTTGAGCACAAGAGAAACCATTTCATTACTCACGTGCACATTAACCTAAAGCCTTATCCCAGCTGCCGACTTGTGGCGTATGAGTTCCTAAGAATGGAATCATTTTGTTCATGGTGTCAACTTCGGTTTTTCCATTTCGATCTATGGAACTTTTAAGCCAGTTGTTAATTTCATTTGATTTGCTGAGTATGATTGAGTGTTATGTTTTGTTGGAATGTTTATACATGATATGTTTATGTGATAACATCCTTGACTTTGAAGTCTTGAGTTAGAATTGTTGATGATCAATTGCTAGATTAAAATATAATATATATAGATATGTACATATATTTATATGTTTGATTATGTGGCTTATTGCCAATGGCTATAAATATATTAGCCATTGAGTTTTGTAGCTCAACACACTATTTTCTCCTCAGGTGCAGAACAAGAAGGTTAACGATCCTTGCAAGGCATTTAGAAACTCCAAGATAGCTACATTTAGTAACTAAGTAAGTTTGATTACTTTTGAGTAGCTTCAGCAGCATATCATGCATGAGCATTCTTTGTATTTTTGTGTTATGCTAATGATGTAGTTAGCGAAATGTAACTAAAGCTTGTTCAAACTCTATTTTATTCTAGTAATGAGAATGAGACTTGAAGAAGTTCTTTTGTGTATGTTTATGTTTATCTTGTGGTTAAGTTGTGATGGTTGTGGAAATGGTATGTGTATGTATGCAAAATTTTGTGTTAAATGTTGGGTTTCTGGGTTGCGAGTCGAAGGTTTCACCCCAGCGAAGTCAAATCTTAGCCCTGATGAACCTTTCTTAAAGGGTAACTTTACCTGATTTTTTTCGCAACTTTTTCGAGGCAAAGCCAGCCTTTCACCGATATGTATTTGTCCCACGAGGTTCTTAAATTTGATCTGGGGACTTCGTAGTGGTGAAGCCAGACTTTCACTGTGGCATATTTATCCCGAAGGGTCCAGTTGCTTGACCTTGAGACTTCACCGCTACAAAGCCAGATGTTGGTCGCGACGAACTTCTCCCAAAAGGTCCTTGGGATTTTTTTCCATATCTTCACCGTAGCAAACATATACTTTGTCACGATCTACTAACGACAAAATTTTCTTCTTAATGTAAGTTTTCTACTTTTCTTTCGAACGATCCTCACTTGATCGCCTTAAATAGTCACATCGGGATAGGTAATAGGCCCCGGCCCCAACGTTATTTGGTATCAGAGCTTAGGATTTTAAGATTCTTAGGATTAGAATATTTAGTGGTATAAATTTTTATGATGTGTGATAAATTGTGTGCATTAAGTGACATGCATATATCATGCATACATGTAGGAAATAAAATTAAAATTAAATGTAAGCTAATTATTAGTGTTTAAATTGAAGGAGGAAGGTGTCACCTCGTAGAAGGACACGAGGAGTTTTGCAATGATCAATTGCACTTGACTCTCTACTAAGAGAGGAGAGTACTGATGAGTCTAGAGCCCTAGGAAATGTTGAGGCCTCAGTAGGGCAGGGTAGTCGGCCCTCTCCATCACAAACACATGAGTCTCCTTTTACGCAGGAGCAAGTGCTTACTCTTTTGGATCCTAAGCTGTTCCAGGCCTTTGCCCAAGCTTTTGTCCAAGCCATGGGTCAAATTTCGCAAACTTCTGCTCCGACCCCAATTAAGAAGGGAAAGCAGTTTGATAAGCTCAGGAAGTATAGGGCAGTGGACTTTTATGGGACAATTGATCCAGAAGAAGCTGAAACCTGGCTGAGGAAGACAGAAAGGTATTGGAGCAAATGGATTGTGAAGATGTTGAGAAAGTTGAGTATGCTGCAAGTTTGCTACAGGGAGATGCTTTACATTGGTAGGAAGGTGTGTTAAGGAGTCAGATGAAACCGCCAGTGTTGGCATAGAAGGACTTCCTAGCTGCCTATAAGAAGAAGTATCTATCTAAGGTTTATATCCAATAGAAGCAGAGGAAATTTTTAAATCTCACCTAGAGGGAGATGACAGTGAGTGAATATGAGTACAGATTTACACAACTGTCCCAATATGTAGCTAAGATGATGATGAGTGAGGCGGCTAAGTGCTGTAGGTTTGAATCGGGATTACATTTAGCCATCAGGGAAAAAGTAGTGCCACAGAATTTCTGTGATTTTCAATAGCTGGTTTAAGTATCATTGAGGGTTGAGAATGTGGAGAACATAAAGAGCGTTTTGAACTAAAACATAAAAGGGAGAGAACAATTCAGGAGGAGAGGTGGTACTCCTATATCAGAAAGGAGTACCAGGACTTTCCCTATGCAGTCTGAGGAGAGAAGCAGTGGTGTAAGCAGGTCTAGACAGATGATAGTTATTTCTCATTAAGCCTTAATGGCTAGAGGCAGTAGAAGAGGAGAGGGGCATAAGCCACCCGTTCTTAAGTGTGATCATTACGATAAATTCCATAAAGGAGAGTGCTATAGATTGACTGGAGCTTGTTTCAACTGTGGAGAAAAAGGACACATGGCTAGAGAGTGCCCGCAGTATGCAAGACGAGAAGGAACTCATATGTAAGCTTTGAAAAAGACTGAGACTGTGGGACACAAAACTGCAACTGAAGTGGGCAGTTTTGAGGTAGCTAAGAAGGTGAATCCTCTAGGAAGACCGAGGGGACAAGCACCAGCTAGAGTATTTGCAATGACACGGGAGGACACAAAGATAGCTCAAGAAATCGTGACTGGTACAGTTGAATTATTTGATGATGATATTATTGTTTTAATTGATCTGAGGTCTACCCAATCCTTTGTTTCATCAAGTAGAACTGTGCATGGTAGAAATTCGAGCCCATTGGAATCTCCTTTGATGGTTAGTGCTCCAATCGGCCAGTATATTATTATTAGTTAAGTTTATAGAGATTGTGAAATATATATTAGTGGAGAACGATTAGTGGTGGATTTGATGCCATTAAAAATAGGGAGATTAGATGTGATTTTGGGCATGGATACATTAAAAAAGTATAATGCCAATTTAGATTGCAAACAGAAGATAGTAAAGTTTGAGTTGGACAAAGGTAGAAAGGTGGTGATTATGGGGGACAGAAAAGCAAGCCCACCTAGGATTATTTCGACTCTGACAGTAGAGAAAATGCTAAGGAAAGGATGTGAAGCATTCTTGGCTTATATGGTAGACACTGAAGTTGATGGAGGAAAGTTAGAAGATATTCTTGTGGTCATGAAATTCCCGGATGTCTTTCCATAGGAGAATTGTTAGGCCTCAATTTCTTTTTATTAGTATTTATTCATTTATCTATTTTTTATTGATTTATTTTATTTATTTTTAGAATTAAGTCATTAAGTTAATGAGCATAAGTAGCAATTAGAAATTAGAATGAAAATGTTAGAATTAAATTGGAGTATAGTATGGTATTAATAAACTAAGGAATAAATAGGGATTAGGTTAAATGAGGAGGGGTATGATTGGAAGACTAAGACCAAAATGTGGTCTTGAATAAATGAGAAAGAAGAAAAAGAGGAGAAGTGTGCATGAGTGTGAGAAGAAGAGAAAACGTGAAAGAAGAGAGGAGAAGAGAAGAAAATCGTGGAAGCTAGGAATAAAGAGAGAAAAATGTGGAAAGAAGAAGAAGAGGATTTGGCTAAGCTAAGGTAATCTTCTTCATCTTTTCTTCTTGATTTGTTAGAAAAACAAAAGGAGTTAGGAAGATAATGGGATTT
>JAOQMP010000208.1:9211304-9226977 GCA_027563575.1 Erythroxylum pedicellare
TTATTCTTTTTGCATATTGACTATTACTTATTTCATAGTTTATTTACTAACTTTATATATTTTTTTTAATATTTTTTTTACTCTTTAACTTGCATCACTCTTTTATTGTCACATTTGTATGTGGGTCTACCAGAAACAACCTCTCTACTATATAGGGGTAAGGCTGCGTACTATCAAACCTCTCCAGATCCTGTTTTATTGCGGGACTTCGGGCTGGGTGTGATGATGATGACTTATTCAATTTTAAAAATTAAAAATTAAAAAAAGAAAACTGGGGTTAGGCATAATTATTTGAATTTCTTACATTATAGTGTCTAACCATTTGGATTTTGCTGTATCATAGCCTCCCACTATGTACAAACTCCAGCGCTTTGTCGCCACCAAGGGCCTACACCAGCAACACCGCTGTCGGTTGCTCTCACAATCGGCGACTTCTCTTATCGAAGAGCTAGAAATCCAAACCCCAGACACTTACCTTGAAGGATTCCCGAAGCCAGGCCTGCTCGACACCATCCTCGCCGTACCTCGGGTAGCCTCTGGAAGCAGCGTCTCTGTTAAAGAGCGAAAAGCGGGCCGCACACCTGGTATTGTGTTTGAACAAGAAGATGGGCAACATGGCGGTAACAAGAGGTTGATTTCAGTGCAGACAAACAGGATCAGGAACTTGGTTGACAAGTACGGAACTTGCTTCTTTTTGTCTCGCCTCTTTAATCTGGAGGTCAGGCCCGAGTTCGGGTCGGAAGACTTGATTGAAAACGTTCGGGTTCTACCCAGATTGGTACTTGTTTTGTTTTCTTCTCAATTTGTTAATTTAGGGTTATTGATTGAGGTTTTTGTTCTGTTATGTGGATAAATTATGGATTGGTTTGTAATGTTATAGCTTTTAATTTTTTCAGCTTCATCTGGATGCAGCGTCGGATACCCCAATCAATGTGACCTTCATAAGGGCAACTGCGCATGCTTTGTTGAAGGTTGATGTTCCTCTTATATTTACAGGTGAAGACATATCGCCAGGTCTCAGGAAAGGTTAGTACTTTAAATTATCACCATTTTTGCTTGAAGGTTTTCTTTACAATCCTTTACATTTTCTTTTATCTGCCTGTTCAACTTTCCTCTTTAGTACTGAAATTTGATGGTGGTCTATATTCGAAAGTAGCTCAAGTTGCTCTTCATTGCTCTTGTATTATTCTTATGATAAGCTATCCTGTTTCTTGTACAAGAGGCCTTTTTGAATGGAGGTTTGGTGGTTTCCCTCTCGTGATTCAGTAGCTTGTTTTAGTTGGATGACAGTAAGTAGCCGAATGTAAAAGTATCAACCGGCATGGTTTTGAATATCTTTTCTTTGCATTTACAAATGCGGTCACCTTTAAACTTTCATGCCAATATATCTGAGAGATTATGTGAATATATACGTGCATTATTAGCCTTTTGGATTTATTTAAAGAGTTGGAAACAATTGACCTGTTCTTTTATCGGCAATATATTTGCCTTCATAATTATGTTTAGAATTTCTCACTCTATTTCTATCATTCCTTTGGTTTATGTTTGGATAATTGTTTACTCTATCGTTCGTTATGGATGTCTGTCCATCCATCCTTGGGGATTAAATGAAATAATGTTGCTTGTACATTTATGGCAGGTAACTATTTGAATACCATTAGCAGGACTGTGAAGTTTCTCTGTCCTGCAGATATCATTCCTCCGTATATTGAAGTAGATCTGAGTGAACTGGATGTTGGACAAAAGATTTTGATGGGAGACCTCAAAGTTCATCCAGCTTTAAAGCTAAGTCAGCAGAAGGATTTCCCTGTCTGCAAAATTATGGGATCCAGGGTTTCTGATCAGCGGAAATCTAAATAAGAACTTAGGAAGTCAGAGCCTTCTAGGAACACAACTGAACACTGCTTTCAGCAGGGCAGTTGCATGCCAAATTGTAAGATGAGTTTAAAATGGAACACAAATGAACACTGCTTTCAGCAGGGCAGTTGCATGAGAAATTGTAAGATGAGTTTAAAGTGGATCAGTGCAATCTTAAAGATGTAACTTTTGCCTTCTTATATTCCTTTATCCTTTAAATTGACATTGTTTGGGTTCAGGTGAAGCAGTGGATGCCATATTGGACATAATTGTCTATGACGTAAGAAGTGCCGGCATATTTGAGATCTTGCTAGCCTGACCACAGAAATTTATGGATCTTGCTTTTCTTGTTTGGTTGATTTAAGGATCCTCAATTGGTGATATATGCCGTTTTTTGAACCGTTATGCATTATTATGAGTGCATCATCATACTGGAATAAGATATGACAGTGAAGAAAGTGCTAAGCACCTTTTGTATAGAAGTAAAACTGCAAGAAATTGAGGCTGCCTTTTTTGAGAATAATATATTCCATGTAAGAACCTGTTAAGAAAGGGCTAATTTAAAATTGATAGTTGTCATTTCTTAATTTCTCATCTTTCTACTTTTATCTCTTAGATTATGTATTTGGGTGGTAATGGAGATAAAACAGTTTCTCGAGGTTAACCAGTAATCATGATACGCTTGTGAATAGCCGTTTATCGGGTTCGTATTTGAATCATTTCACTTTCTCGAGGCCAAAAGCTGGTGAAACTTGACGTAGGTGGTATCCGTGGACTTGGGAGATAGAGTTGTTACCGGGGGCAATGGGACATGAATAAGATTTGAGCTTGCCCATGGAAGGCCTCGATTTTAACACGGAAGTGTATCGACATTTGCCGTAGCTTAGCAAATCCAGAGGAACAGAAGAAAGCCCGCAAGAATTCACCCATTGTTGGAGCTTTGTTTTGACCAAGGGTTTTAGTGGTAAGTGTTTTGGCAATTCCAGATGAGCGTTTTTGTGCTTAATTCTGGACGCCGGAAAAAGGATTGTCGTGGATTTTCTTTCGCTTCGTAAAATCAGTTGAAGTCCTAAGATTTCTATTTAGAGCGAGAAGTTTTGTCTATAATGGTTTAAGTAAAATTTATTTTCAACGCAACATTAGCTACAATTTTCACAAATATCAGATTTGCCCTTGCAGTTGCACAGCTAGACCTGAAGGGAGCTAATGGACGTATAAGGCGGATATTTAGCTTAAGTAAAAGGCCCTATACATAACTTTCGGTTCATTAGATAATACTGAGAAATCCTTGGGATACTGCGACCCGAAATGTTCTTAATCAAGTGATTAATAACAATTGGCCTATATATGTGTCTTCTTGTGGACTTCAGCGAATAAACAGATTGTAATATCTAAAACCTCTTTTTAATACCTTTCAACAGTTCTTGCTTTTGTCTTGCTGTATACTCGTTAATATTTGTGTCCCATTCCAGTTCCATAGTTTGTTCAACTTAAATCAAAGACTCTGCTCAGGTAGGGATAACGTTGTTCCTGTCGTCACCTTTCGTCGTTATCTCCCACTCCCAGAAAGTCCATGATTCCTTGTCCACCACAAGCATCAAAATCTGGTCCTACTTTCATTGTCTCTTTACATATGGATGCTAACAGATTGATCACTCAAACTTGACTACATGCGATCATTAATGTGCTCAATGGCAGCGCTTTCCTCCTCCTTGCTCCTCCTGTTCCTTTGTTTCATTCAAGATCATATTTCTTTTGCATCCTCAGAGTCTGTTTTTCCCAAAGAAGCTCTTCCCACGAAATCTGGCTATCTTCCGGTAGGTTCCTGGAGCAATTCTGCCATTTTCTACACTTTCTATGAAGCCCAGAACTCAACTTCACCTATCTCCGAGACCCCACTTCTCATATGGCTTCAGGGTGGTCCTGGTTGTTCTTCCATGATCGGCAACTTCTTTGAACTCGGTCCTTACCGTATTGTCGAGCCTCAGAAACCAAACATGTCCCACCATCTTCTCCAACGCAATTCAGGTTCATGGAATCGTATTTTTGGACTAGTTTTTCTTGATAATCCAATAGGAGTTGGGTTTAGCGTTGCCTCAAACCCTGAAGTCATACCCAGAGACCAACACTCTGTTGCTAAACATCTCTTTGCAGCAATTACAGGGTTTATTGATTCAGACCCAAATTTCAAGAATCGTCCACTTTACATCACAGGGGAGAGTTATGCAGGAAAGTATGTTCCTGCGATTGGATTCCACATTCTGATGAAGAACAAGGTGCTGCCAGTGTCAAAGCAAGTGAATCTGAAAGGTGTTGCTATAGGTAACGGGTTGACGGATCCAGTGACCCAAGTTAAAGTTCATGCCGACAACCTTTACTATTCTGGTTTTATTAATGAAAAACAAAAGTTTGAATTGGAGGCAGCTCAATGGAAGGTTGTTAAGTTGATTGAAATGGGATTGTGGAGTGAGGCAACAGGTGCAAGACGCGAAGTCTTGCATAAAATAGAAACCATGACAGGGTTGGCCACTTTGTTTGACCACACAAGGATGGTGCCATACGGAACAGATTTTGTTACAAAATTTTTACAGTCAGAGGAAGTAAAGAAGGCAATAGGAGCTAATGCATCGATAGACTTTGAAACCTGCAGTGATGCGGTTGGGGCTGCGCTGAGTGCAGATGTTATGAAGAGTGTCAAGTACATGGTTGAATTCTTAGTGAAGGAGACTAAGGTTTTGTTATATCAAGGACATCATGATCTTCAGGACGGTGTGGTTTCTACTGAAGCTTGGGTTAGAACGATGAGATGGGAAGGAATCGTGAAGTTTCTATTGGCTGACAGAAAGATATGGAAAGTGAATGGGGTGCTTGCTGGGTATGTACAGAAATGGCGTAGTTTGAGCCACGCTATTGTGTTAGGGGCAGGACATCTTGTTCCTGCTGACCAGTCTCTGCATTCTCAGGCAATGATAGAGGATTGGGTGTTGGAGAAAGGAATGTTTGCGAATAAGGAAGAGGTAGATACTGCTAGACTTTAATCAACATGCTACCTTCATTTGTGGCATCATCCGTCCCTGTTAGCCTATGTAGCCTTTTGAATTCATAATACCACTTTCTTATGTGTAAGGCATCGAGTTTTCAATCCACCAGCCATTACCAACTTATACATTTAACTTGTGATCATGATCTCTCTACAGTAGGTAATTCGCCAGATCGAATATTGTAATTCCTAACAGTACACATTTTCCATCAATTTTTATTAATAAATATCACTTGGGATTGTCGAACACAAAAATTAAATCTTAATAATGATCATGCGATGACTGATGAGTTCTATCCAAGACATGACATGATTAACGCTTCATTTGTAGCATCATCCATCCCTGTTAGCCTATGTAGTGTTCAAGTCTTTTGAATTCATAATACCACTTTCTTATGTGTAAGGCATCGAGTTTTCAATCCACCAGCCATTCCCAACTTCTTATATATTCAACTTGTGTTCATGATCTCCCTACAGTAGGTAATTCGCCAGATCGACTAGTGTAATTCCTAACGGTACACATTTTCCATCAATTACTTGTTATTAATAAATACCACTTTCTTATGTGTAAGGCATCGAGTTTTCAATCCACCAGCCATTCCCAACTTATTATATATTCAACTTGTGTTCATGATCTCTGTACAGTAGGTAATTCGCCAGATCGACTATTGTAATTCCTAACAGTACACATTTTCCATCAATTACTTGTTATTAATAAATATCACTGGGATTGTCTAACACAAAAATTAAATCTTCATAATGATCATGTGACTGATGAGTTCAAAAGTTAATCATATCATGTCCCCATGGTAGTTGCTGCAACAAATTTTGGATTGAAAGTGGAAGGAATTGTAGGCGCCATAGCGAGCCAAGTGCCACTAGAAGATATTAGCACCAGCTTTCTGTGATGCCAATTTTGTTATCAGATCCTCCGGTGAGGCATCCACCTAATATAAAATTTCAAATGAAGAAAATATTAACTAGGCAGAACGTGCCTCCAGAGGACCTCCCATTTCTGCAACGCACAGACTAAAATCAAGGACTCAAACAAAAATCCTCGAGTCTGCAATTAATAAGCTAAAATCAAATGACAACAAATACGAGCATATAAATCATGCGATGGTTGTAAAAGAAAAGCAGTTCCATCATATTAACACGTTAAATGTTTGACCAACCGCCTCAGATTAGCATTTTGGCACATACCTCACAGCGACAAACAACCCACTTAAGAATCTCCTAAGTGGTGCGCAAAAAAGGTGTTGCCGTCGCTCATGCCTAATTATTTGTCTTCATCGGCGACAGAAAACTATCATAAAATCAAATTAACAAAACGATAAACATTCCGTTGAACAACAAAGTGGGTGATATGGAAACCAACGAATGGGCTTGTAAAGGCGTTTGGAGGCGGGTTCGAGAGGAGGGAATCGATGGGAAACGAGAGATGAAATCTTTGAGCAAGAAATCATTTTCACCCAAAAGAAAAGCAAGAACCCGTACTATGATGCCCTTGAAATTAATGTAAAGGGCATGAAAAGTAGGGTAACCAGTAGAGAACCTACCGGCTTTCAACAGAGCAACGGAAAACTGCTCCCCCTTATTCGAATCAGCCCTTTAATTCCTCATTCGCAGGAAGAAACACAGGCTTTAAAGGGGATAACCCTAGAGCTGGAGGACTTTGAAACGACGACGTTTATTATACTCAAACTGAAATGGATTTTTTTTAATAAAAATTGAAAATGATTTATCAATTAATAAGTAAAATATCAGAATTAATACCAACCCTTTTATTTTTCAAAATATTTTATAAAATTGCAACTTCTCGGTCTTCATGCTTCAGGCAGTTCTTGTGGCATTTTCTAGTGAGCACGAGCACTCCTTTCTCAGGTTCTCTTCTCTATAAACCCAACAGCATCAAACTTCTCTTAAAGTAGGTAACTTTTACTCAAACCCAATTTTTTACTAATTTAAGAGCACTTCAGTTTTTGTGGAATTAGCTAGCATTTGGCAGATATTTTTCAGGTATGTCATCTGGGCGCAGTTAAGATTTTCTACATGGCGTTTACATTATCGGTTATGCAATCATGTGGCCTTGTACGTATTGTACTCCGCTGTATTTCTTCTTCTTCTTTTTTTAAACGTTTTGCTTTTCGCATCTGGTTTTGTTTGTCAACTGCGTCTCATAACTGCTAGCACCTAGTTCTGGAATCGCTTCCTTTTCGTAATTGGTGTCAGCTTATAAAAATCTATTTAAGTCTCACTTTTTCCCCCTCATCTATTTTATATAGTTGCTTGCTTTGCTGAATGTTATCTGTTGATTTATGTATTTTCTGTCCTAGAGATATTATTGAGCACGGCAGTAGTCTTAATTATGAAAATCTCCATTGCAGTGTTGTCGGAGGAAGCAATCGAAATGTATAATTGTCTTTAATGCTAAAAGGGGATATCACAGCACGTTGCTAAGAAAAATGAGGTGCTGAGGGCAATCTTGGTCTTATTTTCTTAGGCTCCTTTGGCAGTGTTTATATCTCTTGAAACGAACTTCTTGATTTCAGGTTTAATAATGGGATTGTGAAGGTCTCAAATTTCTTTTATCGATCAAAGCATAATTTTGTGAACAAGCTTTTGGACGAAGTAGAAAAATATGGCACGACAAGCAGCCTTGATCAGTCAAAGTTTCTTAAAAAGGTACGTGCGTGTGAATATCAAGATTGTTTGTGTGCCCTTCCATGTTGTGTGAGCAAAACCAAGGCATTACTTGTTAGTTTATCTTAGTCCTTTTGTTTTGTCTACACTTTATGGCTTTGAGGATCTCACCTCCAAGTTAATACTGCATGGACAATAGTATTGTGAAGAAGGTAGCTGGTGTATAGTATAGGTTAAACGTTGTTGATCTCACAAGAAATGACTCCACCATTTTGTTACATTGAAATATTTGATTCACATGCATATTATTCTACTCTTCTTTTCCATTTTATTCCTCTAGTATTGGGTTCTCACTAGCATTTAATCTTTCAAGAAAGGCCTTAGCTACTATTTCTTATATTTTTCAAGGCTGTACTTTGTCTAAGTATGCTTCTAACTTGCATCTTGATTTCTTCTAGGTATCGGTATTAATGGGTTATGACGGTTTTCAACATTTCCTTGAGAATGAGAAAGATGTGAAGCAGTGTGGCATCAATTTAAAAGATGGTGTAGATAATGTTGATCTCTCTTTGGCATGTAAAAGGTTCCCCTCTATTATATTGGGCAGTTCACCTCCTGTTGAACTCTACAGTGACTCAACACAATCCTCAAAAATGAAGAGCTCTTCTGTAGCCCGAGATTATAAAGGATTTATTCCTAATGCATTACATTTAGAATTGGTTGGTCCACCTATTCCTTATGAATTGTGGATTGGAGACACCCTTTCAAATGCAAACTCCTCCGTGTCAGAACTAAGAAAGGAAAATGCAGACATAATTAGTGAATCAATTGAAAAAAGTGATCATGCTTCAAAAGAATCAAATGAAGATAATATATGTGTTTCATATGCACATTCTAGGGACATGACTTGGGAAACTGAGGAAATGAATGACTCTTATGTTGAGGTTGAGCGAGGATTACAAGTAGGTGCCCCATCTCTTGATAGATCTATCAAATGCTTACCCGGATTAAGTCGAAGACAAAGGCAACAGCTAGAAAATTGTGGTTTTCACACGGTGGGTCTATTGGAGTTATCTGAGGTGATAAGTCTTTTTAGGCCCTTTAATTGAAAGATGGCATGGTTTCACATAGTACTTGTTGTCTCCATGCAGTTAAGAAAACTGCTGCACCATTTTCCTCGAACCTATGCTGATATGCAGAATGCACACCTTGGAGTTGAAGATGGGCAGTACTTGATTTCTGTTGGGAAAATATTATCTTCCAGGTAGTTATATGGTGTTTGTTGAAAACAATGATGTCTTTCTTGAATTATTGAATTTTAGACAATTTTGTAGGTTGAATAGTGTCTAATTCTGTTGGTTTGCTTTGCTGTAATTTGTAGCTATGTTGTAATTTGTGCTTGCCTGGTGAGGCAAATAAAATAGGTTTACATGATTAAGCTTGTGGACTTGGAAATTTGTAAAATTAACCATCATATGTAGGTGTTTTGGGAGGGGAGTGGATGAGGTTGGATGATATGACGGGGATCAATATGGCAAATTGAATTCCAAAGATAGCAGCTGATCAACACAAGAATATGCTTAACTATTATTGGTAGATTACCTATGATGATTAATTTTTTTCCCATTTTACAAACTTTTCTCTCCTTGGTTTCTCAGTTCTTCCCTATATTCAGTCATAAAATATCTGTCATCCATGCCACTTATTAGGAGTGTACTTATAAGGAAAATTTATATTTGAGCAATTGTTTATATTTTGACAATGATATAATTCATTTCCATCCTCAGAGGAGTAAGAGCTGGCTTCTCATTTGCATTTGTTGAGGTGGTTGTTGGTTGTGATATTGAGGATAATGAATGTCAATACGCTAGTGATGATAAGGTTAATAGCAGAGAAAAGAGATTCATTTATCTGCATCTTAAGAAATTTATCCGTGGCACTCGATTTACCAGCCAGCCTTTTCTTAAATGTCTTGAAGGGAAGCATAAACCAGGAGAGCTAGTTTGTGTCAGTGGTAAGGTAAGTTGGCTTCTGCATTCTGTATTTCTTTCTGGGAATTCAATTAGAGGTGTTTTGATTATCGTCATATATTTTTGGATAGTAATAAAGCCCATTTATGTCATATACTATTATTTCAATTTCATTCTTCATGGATTGGGCCTGATTGTTGATATTATGTTGTGCGAAAATATAGGAGTATATAAACTTTTCTGGGGGAATAAAAAATTTGATGCAAAATCATATTTCAATTTAATAATTAATTTTTCTTATTTAATTCTTGCTCATAAAGTTTTCCTATTTAAGTCATATTTCTTTTTCAATAAGATGTTACTTTTATTCCTATTATGAATAGGAATCCTTGGGCTTGTTTCTCCCATTTTGTGTACGGTTTCTAGTAAGACTACTATAAACTTTTGTAATTCCAAATTTTTTCAAAAAGTTTTGTTGTAAAACCCTAATTATTTCAGCCACAATTACCCAATTCTAGCCTACTTTACTAAAAACAAGCTACCCTGACCTGCTTTACTATATCAAGTGGTTTCATAGCAAACGAGCCTATTCACTTTAGAGGATTTTAGCTTCAAAACCATGTTAGAATTTGACAAAGGTTATGGTAATGGAGATGGTAGAGATGTGAGGCATCATAACATGAAAGAGCCTAGTGGAACCTCGTAAGGAGAATCCAACAACTTTACTATCTCAAGTGGTATGAAAACAAAACAACCTATTTACTTGGAGGGTTATAGCCTCAAAACCATGTTAGATTGTGGCAAAAGTCAAGATAATGGAGATGGTAGAGATGTGGCCCATGATTGCAGACTTGAGCGTTTTTTTTTTCAAAAATTATTATATTTTGTTATAAGAAAATATATACAATCTAGAGACAAAACTAGTATAATCCATAGAATCTAGATTACAGAGATTTATGGTTCCTAGTAATCGTCTACATCTTGAGATCGAGGGAACTTGCGAGACCACTTAGTCCAGTGTTACTCTAATCCCCATTTTCTTTGCATGTTACTTGTCAAATTTGTAGCTATTCCTCTGGCTAACATGGGCAATTTGCAATGTAAGAAGATGTCTTGAAAAACCATCTCACTGCTTCTACTTGTTTAAAAACTTTGCAATTGTGCTCTTTCCATATGTAGTACACCAAGGCTGCCCAACTGACCCTGATAACTTTGAGATCTACCGCATTATGCACTCTAATTTTTCCCAACCAAGTAATAGTTTCACTCTAAGAATCTGTTGGTCGGGCCACATTGAGTATATTTTGCAACTGATCCCAGACTTGTCTAGTATATCTGCATCTAATCATGAGGTTTTCCAAACTTTCCAATTCTGCATTACATGACTCACAATTTAGATTGCTAGTGGAGAACCTGATCTTATCCCTTGTAAACAATCCTCCATTGATTCCCATCCGTAAGATGAATGAGTGGGTTGGTTTAAGATCATTATCCCATAATAACGATGCCCACTCTTGCCTTGTGCTCTGTGTAGCCTGTAACAGTGTTTTATAGGCTTTTGTGTTGAACTTCCTTGAGTTATCTGCTAGCCACTGAATTTCATCCTGCTCTCTTTCCTGGCATCGAGGCAACTCTTCCATGATGAGATTGGCACTCCTACTATTGTGAAAGGGCCATATTCACTGATTATTTCAAATAAGCATACTTACTTTGGAAGTTGGATTCACCACCAATTTCAAGCCCTGTACCTCCTCCACCTTATATAGAGGACCTTTACAGTGCCAATTATCATACCAAAAAGACGTGCTTTCTCCATTTCCAATCCCATTGAACACCTGACTCTACATCCATTGTCTGTTTTCTAGAATTTCTTTGAGAGTACTTGACATATTCTGCCTTGATTGAAGGATCCAGATACTCTTGTGCTTAATGAATACATTGTGTATCCATTTCTCCCGTAAATCCTCCTTTTTGTAACATAACCACAACAAATTCCACCCCCTACTTACCTTATGATTCGTCCTTGCAGAATGGATGCCCAATCCCCCATTTTGCTTAGGTCTACAAATTTTGTCCCAACTGATCTTCGCTTTGCTTGTGCCTTGGTTTGAACCATTCCACAAGAAATTCCTAAGCCTCCTATCGATTTCCTCAAGGATACTTTTGGGAGTGGATAAATGGTTGATCCAATAAGTGGTAAGATTGCTCAGTATTGTTTGAATTAGCTGTAGCCTGCCTCCATAACTAAGGAACAGATTGCTCCATTGATTGATTTTGCCATGAATTCAATCCAACAAAGGTTTACAATCTCCAGCATTGATTCTTCTTTGAGAAATTGGTACCCCCAAGTATTTGAAGCGTAGTTGCCCTTGTGTTAATTCCATCTCGATAGCTGTAGATGCTACCTCTGTACTTGAGTTGCAAGATAAATAGTAACAGCTCTTTAGAGGGTTGCAGCTTAAACATGAAATCTCTTGGAATTCTTCATTGCTTGCATGAGTATGTTGATTGATTTTTTCTCAGCCTTGCAAAACAATAAGAGGTCATCTGCAAACGCTAGGTGTGCGAGCTTCAAACCTTTACATCTGCCATGGAACTGAAACTTTGTATGCCTCTGTATGGAATTCCCAAGAAGAGTTGACAAAACCTTCATACATAAGACAAACGGGTAAGGGGATAATGGGTCCCCTTGTCTCAAGCCCTTCATTGCCTTGATCAGGTTTGTAGGTTCGCCATCCACCAAGATAGCCATAGAAGCAGTAGTTACACATTCCTCAACCCATTTTCTAAATAGAGGAGGATAGCCGACTGCCTCCAATATAGTAAAAAGAAAGTTCCAGTTGATCGAGTCATAGGCCTTCTCAAGGTTTATCTTTATGGTACAATTCCTCATTCTCTTCTTAGAGTGATAACCGTCTAACAGCTCCTGGCACAGTAGGATATTTGTTCGCACTGATCTCCCCTTAATAAAAGCATTTTGTTCTGGGCTAATTATCTTCCTTAGGCTCGCTCTCAGCCAATTAGCTAGGATCTTCGTGATGGTTTTATAAAGAAAGTTACAGCAAGCAATGGGCCTGAATTGTTCCATCTTCCTTGCATTACTCTGTTTGGGAATAAGGCAGATATACGTTTTGTTCGATTCCTTGAGGATTGTTCCTCTCTTATAGAACTCATCTACTGCTGCTACCACTTCTTCCCTACAATATCCCAGTGTTTTTGAAAGAATCTCCCATTATAACTATTAGATCCTGGGGCTTTGTTGGGGTTCATTGAAAAAATAGCATTCTTGATTTCCTCCCTTGTTATTTCTCTTATCAACACCAACTTTTCATTTTCATCAAGTTGTTTAAGCCCTGCTATCACCTCTGCGGGTATATTTCTTACTAGCATTTCAGTTCCAAATTGCCAAGTAAAGTACTCTAAGGCAACCCTCTTCTTACTTTCAATATCCACATGAATTTGCCCCGTATCCTCTTCCAATAATCGGATAGAATTCTTATTCCTCTTAGCTGAAATTGAGCTCATAAAATACTTAGTACATCTCTCACTCTCCTTCATCAGAGTGTTCGAGATTTTTGCCTTAATAGAGAATTGGTACTATTCAGCAGTAGATTATATTTTCCCACCAATGCAGCTTCTCGTGTTCTTAGTTGCTAATCTTCTGGTCTAATCAATATTCTCTTTTGACATTGCTTTAGCTCTTCTAGAGCTTCAGTTAGAGCTTTCAAGTCTGGTTGGACTGTTTTCTTGCTGCGTAGTTTCAGTCGGTTCTGCAAGGCTTTGAGTTTCATGGTGATCTGATATCCTTTTGATCCAGGTATGGCCCACTGCGTCTCTTCTATGAGTATGTTTCTGAAATTAGGATTGTGCATTAAGTGATTGAAGATCCTAAATGGGGTTTTCCTCCTCCTCCTGCCTGTTTGTAGCTCTACTACTATTGGACTGTGATCCTATACAGCGGGATCCTTAAACAAAGCACTACTTGTAGGGTAGGTCTCTATCCATTTGTCATTTACCATACATCAGTACAATTTTTTCAATAAAAACCAATCTCCTGATTGCGTATTGGTCCAAGTATAAGCATTACCATACCATTTCAGATCAGCCAACCCCGTTCTCTCCACCACCTCTTGAAGTTCTCGGCAGTCAACTTGGTTCTAACTTCTCCCACTCCTTGCTTCTTTGGATTTGAGAATACAATTATAGTCACATAACACCATCCATGGCAACCTCGTGAGATGGCTAGTGTTCTCCAGCGCTTGCAAAGCTTGTAGTCTTTGGAACTTGTGATTGGCTACATACAACACTGTAATGGCAATCTTAATCCCAGTAACTTTAAGCAAGACATCACAATGTATCAACTGATTTGTTTCAATAAGCTGCACTACATCCATTGTCTCAAGATTGAAACCTATGACCACTCTTTCATTGAAATGGTGAGCATGATTGCTCAGAACCCTCCATCCTTTGGCTAGGAACCATAAACTCTTCTCCAATTGCTACCTCTTTATTTTGGTTTCCAATAAACCAACAAAATCTAACTTCTTGTTCTTGATAAACTCTTGAACCACAAGTTGTTTATTCAGGCTGTTAAGGCCTCTAATATTCCAAATTGCAACCTTAATCATTTTTTCTTTTTATCGGCCCTTCTTCTCTTATACTTCCTTTGCAACCCTGAGGTTATACTTATTGGGTCATTTTTGGTACCAGAATTTTCCCGCTTTTCCATTATTGTGTCACTTTTGGTACCAGAGGTTTCCCCCTTTTCCATCACCAGAGTGCTGATGGTCCTATCTACTTGTCCTGTTTCATTGATTGGTAGATCATCTCATCTCTAGCTGCCCATCCTTGGGACCTTGAGTATTCCCCACCAATGGTACTCCACTTGCTACCATATGATGCTCCTCCTTTTTCTTTTCCATTGATCATGTTGACTAGAGATATTAGCATTGATCTTGTATTAATATTGTTGTAATTACTCCTATAATCTCTCCTATAATTGAGAGATTTCTTATAGTTAATAGCTGGATTACTTCCTAAATAGTCCTAAGAAGTTTGTATATAAACCTTGTTAAATCTTGTTCCTATGTACAGAAATATAGTGAATACAAATTATATTCAACACATTCATCATGGTATCAGAGCCCTATCTGATTTAAGGACAGTTATTTTATTTTTCCGGCTGTTCTTCACCGGTTGAGTTTGTACTCGCCCCAACAACAAAGTATTTTTTCTTCTCACCACCCACCTAGGTTGCTTCAGCTGTGACCGGCGACATCCACAGTGACAGCCCGACGTCAACTGTGGCGCCACCATAGCGTCTCTACCGTCACCACGCATGGGTGCCACGCGCCACCCTCCGGCCAGTATTTTGTCTCCGTTCTTTCTCCATCAGGGTCGCTGGCATCTTGCCTCTCCTCTGGTGGTGTCAAACGTACCCTAACCTTCCGCCAGTACCCTTGCTTCCTTGTCTCTCTTCGGTGTAGAATTGCTTCTGGTCTGTCTGGTAACTTTTCTGCTCATATACCAGGAGCATTCTTTTTTTGAATAGCTTCTATTTGTTGTCCTAAGTAACACTAAAGAAGATGAAAGGAAAGAAGGTAATTATGTCGAGTTCCAATAACCCTTCACTTCAAATTAGTCCCATAAAACTTGATGGAACTAATTATCTTGCTTGGTCAAGATTTGTTTGTTGTTCATCAAAGCTAGAGGATTATAGGGCTACATAATGATGACAGTACGAGACTTGACGTCAATAATTCTGATTACAATCAGTGGTAGTCCGAGAATTCTCTTGTTATGTCTTGGCTCATCAATTCAATGAAGCTGGATATTGCTCTGACATACTTGCTACTTAACACAGCAGCAAAGATATGGAAAGCTGCCTCTCTAACCTATTCTCAAATAGGTAATAAAGCTCAAATTTTTTATCTTCATAATAAATTACACAACACGAAGCAATGAGATATGAATGTATCACAGTATTTTGCGGAGTTATGTGAGTTGTGGCAGGAATTAGATTACTATAAGGATTTTCAAGCAGAATACTCAAAAGACGCTACTAGATTCCAGAAAATGATAGAAGAAGATCGCGCTCAGGTGTTTACTAAGCTGGATCTGAGATCTGGGTATTATCAGTTGAAGATAGCTGAGGCTGATGTAC
>JAOQMP010000208.1:9227077-9245834 GCA_027563575.1 Erythroxylum pedicellare
ACTTGAGGGGGAGTGTTGACTAGAGATATTAGCATTGATCTTGTATTAATATTGTTTTAATTACTCCTATAATTGAGAGATTTTCTATAGTTAATAGCTGGATTACTTCCTAAATAGTCCTAGGAAGTTTGTATATAAACCTTGTTAAACTTTGTTCCTATGTATAGAAATATAGTGAATAAAATTATATTCAACACATTCATCAGGTCCATTTCAAATCTCATGATTCTCCTTCGAAGACAGGTTGCGTGAAACCTGTACTTCCAGGTATAGCACTCCATCAGCTCGGAAATCCTTCTTTTGGTTTGGGCTTGCCTCATTCATCTGTTGTCCCACTTGCTGTTCTTTCCTTTTTCAAACCTGCTTCTCTTCCTTCATCTTCGATTTCCATATGTATGTTATTCTGATTGTATCCTTCACAAGGTCTCCATTTTCATCTAGCTTCATGATTCTCAGGGTATCTAGTAACTTCCTCGATGTATCTCCATCAATACAAACTCTAACAAGCCCAATCCGCTTCAATAAAGCCATATTCTCATCGAGTCCTAAAAGTTTGCCTATCTTGCTCGCAATGTAACTCATCCCTTATGTGGACCAATACTCCAAAGGAAACTTATTAATATTTACCCATATCGGTAAGGAAGTAATCTTATTCTTGTTGAAGGTAACTCCAAGCTGCCTCACTTAATCAGCATTGGATGCCCCATTATGTCCAAGGCCTAGCTTCTAGCACTTTCTGTGCATTTTCTTTGGTGTTGAATTGGAAGACAAATAATTCATCTTGATTTACCATCGATCACTAATCCTTTAGGCCTCCATATGGCATTAGCTCGTTGTTAACAACTGCCGCTTCTGCAGAAAAAAGATCCCACAAGAGCAGTTCGCCACTTTTGAGCCCCTTGCTTTTACACCTCAATCGGTGCTTGGATTGGTTTGTCCCCATTGGTCTCGACAAATCGAAGTCTCCCTAGATTTTCATAATCTCCAATAATCGAACTCCAAGTGGGCTTCGCCTTTTCATTCCTTGCTGATTCTTAATTGGAGCTTTCCCTAAAGGTGGGAAATCTGCATTAGTAAGGAGTGGAGGGTCCAAAGTAGTTGAGTTATTAGAAAGGTTGGTAGAGTGAGTGGTCACAACCATAATAAAAGGACAGTTGATAGGGGTGGTGGTGTTGAGGATGGTCGAAAAAGAGCAGGGATGAGTGGAATGTATCGATGAGGCGAAAACAGGTGGAGGGAAGAAGGAATAAGGTGGAAGTTAGAGATGGGACTATCGGATAATGAGGCTGACAGAAAAGAAGCAGAACGAGAGGAAGCAGCAGAGCTGACGGAAAGGAATAAGGTGGAAGTCAGAGATGGGACTGTCGAATAAGAAGGCTGTTCGACAACAAGAAGCAGAGCTGATGGAAAGAAGCAATGACAGTTCACGACAAGCTGTGGGTCTAAGTCGACAATTCAGTTGGAGAGGAGAATTAGCTTCGGCAGTGATAGAGGTTGTCGAAAATGGTTCAAGGAAGTTGGGAGTTGGGTAGCATGAAAGATGTTCAAAGAAGGAGGGTGTCGGCAAAAGAGAGGGAGTTGTAGCGAGAAAGAGGAGCACTGCGAAGAAGACAGATGGAGTGGAGAGGTGTAGCTAGGAAGATGGTAAGGTAAATAAAGTGGTAGGTTGGAAGTTCAATAGGAAGATGGTTAACGGAAGCTCTCAGTGGTTTCTCTCTCATCAGTGGTTTCTCTCTCATATAAACTTATGTAAACTTTTTAAGTGGACTTGAGTGGGTTTTACAAGCCATAAAACATAACATGTCAGTGTAAGCCTATATGGAAAATTCGGAAGATTTACACTAGTCCCTTGCAATACCCCAAAATGTTGGATTGAAAATGTATTGAGGGATGAAAGCCCTTTTCATCAAACTAGATTCATTAATCAAATGATATGAGGTGGAATAGAAAGTCATTACTCCCCTCCTTTAACTTAAACGTTGGGAAGGTCAAGATGAAGTTGAATTTTATGGTAAATTTCGTACAATAGATTATTTAGATTGGGAGGCTAGTTTTTTAAAGTTTATTTAGAGTGAAAACCTATGGTAGAGCATCAAAAATTGGTGTTCATGAAGGTTAAATTGAAGGGTACATGGTCAAAGAGAGTTGAAAGCAACGTCCTCATGACAAGCCTAAAGTTAAAACTTGGGAATATATGAATGTAGTTAGAAGGCAATTTTTAATGGTTGAAATTATGTCTCACAATATGGTGCTGGAACTAGCATGACAACTGGCCAAGATGACGTTTTGTTAAAACTTAACAAAATGATGTTGTTTTGTCAGTTAGTTATTTAAACATTGAAACAAAATGATTTCATTGCCAATTCGACCTCTTGAGCTCGACTCGAAGCTTGATCAATTTGGGTTTGGCTTGTTGATTTTGGGCCGAGCTGGACTAAAATTGTCATCTCTAGCTAGAACATCCTTTCTTGGGAGTAATGAAAAGGCAATTCAAAAATCGAACATCTTATTGAATGAATCAAAGAAATTCTTGAAGTGTCATCATAGCAAATAAAATTAGCAATCTTAATAACTCAGTCAATGTAGAAAGGAGCGATAAAGGTAGGAGTATATTGCCTTATAGGAGACAAAATTATTAAAGTGCCATCATAACAAATAAAATTAGCAACCTTAATCACTCAAATCAATGTAGAAAGGATTGATAAATGCAAGAGTATAGTGCCTTATAGGAGACAAAATATTCTTCAATAACTTAAGAAGGAAGTCTTTCACATGTTTAATAATTCACTTATGAGGAGGACTATGCAATCAAACTTAGAGAAGAGTTAAAAATAGTTTAGATGAAGAGGTAGAGGATATTGAAGCTTATGTGATAGGAGAGTCTTTGATGGTATGAACAATGATGACTTCGATGACTAACAAGGAGATAGATGGGTCTCATATTGGAAAATATTTATTGTGGATTGAGAAAGATCAATTACAGAGAGATGAAGACAATGTGAACTTTGCATTAACTAAACATAGTTTTGCAAACTTGAATATCGAATAGAGATTTATGACCCTTTTATAACATTTTGGGAAGATAAATTCTAAAACTTTGCAAATGGGAATATTACTCCTGATATTACCTATCCATATATAGTTAGTTTTATTGTCCAAACATGTGCCACAATCCACAATCCGTACTTTGATCTCTCTTGTATTTCTTAGGATTTGACATTATAGGTGCCATAGTGCTTATGAAGTTGGAGACCATGGTGTTTGTACCAAGACTTGGGATGAAACTATTAAAGAAAATAGGGGAATTGTTCGGTTCATCCTTTAAATTTAATAGTCTTTCTTTGTACTAACAATGGAAATGAATAAGGACAAGATGAATATAAGGAGGATGACTTTACTGTGATTGATGTTGAGGAAGAAGAAGAAACAAGACGAAGAAGAAGAGAGGGTGGACAATGATGAGGAAAGGAAAATGAATAAAATCTCTTCCTTGAGGTTTTTACACAGATACTTCGCACTAATGTTAATGCGCAAGTACCTTCCAACATTCAAACCTCTAGTGCTCTTTTAAGCTGAAATAATGGATTTGACACTGGAAAGTCACCTCATAAGAGGCACAAGAAATTGGGACCATAAGAACTAGGATGCTGGAAAAATTGTCTATCAATATTGTCTTGAGCCAAGCCCTACTAAAACGTACATGTAGGAAGATGATGAATAAAACTTAGAAATCTCATTATGCTCATATTGCAGCTAGTATTACACCTGATATTGCAGCTATTATTACACCTAGCTCATCAGTGGAGAAGACAATTACAATGTTGGAAGATGAGTTTGCTAAGTTTACGCAATACGAAGAAGCATTAAAAAGTTCATCTCATCCTATCACTATTATTGCCGATTCAAGTAACACACCTTCGTGTTTCCTTTCATCTACATCACAAGGGGTTATTGATTTTGGTGCCTTAGATCATATGACAGGTAATTTTTTCTACTTTCCAGAAACACTCTTCTCCTTGTAATGTCACTTTAGCTGATGGATCTACTTCTTTGTTATTAGATCTAGCACAATTAATCCCCCTTCATTGATGTCTTTATCAGCTGTCTTAAACCTACCAAGATTCTTCTTTAATTTATTATCTGTGAGCAAACTCACTCGTGCCCTAGATTGTTAGATAGTATTCTTTCCTGATCATTGTCTTTTTCAGTATCTTTTGGCCAAGAAGATTATCAGTAAAGGACGTGAATCAAGAGGTCTATATATTTTGGATACATATGTGCAAGACCCATTGCTTGTTCAAGTGTCGTCACACCCTTTGAAGTTCATTGTCAGTTAGGACATCCCTCTTTACCTCTATTAAAGAAGTTATATCCTCAGTTTCATAATGTATCTTGCTTAGATTGTGAGTCTTGTCAATTTGCCAAACATCATTGTTTGCCTTGACTCTCTTGAGTTACAAAGAGAGCTAGCTTTCTGTTTGAATTAGTATATTATGATGTTTAGGGTCCATGTCTTGTTGTGTCTAAAACTGAGTTTCAATATTTTGTCACTTTTGTTGATGATTTCTCTTGTTGACTTTATTCAATGAGAACATGTTCTGAGTTATTTTAGCATTTCACTGCCTTTTATGCTGAGATCAAAACTCAATTTAATGTCTATTCATACATTAAAAAGTGATAATGCCAAAGAATTTTTGTTCATATCATTCCAAACCTGCACGGTGCATAATGGCATTCTTCATCAATCATCATGTTTTGACACGCCATCTCAAAATGGTATCGTTAAAAGAAAAAATCAGCATTTCCTTGAAACTGCCACAACACTCTTATTCCAAACACACATTCCTAAACCATTTTGGGTCGATGCTATCTCCATAGCTTGTTTTTTGATTAATGTTTTGCCTTTATCAGTTCTTTGTGGTGAGATTCCTTCTAATGTTCTTTTTCCTACTAAACCCTTATTTCCTATTCCACCATGAATTTTTGGTAGAACTTGTTTTGAGGGAGAATGTTACAGATTAGATAGAATCAAATCATCAGTTCAGATATGACTATATTATTTAGGATGATTTTATACTTTATAAGAGATAATTTGCAAGTTAGTTGCTTCTAAACCACTATAAAGACTATCCACTATAAATATGTACCGATTCCTTCTATAATGTATCAGATACAAAACTATTTTCCTTCATAACAAGATTCATTTTTCTTAAATTTGGTTATGGTGCTTGCTGTGGTTTGATTTGTGTTTCTCTCTTGTTTGGTTTGCTTAGGTTCATATATTTGTTATCCATGTTTTCCAAGCAGTAGGTTCTCCCTTATAGATATCTGTTTGCATAAAAGATAAAACAAAAGCTAGTTATTTGGGGTCTTTTAGGACTATTAGACGTTACAATTCTGCACGCAATATATGATTTTAGACTATAAATTGCTCCAAGATCACCCTCTAAACTAGCACAAATGTTGGTGATTGTATTTCCATTTTCACTTTTTATTGTGTATGAGACATGTAGATAATAAATTGTTAAAAGTAAAATAACTCAAGTAGCTGCTGCCTTTTCCTTTGTCAATTGAAGTAAAGTTTCATGCAAAACTTTAGAATCTTGATTTTATCCTATTATTGGTAGTCTCTATCTTTATTTATTTTGGGCAATTTTTGAATCTTGTGTTTGAGTACTATCCTTCAATGTAGGTTAAAGGTATGCCTACCAAAGATCACTATGAAATGAGGGAATACAATATTGATGTTATAAAAGATGCTGGAGATTCCTCTCTTCACGTGGAAGGGCGGCCATATCCTATATATCCTTCTAAAGGGGGCTTAAATCCTGATCTTTTAAGGAGTATCATTGCAAGGTTTTTGCTTTATCCTGTCTCTATAAACTAAAAAGATGCGCACTATCTCACAAATTTCTTTTTAGGTTGATTTTTTGATTATGTCAGGAATTTGATTACTTGCGAAAAGAGTTTGACTATGATTGTATAGTCTTATTATTATCATCAAATTTGTTATGCTTTTGGGTTGGGAAATAATAATAATGGTTCTAAGCTCCTAGTTGTGTCATTTGATTTTATGGACAAAATTGTCTATTTAGATATCATGTCCTTTCTGTATGCTACATGACATTTTAAAACTTGCTTGTTTGATATTTGAAAACACAAAGTAACATATGCTTTGAAATGGTAGCTTTCTTGTAGAACAAAAATTGAAGGTTGTTTTTTTTATTGGAACTTTTTTTTTTGGGTGGATGAAGAGTTGTTGAATAAAAAGAAGAATCATAATAACGACAAAAGGGGAAAAAGTTGTATATGGAAGTACGAAGAGAAAAAGATAAAGAGTTGGTTGTTCAAGAGTTATGCAGGAAAGTATGAAGAGAAAAAGAATCATAAGCAGAGTAGTCCACATCATATGTCTGAGCATAGCCTTTAGCAAAAAAGTAGGCTTTAATTCAAGCCACTAAGCCATTAGTTTAATTGCAAATAACCACTTACATTTGGTAGCCTTTTTCTTTTAGGTAAATTTACTAAATTCCAAGTACCATTAGCGTCTAGAGCATTTATCTTCTCTATCATTACTGCTTCCTATCCGAGATGAGACAAGGTCTCATGAACAATTTTGGGAAAAGATACAGTATCAAAAGAGGCAGCAAAAGAGCACGAAGAAGAAGACAAATGGTCATATGAAACAAAAGATGAAGTTGGGTAAATACATTGGCATTTACCTTTATGGAGAGCAATTAGAAGGTCAAGATTAGTATTTGTGGGTTTTGATCCTGATAAATGTATCAGGAACATCTTGTCATCCAGAATGAACATGGCGAATAGGTGGAGGTGGTGTTGCTGAAATAGAAACTGTAGAAGCAACATTTGGTGACTACTGGGTGATTTGATACACTAATAAATCATCATTCTCCCCCTGACTATTAGAAGTGTTTGAAGATTGAGGAAATAAAGGAAGATATTTCATAAACGTAACATCAACATACATAAGATATTTATTAAGACAGGGACAACAACATCGATACCTTTTTTGGAAGATGAGAGTACCCTGGGAAGAGACATATTATAGACCTAGGATCTAATTTGGTGATTTGAGGATGAATGTCACTGTCGAAACATGTGCTTCCAAATATACGAGGCTTAATGAGGAACAAGGTTTTGGTTGGAAAGAGAATGTGATAAGGAATCTTACTATGAAGGTCAAATGATGGCATATGGTTGATCAAGAAACAAGTTGAAATTGTATCAGCCTATAAACACTTGGGTACAATGTTTTGAACAAAAGGAAAATGATGTTTTATAAACTGACATGACTTATAATCTAAAGATGACAGACTTTGAAATTTTGAACATAGTTTATTTAAGACAAATAGAGAAGGATGGCCTAATCGATAGTATGCATCAAAAGGGGTTAAGATCATGGAGGAAGAAATGGATTTAGGACTTGCTCATGAATGTCTAGAACATATATATCTCTCAGTACAGGCCTACTATCAATAATCTTTTTTGTTATAAGATCCTGAAAAGGACAATAATGTGGGAAAATAAGACAACAATTTATAGTTGACTGATTTTGCTATCAAATATTAAAGTAAAAGAAAATCCTAGTGGGCCTAAATACGATAGGGAAAGTAAAGGATTGTGATGAGCTATTTTAGAATCAAGAGCAGATGAAGTAGAAACATTTGTTAAAATGACTTTGGAAGGAGCATTGTGGCATTCAAAGGTGGTAAGAAGGTTATGATTACCTATCATATGATTATTAGTTCTAGAATTAATAATCCACTAGGTGTTAGAGGAGAAAAGGAGACACCTATCAAGATTACCATCTCAGCAATATTTGTGATAAAGTTAGATGAGCTCTTTAATGCTCCTTGGTATTGATAAAATTTAGCAAATTCATCTATCAAGACTAAGGCTATTTGTTCTGAGAATTTTGTGAATGTGGTAGAAATAGTTGCAACACGAGCTTAGTGAGATTTTTGAGACTTGTTTTGTAGCTTTGGACGTGTGCGGTTGATATGACTCGATTTATGATAGTTTTGACATACCTCCTCCATATTTTGATTTCGCTTTGTCCAACCTTTTGTATTACCTCCTTTATTCTATTCTTATTAGAAGGCCTTCATTATTGCAACTGACAAAATCACTTTGAAGCTTAAATAAATGGGGCAACAATAACACTATTCTTTGTGCGAAAAACTCTGGTGAAGACCTTATGTAGATAGGAAAATTTTGCAATAGAGAGGATCCGAGACTTTGGTGTATTAATTGAGAATTGAGGCTAGCTGGAAAACTCACAACAACCATATTCTCTTGTTGAGTTTGCTGTGTTTTGATATGAAGGAAACAGGGCATCCAATTCTTTATAAACTGTTATATGTCCTAAAGTATATGAGCACTTTACACATGGGAAGTTCAAGCAAAAGGATCGGGCAGCAACTCAGTGAACAAGTGAAAGTACTTGGTCTATTTTATTAGTTATTCTGCAGTTATTAGTGGTTAATTATTTTGCTATTTTTAGCGGTTAGAAAACTACTTTTAGTTCCTATTTAAGGGACAGTTATGTTCCTATATATAATTACTAAAGACAACAGGCAAGATAAGTTGCCTTTTATCCAGAAAAAAAAGTATCGGAGATCAGAGAGTTCTATCATCACCAATCAGCTCTCATATTCGTGAGTAAATTCAACAAAGAAAGGAAGAAAGTTTTAAAAACACTCACAACCCTCATTTGATTTCGTTGAACAGAGACCCATAACTAGATCCTATAGTAGGGGCCTTAACAATTTGGTATCAGAGCTTACTATGGGTGACCCAAACCGTTCAATACAGCAGCAGTTGGATGCATTTATGATCCAAGATCAACAAATATACAAGGAAGAACGAGAACGTGATCGTCAAGATTTGTTGGCCCAACTTCAAGAGATGATGTGAGAAGTATCTCACAATATTTGCAATCGTCGGGAACACGGAGAGGGAAGCATCAATTGTGATCGCTCCAATCGCGAGGATGATGGGGGTCTGGAATGCAGTGGAGGTGGTGGTCCACTCTGCCATTGCAAATTGGACCTCCCACGCTATGATGGGTCAACCAACCCGCAAGTTCCACATCACGATAAACTAACACTTCCTACTTCTGTTTATTATATTTCTTAATTTTATGTAAGGTGGACTTGGTTATGATTGGTGAATTTCAAACTTTAATTAGAGCATTTTTCTTTTGGTTTTGAGATATACTTAAGCAAACAATAATTCTTGACAATCTTTGATATGATCTAGAGCTATGCAAGAGTTATCTGCTGATGTTGATCCTATTCCAAGAGACGTAATTCAAGACTGTCGACTATTAAGCCTCCATGAGGTATTGAAATTTTTTTGTTTTGATGCATTGTTAATTTCATATCTTGTATCTTTTCACGGCGATGCTTTTTTTTTTCCCCTTAAGTTTGTAGTGATGGCTTCCAAATTGCTTAAACCTAGTTGTGTTTTATCTTCTATGATATGATATAACCTTTCTTGTAATGCCATGTTCAATAAACTCTATTATATGATTAGAGGTAAGAGGGATGGAGGAGACAAAGGAGAAGGAGGGAGGGAGGTAGAGGAGAGAGGACCAATGATGGCTACAGAGGGAGGGAGGGAGGGAGGGAGGGAGAGGGTGGGGGGTTTGTTAAGACAAGAGAGGAGAGGCATAGATCATACATGGCAGTGACTAATGTACCCATGTTACGTTGAGTATTCAGTGTGATCGTGATTGAATTGGTTGTGCACTTCATCTAATATGCTAACGTGTCTGTCTTATTTGTGTTCTTCGTCATAAGTTATTAAGTTCATAGACCATAGCTTGCGAACTTACACTTTATTGTATAGATTTATGCATTACATAAGATCAATTTGCATGTATTGTTTAACAAGTAAAATAATTTGACGAAAATGTAAATGCTCTCTTGAGCATGCAGGCATATAGAGGGATTCACCAACCTAAGAATGTGGAGGAGGCCGATTTAGCTCGGAAAAGGCTTATATTTGATGAGTTCTTTTACCTACAGGTATATTTAGATTTTTCTCTATTGTTTGGTTTGAAGATGACATTCTTTATGTTCTTCGTGAAGTTTCTATATTTTTTTGGTTTATTTCTCAAAATTCTTTTGTTTTAATCAGTATTATTGCTCAACTATTTGTGCTTATTATCTTTATGATGCTACCTAGGAATTGCATTATTCTATACTTGAACCACAATCTAACACTTTAATGAGCTCTTCTATTAATTGGTTTGTCTAGATTCTTTTGCTTAAAATTTGTTAAGCATATGTTAATTTGTTTCTTATTACTTTTTGACATGTCACCCGCAAGGTTTCTTTATGTTTTCTTTTTTGGTTAAAAGATGGTTACTTTTTGTTAGATAAAGTACTATTGCACCATGCACACTATTTGATAAAGCATTCATACATTGTAAATATACGACTCCTGGTCCTTAAGTATGTATGATGAAATATAGGAATAAGAAATTAACATGAAGGGATAGGTTTATGCATCACCCGTAGATTTGAACAAACAAAACTATTAGTACAACACTGATGGATTTTTAAAAACCACTTATAGATTTTTAATAATCACTCCTAATTTTAAGAATTAATCTCAGAAAGGAAGTATCGTACTTTCTAAATTGAAAATTTAATAACTTCTGCAAAAACTCAAATCATATCCTCTTTTGCTCTTTTGTGTAAAATGAATGTTCAATCAAAATATGTAGACTCCACCACTTCCTAGTAAGCCAAGGAATCAAACTTTATGTTTACTGGAGTTTGAATATAAAAGAATAAAGGGTAAATTATATTTTTTATTTGGAACTTTACTCAATTTATGCAATACTAGCAAAAACTAAAAATTATATCAATTAATTGCTAAAAGTTTTATTTGTTATGAATATAGCCTGTTGTTTACTTTATAGCTTTTTTTGTAAATCTACACAATCTTCTAAATATAGAGTACAAAAATGTTACAGCTTTAGTGTTCATATTAATTTTTGGATTCTCACAATATCATCTTCCTATTAAATCCTAAAATGTCAAGGCATATGCTGTCATGTTGTTTACAGTGTTGCTACCAACCAGACTATCGAGCAATGACCGCAATTCTTTTTTACACAAACTTAGCTTCACCTGCTCAATTTCATGGAGCAAGAACCTCCTCCTGGAATTTGAGCTCATAGCTTTTAGCCTTTGACTTGAGATTCAGCACCAAACGTTGCATAGGTGGTCTTCAATTGCACAAGCTTTGCTTCAATATTTCTTATTTCATCTTCTATATTTCCTCGTTCATTTCTAGCTTTACGTACGTCCTTGTTTTTGTGGCACCTTCTCAGTCAGAGGCAAGCTTCACAAGCAGACTCAGTCTAACACATAAAAATCCAACATTCATGCCAAAATTCTCATAGCCTTTTAGACTTTTGTCCTATATAGAAAACTCATCTCGTGGGGTAGTAAGATTGCAAGCTCTTAGGGCGTCAACAATCTTCACAGTTTTAGAAATAATTCTAGCAATCAACTTAAAGTTAATGCCCTTGACAAGATTGTCATGAAGAAATGCACTCTGATAGCACACAACTTGTAGTATTTATTCCGAATATCTTCTGATAGTTCAGAATCCAAAACTAGACCATCCACCAAAATGCTGAAATTCTCAGAGCTTTTAACATCATCAAATTGAATAGCGGGGAAAAGATAATTTGAAACCTTCTAGAACTTTTGAACCCACTTCCTCGCTATCATTTTCAGATTGCTCGATTGGTTGCGCAGTACTAACAAGTGAAGACTTTTGTTGGCGAGATTTCTAATTTTGCTTCTGCACAACAGCAAATGGTAGAGACTACGGATGTTTCGTCTCATTTTTACTAGCGATGGCAACCATCTCTGTGTCATTTTGTTTGGTCTGAGCATACAAATTTAATAGAACCAAGGCTCCATCAACTTCAGCTAAGTCATTTTCCCTTATGATGTAAACCTTAAATTTGTAGGGTTCAATTAGATGGAAGACCAACACATCTCCCTCGAGCAACTGATGTGCTATCGAGAACTGCCTCCAACTAGAAGGCAATCTAGTCTTATATGTTATGTATTTCATCCTGAATTCCCTACCGAATTCATCTTCCAAAGTGACGGTAGTATCCACATGTTGTAAGTGTGCTCTACAGAATGGTCCAAGAAGGCCCATCTAGAAACAACTAGCAACATGGGATTTGACCAAAGCCTTCAAAAAGTTAGGGAATCCAAGTTCTAGATTTGATTGAACCTCCTCTGCTCTAATTGTAGACACAGGAGTGTTGTTTATCGCATTCTGAGGTTTATTTTCCCTGCAACATATACACTTCCCTGCATGACTTGATAATACGTGTTTCATTTTGGAATCAAAAGGCTGTCTCTTGATCTTGAGATGCTTCACTTCGGTTTTCTCCGCCATTACAGTCTTCTGCTTAGCCGAGGAAGAAAAGGTGAGCCTGAGCTTTGGGTGAGGGCTAGTACCAGTAGGGGAGAGAGACAATTGAGTGAGAGTAAAGTCCTCTTCAGAGGAGGATATCGGTTTCTGGTGACTGTTCTTGGTGGTTCTGTTGAAATCAAAGTCTTCCACTTCCTTTTTCACCAGATTGCCCATCTTCATAGCTCTTGCCTATTAGCTATCGACAGACAACACCAATATTCCTGAAACCAAACACCTCCCTTTGTGACTCCCCCGTTTATTTATTTATAATTAATTATAGTTCTCATGTATGCTGACATAAAATGATGCCTAATTAAGAATAACTTAATGGATTAATTACCAAAAAACTCAAACTTTACTAAATTTTGTAATTATAGCCTGAACTTTGAAAAGTGATAATAAAATGTTCGAACTTTTAATTTTTCACAAAAATAGTTTGTTGATAGTTGTTCTGTTAATAGAAGTGACATGGTAAGCCACATCAATTGTTATATTATCCACGTGGATGACAAGTGGAATTAATTGTCTACGTAAGAAATTAATTTAGTGAATATTAAAATAATAAATTTAAAGGAAAACAAAAAGAAAACCTAATGTTTAGGATGGGTCAAGCTAGAGAAAAAATCATCATAAGGGTTCATCCCCATTGTAGTATCAAGATAATCGCAATGTTTTGTAAACTTTTGTATGCAATCATCTACAAGCTCATTACACCGATCATTAGAAACCATCTTAACCCATTGAGACAATTTCGATGAATCGCCAAACTCGAACCATAACTGACATAAAACCCACCCTAAACCCAAGTTCTTTACAAAACTACCACCAACAATAGAAACAAACCTAGTTCCAACATCAAACAACATTCTCTGCATCACTTTATCATCAAAGCCCAAATCTGGGGAACCATTTTCCAATCTCTTATCCATCACAAATTGCAATTTATACCTTCTCATAACTCTAACCATCAATGCTTGAGAAACCTTGGACAACGACTTAGAGCATTCATCAAATACAACTACCTTGGATATTTGTTTCAAGCTATTGGGGATTTGATCATAATCACACCACAGGAACTCCTTCAATTTTGTTTTTTGAATTAATATACAACTACCTTGGTATAATTCCACTTGTCATCCACATGGGCAATACACATTAGCTCCATTAATGGAATGTCTAATGACATGCTATTTTTGCAAAAAATTGAAAGTTCTAGTATTTTATTGTTACTTTTTAAAATTCAAGCTATAATTACAAATTTTAGTAGAATTAAAGATTTTTTTAGTAATTAAACTTAACTAAATTTAGTGCCTGGAGGAGAATACATTAAATTTAGTGTTTGAAAGATAATTGGAATTAGGGTTCTTGAAATATTTTGTCAATTTTTAGGGAACTTAAGCTAATCAGATCATAATTTAGTTAATTAGGCCTCATTGTAATTAAATTAGTTTTTATTAAGAATTTAAAATTAAAATTTAAAGTATTTAACTTAAATTTGATGCATGGGCCCACATATTAGATTAAAAATATGAAATGATGTGCTTATGTGGCACATAATAGATGGCCACTTAACTCCGTCCAATTTTTCGTCAACTTAAGGTTTATTTTGAACGTTTTGTAAACGTTTCATTTTACGTACTTCAAGGGTTCAACTTATCATCATCATCACACCCAGTCAAGCTCCGCAATAAAGTAGGATCTAGCGTGGTCTGATAGTATGTAACCTTACCCCTATATAGTAGAGAGGCTGTTTTTGGATTTTGATAAAATCATTAGGGTCTAATTTACACTTTTTGGCATATTTCAATTAGTAAGACCTTAAATTCATCATTTCTAGTAAGCAGAAGTTTTTTAATTGGTTTGGGATTGTGTTTCTTAAATCACATTGTAAAATACTAATGAACTAATCTATTTTATGTAGAAGGATTTTTAATCAAAATTTGCATACAATTAATTGAGGATTTTAGCATCATGATAATTTTGAAGTAACACCTATAGCAGGTGAGTGTCAATGCTTTTTTCTTCTTCCATTTTTACCCAATGCAAGAGAAACAAAAGAAACAAGATAGTCTTGGAATCTGCAAAGTTTAATTTTCAAATAATCCCTTTTAGAAAATTGCCTAACACGGCAACATTTATATTGACAACATAATAGTTATATTTGCAAAGTTGATTAGCTTTATTTACAGTTGATGCTATTACTTGTAGTTCTTGCTAATTTTTATTATGTTTGAATAATCCGTGATAATTATTTCAAAATATTCCTATTACTGTGGATTGTTTGTGTAGATAAATTTACATGTGCTAAAAGTTTTTTTTGCAGCTAGCTACCAACTTTATTATGCTTTCTTCTGTGGTTGCTTCAGAAATAGAATTCTCTATCTCTTGTTCTTCAGTTAGGATTGTGTGGATTGACTTTTATCTTTTATCTTTAATCTTTATCTATGTTCCTTTTATTTCTCCTTAGGATCTGTTATCTGACGAGGCTTAGTGGTGGTTTATGATTAATCACTGTCATTAGAACTTACCATTTAGAAGGGAGTGCTGTCATGATTTAGTTTAAGGGTCACTAACAAACATATTGGTTATTTATTGCAAATAGTTTGTTGGTTTCATTTAATATTGTAGCTCTTTTAGCATAGTTGAATTCCATTAGTTTCTGTTGACTACAAAATTATTAATTTCCAAGTAATATTCATGAAAAATAATGTTCTTGATACTGCCAACTTAAAGCAATCTTGATTGAACCTAGGGTTGTGAATGATATTTGTATATAAAATTTTCGATTTGTAGAAACTATTGGGCATACGTGCTATTATCACTAAATTTAATTCTTTGATCAAACTGGTGAACGTTATTCAGGAAATTGTTGCTTAAACCGCTCTTTGTAAGTATTGTTTTCTCTTTGCCCTATCCATACAAAAGTTTTTGGCTGTGTGAAGAATTTTCAATTGGCTTGTACTTGTTGCTTTTTAATGTCCTGGTTGAATTTCTAAGTTGATAATTGTATAGCTAATAATGCTATCTCCTTTTTGGTCACCACTTTTGACTTTGCTGTATTGTCCCTGTAGTTGGGACGCTTGTTTCAAATGCTTGAAGGTCTTGCTACACAAAGGGAGAAAGAAGGATTGTTGAACAAGTGTAGAAAACCTGAATTGAGTGCAGTTTATATTGAAAATTGGGCTAATTTGACCAAAAGGTTTCTGAAGGCCCTTCCTTACGCACTAACATCTAGTCAACAAACTGCTATTTCTGAAATTATATGGGATCTTAAGCAGCCAGTTCCTATGAATCGACTCTTGCAGGT
Organism: Erythroxylum pedicellare; assembly: GCA_027563575.1. NCBI lineage: Eukaryota > Viridiplantae > Streptophyta > Magnoliopsida > Malpighiales > Erythroxylaceae > Erythroxylum > Erythroxylum pedicellare. The sequence continues at coordinate 9,242,865 of JAOQMP010000208.1, forward strand.
TTTGATTTTACTCTAATATCTGATTCTTTATTTTTGGTGAGTCTTTGTAAGTGTTCCTAATTGTTTAAGTTCTTCCTCTTCCTGGTAGAAACCTACATCACATCTACTTGACCAAATATGAGCCTACCTTCTCTAGATTGGTGTACGCTTTGAGCACTTGTACCAGAATTGGATGATAATTGGTGGCAGGTGCTTAGGATGAGATTTTCCAGAAAACATTTCTTTTGGTAAATAATTGAGGTATTATTAAAATAAATAAACTAAAGAAATAGATATATGCCTTACCAAGGGCTTAATTGAGTTCAAGCACTCGTCTTTGGCATCGTCGTTGGGCTTAAAGTTGAAGGGCAGATTGTACTTTGTTTACATATGGTTTTGTTGGTCAAGCATATTACATTTTGTAGAGATTTCAGGCATTTTTTGTTCGTTATACCTACTTCAATTTTGTCATGTTGGCAAACATAATGTAAGGCTAGAAAATAGGATAAAGGTCAGGATTTATGTGAACAATGCTTAAGACTTGATTGTTTGACTTTATTCATAAGAAAGGAACTTAGTCTATTCCAAATTATGGATCTTTTAAATAGGAACTAATTTAGTTGTGACATAGTAGGACATATACACTAAATTTTTGCTAATAGAAAGAGATTAAAGACACAAACATGTATTGTTTCTATGGAGATAATAAAGACGAAGACAGAAGAGAAAAATAAATCTCAGATATATCTGTAATTTATAACAGTCCCTATATACATGAATAGGAAAATAGAATATTCTGGATTAATATCTATAAATTAGGCCCTAAAAGAGAAATTCCACTAAACTAGGAGTACACTAAACCCACAAAATTAGGAGTATACAGCTGTCAACACTCCTCCTTAAGAAGGTGCTAGATAACTCGCATGCCTATCTTGCAAACTAAGACATGAAACGTCTTAATGCCAAGTCTCTTACTAAAAATATCAGCTAATTGATTTTCTGAAGATACAAGAGAAATGTTCCGAGTCCCATAGCTTATCTTTTCATTGATGAAATGTTGATTAATTTAAATATGTTTTGTCCTCATGTTGAACTGAATAGCCTTGAGCTCACAATATAACAAGAAAATCTTTTTATTCAAGAGCTGTAATTCTTACATTAATTTTTGAAGCCATAACAGCACACACACCCCCCCCCCATGGGCCATAGCTCTAGATTCAGCTTTTGCACTTGATCTTGCTACAACAGTTTGTTTTAGTAACTAAATGACCACCTATAAATGTGCAATAACCAGAAGTAGACCTTCTATCATTACGACATCTTACGCAATCCACAGCTATGAAGCCTTCTATTTCTAGGTGACCATATTTAGAGGCGTTTCCTTGTGTAGGTTTTAAGTACCTTAAAATACAAACATGTAAATGTGATTCTTAAGGGTCATGTATATAATTACTCATTACACTTACAAAGTATACCATATTTGGTCTAGTGTGAGAGAGATAAATCAACTGTCCAACTAGTCATTGATATCTATCAATGTCAACAAATTTACAACTGCGCCTCGTAATTTATGATTAGCTTTATAGGAGAATCTGCTAGTTTGCAACCTAGCATGCTAGTTTCTTCAAGAAGATCTAGAACATATTTCCTTTGGGAGATAAATATCTTAGAATTTTAATAGTAGTTTGCATATATCAAATGTTTACAGTAAGCTTAGCTTATATACAAAATTTTAATACCTATAAATAGAAACTAATGATTCTAATCTCATGATTTATGGGATATTATAATACAATATCTAATCCCATAATTTATGAGATACTTTGTAATCCTATGATTTATGAGATATTTTAACATAATAGGAAACTCAATCAATTACAATCAATAAATCAATATGCATGATTTTGCCATATTCTCCACTCCCAGCTTGGATATAGTTGTCTAAAAAATTTTAGCTACTCAAACCTTTTGTGAGAATGTCAGTCAATTGAGCATAAGTAGACATAAGGTGTACAAATTAATCCACTCTCATAAATTTTCCTTGATGAAGTGCCTATTGATTTCAATATACTTCGTTCAATCATGTTGAATTGGGTTGTGAGCTATGCTAATTGTAGATTTATTGTCGGAGTAGGGCCATCCCACTTAATCTTCAATTGTTCAAGAATAATCTTCAACCAAAGTAGTTTGTATATTTTGGATAATTATTTATCTTTATTTTTAGGTAAGTCTGTTAGCTTAGGAGATTATCTTCTAGGCGATAAGTTTATCTTCTAAAATATAAGATAAGTTTATCCTATTTTAAATCTGATAGCTAGTAGCATTAAATTAGGAAATACTCTTGTATAAATTCCTTTGAATCAAAGGAATAAAGTGAAGTTTTGTCCCCTTTCTAAAATCCTCTTGTTTCATGGTATCGGAGCTACTGGTTCTAGTAGCCTAAAATTTGTTTCCAGACACATCATGGCTGGAGTTCAACCAAGCCTTGACGATTCTTCTACCACCCAAACCTCCTCCCAAACACCTAGTTCCGTAACCGCTTCAGCCTAATCCTCATCTCCTTCTATTTATAATCCTTCGTTGCAAATCACGCAATATAAATTGAATGGAATGAATTTCTGTTAGTACCACTCCATGCAACCAGCCTGTTAGTGCTAGCAATCAGCCCACTAAGCCCATCCAAACCTACATCCGTAAGGGTAAGATGGGGAAGGGGGCAAATGCCACATAGACTAGGTTGTTATGAGTTAGTTATGGAGAGAGATTGTGACGTAGTGTGGGAAGGAAAATAAAGATAAGTAGAAGAGAATAGGTTATAATTGATGTAGATTGTAGCTGGAACTCGAAAATAGGGCTTAGGGTTTGTAGAAAAACCTCTAAAAGCATAAAATTATTTGATTGATAAAAGACATATCTTAAAATCAAGCATAGGCTGTCTATTTATACTAGTATAGGACAACTCCTAATAGGAAAAGGAAATACTAAATTAGA
>JAOQMP010000208.1:9317931-9336730 GCA_027563575.1 Erythroxylum pedicellare
AGAGTGTAGTTAATTAATAACTAAAATGTCAACTTTATTTATTTATTAAACTACACAATAATTTTTTTATTTAAACTTCTGTATTGTAAAAAAGATGAACTATGATTACCCTAGCTAATTAATGAGAATCATTTTAATTATATCAACTATCATAGAAAAAAAGAAGGGAGGGAGTAGTAGTTTTTTTTATTTTAAAAAAATCAATTTAGGATGTAAAACAAAAAATGTAGAATTGCCAAGTTGTAGGTCAAACAAAAACATGCAAATTATTCAATTAATAAGCACTGGATAAACCAAGTTCAAGTTCAAAACCTAACTCGTAGACTTTGGAGGGAATCCAAATAAAACATTATAAAATAAACACATTGAAAAGCCTCTCTTCGCTGTAGTAATATAATATACAAAGAGTTAGAGCTTTACTATCTGTCGACGTATAACGTATGTACATTAGTTGCATCGCATAAGCTTCTAAAATGGAGCTAACCTCACGCATCACCTTCAACTACTTACCACTGTTTGCGTCACTAGCCAAAGACCTGAACGGACTTCACATACGCGTGCCGAGAATGCTAACTAGAACTAGCATTCTCGATCTATAATTGACGACATGGGTCTCTTGACCATCCACTCATTTTATTAACTCATATGATAGCATCACAAGATTTCTACGCTTGAATTATTTTATATGTTTCCTTAAATCAAGAGGTTCAGACAAACACACGCCAATACCAAACTTATAAATCTTTTAAAACCAAAACCTATAAATATTCTAAAATCAAAACTTTGGTTCCAATTCTTATTAGTATTTTGCGTTTGGCTTATACCAACTTCTGCTTCAATTAATCATATGATTTTCAAATTGATGATATTTACCTTTGGCTACAAGGAAGTTGTGATTTATAAGAATATGTACTTTTTTTATTTTTATTACTTAATAAATTTAATATGTCCAAATTAAGCAATGGTTGAAAGGTAAATACCGCCACGAAAACATTGGGAGTTTGGAGTTCGATCGGCTTTGACATTCAAGCACAAGCCTTCTACTTCTTTTTCACACACTCAAGTCTCAATTTCGGAGACAACAGAGCTGAAAATTGCAAGCTCGCGTTCACTGTTGAAATTTCTTTCATCCCCACAGATCAATCAAACAGCCACCTGTACAAAAACAATTAACCATTTTCTCTAGTTAGCTTAACCATATCAAGGGGTCACTTGTTAACCCGCATAGCTTTATCCGAGCCACACCTGCTCTACTCTCGCTCGCTTTATATATATACATATATATATATATATAGTAACACACATACTGACCTGACACATAAGTTACTGGTTCTCTTAGTAAAATAGTAACCTTAGTTCTCTTCCATCTCTCTCTCTCTCTCTCTCTATATATATATCTATCTCTGCGTTCTGCAGCAAGAAACAGGCCTATTGCAGCAGAGAGTTTCAGCAGAGGCACACCATCCAGTTAGTTAAGTAACGGTTTTTTCCTCTTCCTTCTTCCTTCCCATTTTGCCCTTCCCATCTTCTCCAACTTATCCTGCTTCAAATTTCATTGTCTCCGCTGAAAACTCTGTTGTCATTGGACGTCATACAAATACCTCTTCTCTGAACTTGCTTAGCAACCCAATTCAAAGATGATTAGCTGGAATGATATTTACACCGTTTTAACGGCGGTGATTCCTCTGTACGTGGCCATGATCTTGGCCTACGGCTCTGTACGATGGTGGAAGATTTTCAGTCCGGATCAATGCTCCGGCATCAACCGTTTCGTGGCCATATTCGCCGTGCCACTTCTGTCTTTTCACTTTATCTCGAAGAACGACCCTTATGCCATGAACTTCAGGTTCATAGCAGCAGACACGCTTCAAAAGATTATAATGTTAGTCGCTCTCGGGCTTTGGACAAACTTAACAAAAAATGGAAGCTTGGAGTGGATGATCACAATCTTCTCTTTGTCGACCCTTCCCAACACGCTTGTCATGGGCATTCCATTACTAATCGCCATGTACGGCGAGTACTCCGGTAGTCTCATGGTTCAAGTTGTGGTCTTGCAGTGTATCATATGGTACACTCTTTTACTCTTCCTCTTCGAGTACAGAGGAGCGAAGATTTTGATCATGGAACAGTTCCCTGAAACAGCAGCGTCAATTGTTTCCTTTAAGGTTGACTCCGATGTTGTATCTCTCGACGGCAGGGACTTCTTAGAAACGGACGCTGAAATCGGAGACGACGGCAAGCTTCATGTGACTTTGAGGAAATCAAATGCTTCCAGACGATCTCTAGGTCCAGGTTCGTTCTCGGCATTGACTCCACGACCTTCGAACCTCACCGGGGCAGAGATTTACAGCTTGAGTTCCTCGAGAAATCCAACACCAAGAGGCTCAAATTTTAACCATTCTGATTTCTACTCCATGATGGGTGTTCAGGGTTTCCCTGGTAGACACTCAAATTTTGGTCCCGCTGATCTCTACTCAGTTCAAACGTCGCGAGGTCCAACCCCGAGACCATCAAATTTTGAAGAGAATTGCGCTCCAATGGCGACCATATCTTCTCCTAGATTCGGTTTTTATCCTGCTCAAACAGTACCCACTTCGTACCCTGCTCCAAATCCGGAGTTTTCTTCGACGAACACCCCCAAAACCACCGTAAAAAATCAACCGCAACTACAACAGCAGCAGCAGCAGAACAGTGGCAAAGCAAATCATGATGCTAAGGAGCTTCACATGTTTGTGTGGAGCTCGAGTGCGTCACCGGTTTCCGATGCCGGTGGCCTGCACGTTTTCGGCGGTACTGATTTTGGAGCTACAGAACAATCGGGCCGGTCTGAACAGAGTGCGAAGGAGATAAGGATGCTGGTGACCGACCAAAATGGCGAAAGTAAAGGTACTAACAAGCATGTACTTACTTAAACATAATTGTATGCGATTAGTAGTTTTTTATTTACAACGGCTTGATGTATTGCGGTTTCAATATAGTTAAAGTTTTGGTCCCTTTTTTGTAAGCTATTCCACAAGGTGGGGAGTTTGTTGGTGAGGACTTCAGCATTGGTGGTAAAGGAGATGGAGAAGAAGAGAGGGATAAAGAGGGACCAACTGGACTTAACAAGCTTGCGTCAAGTTCAACCGCTGAGCTCCACCCAAAAGTCGCCGGGGCTCCGGAGTCCAGTGGCAACAAGCAAATGCCTCCGGCGAGTGTCATGACTCGTTTGATACTGATCATGGTGTGGCGAAAACTCATTCGCAACCCTAATACTTACTCCAGTCTCATTGGCTTGGTTTGGTCTCTTGTTGCTTTCCGGTTAGAAACTAAACGGACCCTTTGATTTAGTTCACCTTCTTTTCTATCGTCCGATTTTGACAATTCATAGTAATAAACCATGTGAGTGTGATTGAATTTTGTGTGCCGGTCATAAATTTCTCAGGTGGCATGTGGCTATGCCTAAAATAATAGAGAAGTCAATTTCTATACTCTCTGATGCTGGCCTTGGAATGGCGATGTTCAGCTTAGGTAAGATTTTTGTTCATCATCTTTTCCTTACCCTTTCACTACCATCTCCCTCTTCTTTCACCCAACTAGTCGGAACAACTTCTGCAACCTGTCATACCTTTTTAAGTTTGGTACAAGGTGAAATTCGTTAATGAAAAATATGGTCAATCCAAGTGAAGGGTATGGGTTGGGGTCATGAATGCTCACAACTCATGACAGCCATCCATTCCATTCAATTTTTAGTGACCTTTGGGAGTTGTTAATGGCGAAGAAATTAAACGGGTTTTTGTCTTAGAATTATAAATAGATTGATCACCCGACACATGGGACCAGTTTAGCTCGCGGTCCACCGTCGGTGGGTACCCATTGGTGATGGCTACGCATTTCGCCCTTTGAATTATGGTTTTTGGTAAAAAGTAGTTGGAAGTAAGAAAATTAAGTTTGTGTTGTCTGATTTTTATGTTATTTTTGTTGAAATTAAGGTTTGTTTATGGCCTTACAACCAAAGATTATTGCGTGTGGCAACTCCGTCGCTGCCTTTGCCATGGCCGTTAGGTTCCTCACCGGCCCTGCAGTTATGGCCGCTGCTTCAATAGCTGTTGGCCTCCGCGGTACCCTCCTCCACGTCGCTATTGTGCAGGTAACTATATCTTTGTTTCCCACTTAATTGTTAACGTACTAATACCAGTACCCGTACCACGATTCAAAAATGAACTTTATTTTCCTTTACTAAGCTTTATATTTCAATAATTCATTTAAACTACATTGAAAAATATTGTCTTGTTAATCCTGATCTTTGTAATAGGCTGCACTACCACAAGGAATAGTTCCATTTGTGTTTGCCAAAGAGTACAACGTGCATCCAGCTATTCTGAGCACTGCGTAAGTATTAGCTAGCACTAAGTTACTTTCAGAGGGTAGTCCGTAGTCGCTGATTTTCTTAAAAAATTCTAGTACATATTTTCAATTTTCTTTTGGTGTTGCAGGGTTATCTTTGGAATGTTGATAGCATTGCCAATTACTCTAGTCTACTACATACTTCTTGGATTGTGATTTCCCATTTGTAGTTGCGGAGAGAGAGCAAATGAAGAGAATTTCGGGTTGCTGAATGCGTGCAGCTGTTGAGTTGAACAAAGTAGATATGTTCCTTATTACAAGAGGGTTCGCCCGGCAAAGAAGGTCTAGGGTAAAGCATTTGCCTCCAGGTCCCAAGATTTTTGGAGCTAAAAGAATTACTCATCAATCGCCCTGATATCAGGATCCTGCACCCACTAAGAACCAAACTGTGTTTAGTTTATTCCTTTGAATTGATCCAACTTTGATGGTGGTGATATAGGAGCAAAGAAAGCCGGACAGAAATATAGCCCAGGAGACATGAGTGAGCAAAAACAGGAAGTTGGTCATGGAGGGGATTGCTATATATCTTAATTATCTTCGTTGGTTCTCTCAATCATGTAAAGTCTGATTTGAATATTCTTACCAAAGTGACAGCCCAAGTTGATTAAACAAGCGCTGAAGATGAAGGGAGGGTGAGAGGTGGTTTCTTGTTGATTTGCTCCGTTGTTCGCAGTGTTGGCTCTTACTGTCAGTAGATCCGGCAATTATTTACGCTTGTCGTTTTGTGTAGAAAAATTTGTAATATGAATGAGAAAAAGGGTCATTAACCGTTGATCATTTATAATGTTAATGATACAGTTTATAGTAAGACAGCATGTTCCATGTCTTTCCAATTAAGGAAAAAGAAAAAAGAGGATAAGGTGAAATTAAGAGGGCATTTAGATTTGTGACTGAGTGGGGCTTTGTGCACTGCTCACAAAGTATTTACATTACGAGGAGCCAAGAGACGTACTTAGCTATCTTAACTTTCGGCTTTTGTTTCGCTTTTCAATCTTACCCTACCTTCGTGTGGCCAATTGGAGTTGTGGCTTTGAATGAATAGACAAGTGGAGGAGGTGGTGCCGTGGTGGGTTGGTCAAAAATTTCAACTTCCTTTTCCCAACTTTTCCTTCGAGGAAAGTGAGTGCAAAGATCATCCCTCTGTTTGACATCTTATTCATTCTTTTACAAAGTCTCGTAGGCCGTAGCTTGCTTTTAGCCTCACCAGTTGTACAACTGGGATCTTATCTCAACTTTCCGAAGCCCTCATATTTCTTCAGCTAGATTTTCTTACCAAGAGGTAAGTAATGCTTTTAGAGAGTCAGAGTAATCCATAAAGTTGATCTATTGCAATAATAAAATTACAGATTCAAACTAAGGAAACAACTAGTTTATAAAAATATAAAAAACAAATTGTGTATAACATGACCCTTTTTATGTTGACGCAAAGCAAATAACTTCACATATTGAGCACGTTGATTTAGGTAGTGCTTTTTTTAAGTATCCAATACACAATAAAAGTACTTTTGAAGAAAATTAGCTCCACAATTTTGCACAAATGTTTTTGAAATTACAATAATCACACCCCTGCCAGTCCAGCTAAAAGTTTCCACATAGCACCGAATTCCATACGTCATGTGAATCCTCTGATCAGCCGTTGCCAAACCCAAGACTTCCATCTTAGAGTGTGTAGCAGTAGGAGATACTTTTCACAGAAAAGTCACCATTTCAAGCTCTAATCTCAAAACCCCTAGAACAACACCAAATAGGCATTATAGTCAATAGTCGGCACGCACAAGCACACTAATCGAAAGTAATTAAAGATTACCTAATATATATTCCTATTTGTGGTAAACAGCAAGTAAAGCAGGTAAGACCAACATGCCCCAACGAGAAAGCGATGGGTCTTAATGGAGTGACATAGAAAGTCACGGTGCCGATGAAGTTCTCACGTGGGATCAAAGGGATATTGCATCAAAATGGGCTACGTGTGCGGATTTCGAACCTCAAAATTCTATCGCAATCTAGTGCTGAAATTGAGCCTAAAAACTTCGATAAAAATTTTGGACCGGACCACCTCCTAGTCCTGGACATCAACGTTGATAGGTTTAAAATCTCTTGATTTCACTCATTCCAAAAAAAAAAAAAAACTCTTGATTTCAAGAATGAGATTCCAATGCAATAGCTTCTCTCCTTAGGGAAAGGTCATTCTTGTTTAGCACACAAACTTGAAAGTTTCAATGGAGATTTTTCAAGAAAGATTTTAAAGAAAATTTATCTGGTTCCAAAAGCACATGATGTGGTATTATTACAAACGGATAACATTTTATAAAGTGTCCATTCTTTTAAAAATTTTCAATTTAACGTTTACTTTTAAAATTTTTTAATTAAGTAATCAATTTTTTAATAAATTTAACAATTTAATTCAAAACGTTAATTTTATTAATATTTTGTTGAATTGGATATAAGTTTTTTTTTAATTCATGACATATAAGATCTATGATTTTGTCGTTCGAACTTTAAAATCTATAATAACCCTTCAAATACTACAAGTGCACGGGTCGCGATTGTAGTATAAGAGCTGTCGATCCTACAAGGAAGAGGACTAATCTAATTTTAAAATCTAAGGCCAACAATAGATGAAATTCAAAATAAACAATGCAACAGAAAGTAATCACAATAATTGAACTCAACCACTTAAGTCAGAAATTAAACACTGAAGAATTAACAATTGAGCAATATACAATCACAATAGAAATCATCCTAAGGAATTTGCCAATTTATGAGAAAGAAAATTTTACTTATCATTAATGCTAACCTAGTCCATTATATGTCAAATGGAGTGTCAGTTTAAACTGCCCTAGGGTTGATTACTCTATCTTGAGTTATAATTATTAAACCCTAATTAGATTATAGAATTTGCAATATCTTAATTCAAAAATTATCCAAAACCTAATTAGATCTGAAACACTCTAATAAACTACTGGAACATCACATAAGATCTCTCTCTGCATAATTACTAATATGATTTATTACAGTTTCTCTCTCTGCATAATTACTAATATGATTTATTACAGTTTCTATTAAATTACCTAACTCTCATTAATTCGAGTTAGTTATTTTTTATTCAGTTCACCCTCTTGGTTTATTACCGAATTATACAATAACATAACTAAATAATGACATTCATCCAAATAACACAATCAACTAAATTATCATTAAATCAAAATAAAATCTCAAATGAGAGTTTAGAACATTATAAATATTCCAAATCCTATTATCATACTATCCATCTTAATTCTATACATCAATAAAATTGAAACTAAAAGGAAATACAACTTGGAATAGACGATGGAAAGTAGCAACATCGAAAAAACCTATTGATCTAGGAAGCAAGTCGAGTTAATTTCATCTTCCTCTTCCTTCTTCTCTCTCTCTCTCTATATTCTCACTTTAGGGTTTCAATGGTGACTGTACGGAAGCTCCTTTTCTCTTCCTCTTTATGTTCTTTTTATACTTCTTTACGTTTTGGGTAACCCTAAGATTTTTCAGGGTCCGAAACGTCTAAAAAATCCCTCAAAATGTGAAGTTTGTGAGTATCTGCGGGTTTGCCTGATGCAGGCCACGATCGTAGCTCACATCCAAGCCTTCTGTCACGATCGTGGCATGCAGACTACGATCATGGGTCGTTCCTTGAGCTTCGATCACGATCATGGCATGTAGGCCACAATCGTGGGCCAAACCTAGAGCTTCTGGCACGATCGTGATGGCTTGATAAGCCACGATTGTGGGCCGTTGTTTTGGTCCGAATGTCTTCGAAACTCCTCTCTTCTTGGATGTTGACCTTGAAACACTAGCAAACATATCAAGGTACCTAAAAAATATAATATTTAAGCTTAAAAGCTTGTGTTAATTACCCTTAACACCATGCGATTTACACTTATCAATCTATGGAGAAAATTAATTACCAACTGATCATCAAATGGACTAAAATACCTATCCCAATGTGCTAAAGTGAGTTTGTATAGCTCCTCTTTTTAAATTCATTCTCTAAGCTATTAGTGGTATTTTCTTGTGCTATTGACAATCAAATTTTGAACCATCCTCATTGTTCATTGGTGTGGTAGGAATTGAATTGGTGGGAACATGACCTTTCATAATTAGAGAGCCTCCATCTATATTGAAGTCGCCATAGTTGAGGTAAAGGCAGAGCTATCCGAATCACTTCTCTTTCTTTCAGTTATGGTGCCTACTTGTATTAATTGAATCACTGCCTAAATTGACTTTTGCTCTTATATAAATTAAAAAACTTGAATTCAATTTTCTTGATCTATTATGCCTGTTATTTTCCATAAACATCTTTGTTGAATTATTAAACCTTTGTAATATAACTCTCTTTATATGCATAGAAAGGCATCCTAAACCTCTGTAATATTACTCTTCCTCCTAATGACCGGTAACAAATTGTTGAATAAAGCTATCAAATGTACTTTTCATATGAAGATGATAAAATGATCTTCCAAATCTCCCTTGGTAATCTAGTTTATAGAATATGAAAAGAATGTAATGATAGGACATTCTCAAATCATACAATGAGTAAAGAAGCTTTTCTAGTGGATCTCTCAATAAAAACTAGGATGCAACTTGTTATCCATTAAATTAATCAAGGCTGCAATCCTATCGTCAGTAGATATTGTAGACTATTTTTGATCTCTAAAGAACTATAGAGTCTTTACATACAAGGCAATGTAAGCAAACATAAATATGCTAGCTTGGGAATTAATTGTTGGGGATTACATTCAATTCTTGATTGAATGCCTCAATTCATCTAGTTTCAATTGTCTATTACTCTATTGTTTACCCCTCTTAAAAGATATTTTATGACTTTTTCAATGATGGTTATTAATTTCTTTTAAAAAGAATAATGCTTCTGCTATTCTCACTGCTCCAACTAGGCTATCGATTGTCTTTGTTAGTGCCCATTTGAGTTTCTATGAGTAGTTTATATGCCTTTTCCTTACTTATTTTTAATAGTAGTTATTCATCATCCCCTCAATTAGCTATAAGGTAGCCTCTATATTCTTGTTATTCAAACTGTAGTAGGTGAATTAAATAGTTAAGATGATGGGGATTTCAACAACTTATCTACTAAATTACATATTATAATTAGGCAAATCATATTCGTCTAGGCATTTGGATGTCTAATTTTATTTTATAGTGGTTTAAAATTGCTTAGTCTCCATATTGATTGTTTTAGGGACTGATAATGGAGTGACATACAAATTCATAGTGGTGATGAAATTCTAACGTGGGATCGAAGGGATATTGCATCAATATAGGCCACATATGCGAACTTTGAATCTCAAAATTCTATACCAATTAGGTGCTAGAATTGAGCCTAAAAACCTCGATAATTTTTTTAGACCACCTCTTATTCTTAGACGTAAACATTAATAGGTTTAAAATCTTTGATTTCAAGTATAGGATTCGAATGCAATTCAGTGACCAATTTTTTATAACCTTAAAAACTCAGTCCAAAATTTTAGTTTTATGAATATTTTGTTGATTTTGATATCAAATTTTGTTTATCCATGATATGTAAGATCTATAGAGAAATTAATAGTCAAATGATCATTCATATGGACTAAAGTACCTAACCAATTCACTATAGGGTGGCTTTCGTAGTCTTTATTCAAACTATAGTAGGTGAATTAAAAAGTTAAGATGATGTAGATTTTAACTACTTATCTATTAAATAATGTATTATGATTGGGTGAATCGTATTCATCTAATCATTTGGATGGCTAATTTTATTTTATAGTGACTGAAAAATTCCTAGTCTCCATATCGATCTTTTTAGGAATTGATAGTTGTTCTCTACTTCTATCTTGTTATTTTGTTTTTCTCTATATCAAATTATGGTATTTCAAATTCTGTAATTTATATAGTTTTTCTCTATATAAGTTCAAGCAACATTCTTGGCACAACCTAGGTGGTGAACTGAGTAGGTGGTTGTTGTCATTCTTTAACGTCCTTGTTTTGATTTATTTTTCTTTTAGCTCCATATATTAAGGACTTATTCTATAAATAAGTTGTGGCAATAAAATCTTTAGAAAGAGCATGTTGTGATTTTGGTTTGATAAGGTTCTTGCAGTTTTGATTTGTTACACTTTAATATATTTTGTTGAAAACTAATAATAAATATATCTAGTTAAGAATGGAAGCTATTTGTGATCCATATTGCCCTTTTATGGTTCATGCTAGTTGGATTAGAAATGAAAAAAAAACCTTTGTAATGAAGATATTAGAAAACAAGCAAACTTGCCGAAAAAAGTGAAAAGAAATAAGCAAGTTAGTGAGAAGTGGATAGCAAATGAATTCTTATCCAAGTTTAGGAGGAGCCCTAATTGGACAATTAATTAAATGATAGATAATCTTCGAAGGAAGTATGCATTGCAAGTGACTAAATCTTAATGTTATAAGGCTAAATGAGAAGTTGTTATGATGCTACGAGAATCAATGGAAGGGCTTTATGCAAATTGTAGACTTATAAACAAGAATTATGATGAGTCAATAAAGAAGGACAATTCATCAACCAAAAATGGACTTGATAAAAAAGGTTTGGAAATCCAATGTTTAAGAAGTTTTATATGTGAAGTATGGTTCCTTTGTGGTTTTTGAAAAATAACAAGGGTATATGGATGCTTTTTTAAGACATTTTTTAGAAGTGCTTTGTTAGCTATAGTTAGGAGTTATATGAACAATTAGATATATTGTATATGTTACGTTGTGATTGAAGGAGAGAACTACCAATCTTGGCATTGGTTTTTCAATCTTTTTAGTGATGATCTAACCATTAGTGGGAATTATGGATGTTTATAAGAAATCAACAAAAGGTCAACATTCTAATATTCATACTATTTATTAGTAAATATATTTTGAATTATTATACTTACATTATAATGTTTTATTTGTCCTTTTATTAATCTAGGGTTTAATAGATGCATTACACAATCTCTTCCTAAAAGTAGAGCATAGAAAATGTGCTCGATATATAAAAATTAATTTTGTTAAGTGATTAGTTGCACAACAAAAGTGGAATTTGATGAAATAATCGAATAGTTGAAGAATGTATTGAAAAAGGCTTACGATGACTTTAAAGCAAAGAGTCTTGAGACTTCTATGAAAGCATTTATTAACACAAAGCCAAAATGTGAGATTGTTCTTACAAATATATTAGAGACATTTAATGGATTCATTTGTGAAGTACGATCAAAAAGCTTGATTAATATGCTAGAGGATATTTTAGTTGCTTTAATGACTTGAATTTATGAAAAAAGAGATATAATGATCAAATTCACTAATAATATATGTCCAAATCTGAGAAAGAAAACAGAGACTGCACAATAGGAAGTAAGACTCTTTATCACCAGGACAAATTTAAGTTTTAAGTTCGAAGTAATGCATTTTTCATATAAGTTCATTATTGATCTACAAGTAAGAACATGTAAGTGTAGACTTTGAGATTTAATAGGAATCCCATGTAAGCATGCATTTTCTTGTATTTCATATCAGAGGGAGGATATCAATGGGTATATAAATCGATACTACGAATGTAAATGTTATTTGAAGAGTTATCAATATGTTGTGGAACTCATTGGTGGTCTAAATTTTTTTTTTCCGAAAACTAAAACCTTTAAGCTCATATTCACTTTTAAATTTGGTTTTTGATCAAGTTTTTTAAATATCATAAACATTTATGTGTACACAGGCCACCTAAAGATATGAAGTAACATTTTGAGAAGTTAGTGGGAAAACTTATTTTGCGGTTTGTTACCAAGTTACAAATTTTGGATAATTATTTATTTATTTAGTCCTAATTGGTAATATACTTTTTGTTTGTAATGTGTTATAGAGGGGACGAAGTTAATTTCAAGTGTTTGAACTAACTTAATCTTCTCGAAATATAAATGCTTAAACAATAACTACAACCTGGAGAAGATAAGGGCCAAAAATTCAACTCCAACTAAATATCATGTTGATGATGGTGAATCAATTACATAATGAATCATGCTTAAACTTTTTGTTGTAATTTGGATATGTATTTAAACTGTGTGTTGTGATATGGATATGTATATTTATTTGAATTTTGTGCTACAATTTGAATAAGGATAGGGATGTTTGACTATCTTTGATAATTGATCTAAACTATTGCCTTCCTATTATTTGTTTGTCGTAGTTTTAATTGCAGCTATTGCATAGTCTTTTTTATGCTAAGTAAAATCCTTTTTCTCCTATTACAAATATATAACTATTAAAAACTCTTTGAAGTTCTTCTTCTTGGGATATTGGTGTGACATTTCAGTTAGGTTTAAAGATACATTTTGGCAAATCTTTTTTGAAAGATATTAAGGTCTTAAACTTATATTATCAGCATAATGACAAATATTTTTTGTGGTTTGATCACTATAAAAAATTCCCAAGAATGCATTGCAATATTTTATGTACAATGTCAAAACAATTGGTCACTACATCATTCTGTTTTAGTCCTTCAGATATTATTGTGCTACAAGTTATTATTAAAAAGCATCAGACACCCATGATATATAGTCCCATAGAACCTATAAAATAAATATAAAAACAAAGATATCAAACTTATGTCAAATTTTGAATTATTTATGAATATCAAATAAACTCAAATTTTGCAAGCAATAATGTATCTTGCAGATAAAAGTCTTAACCCAATGTAAAGATTTCTGGAAAAATTGTTTACACTAACAAAATCTCATCTCTTTTACCATGTCCACATACTTACAAGTCATATACAATTTGAATGATCATCATTCAGTTCTATAACATTAATATCATATACGTTAGAATTGAAATAATCATAATGTGTTCATAAAAACATAAAGGCAATACTCACATTTGTATTGTTACATTAATAAAAATGTTGACCAGTATTAGACTTAACACTTAATATTTGTAACTTTATCTTGTCATTATAATTAGGACAATCAATATGGCGAATTTGAAAATTCACTCAAGATAATGATTCCGTATGATATACTAAATATAGTAACAACAAAATCATGAATCTCATTGTACTGTTGAATATAATGACTTTTCTTGACAAAATTGAGAGTATTTCTTTTCAACTTCTACTAAATTGTTCAAACAATAATAAATAACATTCTTGAATCCATTAACAACGGTTTTACAATCTTCCCATATCAAGTATATTCCAAGTGTAGATGTAATAAAATTCGCATACCCATTTTTCCATAATACATGCGATGGTTATGTATCATTAACACATATTCATATAGTTGCTACAATAGCAAACGAGAGGCTACAGATAAAATAATGGCTTGTGATAAATAATGAATAGGTTTAAAAAACAAAGCAATACTATAGTTACATGATGAATTATCCAAATAACCAATAGGGTAATTTTGTGTTATGTAAAAATATTGAAGCTTCTTGATAAACTAAAATAAAATCATTGACCATGAAACTAGCAAAGAATAACCTCTCAAACTAAAGTACCGCTAGACATAGGCAATAGTATCTGGTCTTTTGTATTTTCTATTGAATGCCTCATTTTGATGTCGCGTCTAAAAATTTTAGTCAAATTTAGAAATGCAAAACGAGTACCAAATTGGTGATATTAATCTACCATTATGATAATCAGACACAGAAATAACATCAAGAAGAGAAAAACTTGAAATATAATTATTGGAGTAGTATCACACACCAACTTCTTCCAAAATAGGAAAAGAAATGAAAATTTGATCGTAAGTTTGAGCACAAAATCAACAGAAAAAGAAAACAAAGTAAAAGAAAAGACAATGGACGTAGATCTCAAAATCACCAACGTTGCAAGAGATTAGGAGGATCCTTTTGGAGATCCTGAAGCCATCATCAATTAGACATAGGGAAAAAAAAGAAGAAAGAAATCGTGCTTTTCATCTATCTTTAGGTCATGTCACTTCTTACTTACGAAAACACAAAAAAAAAAAAAGAGAAAGGAGATAACACATGGCAACTGGTCTTCTGCGTCAGATCTTTTAACACAGAGTTGTTCAATTAGTATTACAAAATTAAGTAAAATTTTAAATTTTTTTATATAATTAACAAAATTGTATTTAATTTCAATACTAAAATGAGAATTAGCCGGTTACACAATCCACAAGAAGCAGATTTTTTGCCCACTTGGTAAATGCCGATATAAGACTATGTAGGCAGCACCACGACGAACAAGCAATGACCACGCAGGTCGCCGACCGTCGAGAATACCCACTTAATTAGGTAACTAAGGACATTGAATGTACATGGAAAGCATACAAATTTATACACGCAGGTAGCCGACTATCAATAATACCCACGTAATTAGGTAACTTAGGACGTTGAATGTACATGGAAATGCATACAACTTTATGCATAGTAACAAGTGACGTGACATGGAAGTTGTCAAACTGTATACTAAACCCATCTAATGCAAAACAAACAAATAAGAGTCAACTCATGAGCAGTCCAACCATTGGCGCAGAATGGCAGTTCCCCCTTGCTCTTTAGCTACATTAAGAACACATAACAGGTTTATGCCCATTTCTTGCTAAATTAAACAAGAGAGGGCAATTCCGTTTGGTCTCCTTCATAATTAAAGACTCGTGTCTTTATCTTCTTGTTTTCTTCAAAGCTCTTAAATTCGTTGCGTTCTCTTGCCAATCCTCTCGACCGGTGATTTCCTGGACTTGCCTGTTTGGACTCTTCTGGTTATTGTAATGTGCCGCTGGGACAAACCTTTGTCTAATACTTCCAATTTAATCAAATCCCTGTTTTCACTCACAATTTGATACTGCTGTCAATTTCTTACGGGGTTTAATAATTTGAATCAATTACGCCTTATTACATCAAATTGTTCAACTTAGACGTCTGTATTAATTCTGGGTTTATATCAAAATCGATGGCTGTACAGATGACAAACCAATTACAGAGAAGCGACAATGACCATCCGATCTTTATCGAACGGACCACATTCCACATGGCGAAAATAAATGCAAAGCGACATTTGCGCATTCGATGGGATGGATCATTCCGTTAGGTGACATGGACAGGTAGGAGTGATCATAGTACGGCTCATTGCACACGTGTCCAAAGCACTGGTGGGTCCAAACTCATGTAGACGCCCATACTCTAAACATGTGGTATGGGGAAGGATTACGAAACATGGGAACCGAAGCCATAAAGCAAAACCAGCAAAAGGGGGTGAGTCTTGGGGTTATGTATGTGTTAATTTGTGTGTGTCACTGCAATGGCAATATCCAACTTAAGCGTAGGGACGAATGAGAATGTATAATTATGGGAGGGGTTTGGGAGTTAGTAATCCGGCATTTTTCTCCAAATACAATGATATGGCCTCTTTTATTTGGACAAAATCAATTGGCTAGCTATCCGATTGGGGTCCTACATTCTGTTCGGTGACTTTTACCTATCAAACTATATGTGTCGATGATAATTGGAAAAGCCTGAAAAGCTTGTCCCCACAATACATACCTTTTCATGTGGAAGAGTCCATTTCCCTTAAATTTATATCTGTTTCCGTAAGTGTATTAGGCTTTTCCCAATTTACTGCCTGTCAGAGGATGTTTACCATGTTCTCCTGGAGTGCTCGGAGTCAATATTTGCACAAGATTGTTAAAATGTCTTAATCATTGCCCAAGCTATATCCTAACTGAAATAAATCTGCGCTTACGTTTTTCTTTTGGCGTATTATGAGATGTATCAGAGGCATGCGATTAGAAGCAGAAATTATTGCGGCTTGTATGCGCACAAGTTCACACATTTTAGGCGGAAAAAGTCCCGAATGACATATGATATGCTCCTGGGCTCGCGGGCATTGCATGATTGAACTAGCCCTAAAGATATAAAAAGAAATTGTGCCTTAAAAACAATATAGTGCAACAGACCTGGAATCTAGGAATTCCAGCTTTTTTATTAGTTGTCCACTTTACTGTGATTGCATCAACTTCCTTACACTTTCCTTTGAAACAAGGTGAATGATTGTATCGATTAAGTTTCCATAAAGTGTGGATTTTCTCATACTGATATGCAGTGAATTCGTCTTATAGTTAAGGCATTAGATTTTGGTTCATATCATACCAGTACTTTTGAACCTCTTTTCTTTTCTTACCATATTTTTAATAATTAGTAAGGGACTTGTTGTAGTTGTTAATGTTTTCGAGAAAACGTACTTTTTTGTTAAAAGAAAATCTGTCACCTACTATATCAAGTTTCAGGAATCCCTTGGCTAGCTTCCACAAAGCTAAAAGCTTTTAATGCAAGTATCGCTGCTACTTTATTTATTTTAAATAACTGAAAAGAAATTGGGAATTCATGGCCTTGAGTTCTTGTATTCTATGTTATTAAATGCACGTGAGTGCTAAGTAAGTGGACACTACTACAAAATATAATAGTAGAAGCCTGATGAAAAGAATCATTAGGTTATGCTTAAATCACAATAATAAGGATGGACCATATTAGGTAGGAATAAATGTATATGATGGCATTGAAAATGATATGAGTAGGCCAAATTGAAATAACCACTCATGCATCTTTGCTCGTGTGCGTGGCTTGATTCTCCAGCATATATGGGGAGCCGTATATATTTGTTTTCAATTGGTTAGCTAAACATATCATGCCATCATGTCGCCAAGTTCAAACACTAACAATATATAATATAATTGAGCAACTAAAGCTCATTGTCTTATATGGTTTATTTTTAAGGAGTTTCACTTGTGCACTTACTCTAAAATATGATGTAACAATGAAATTTATAGATTTTGTTTATACCTTTTAGTTTTGCAAAAGGCACATATAGAGTTGAAAATTTTGTCTATTTTAAGTTATACTATTTTCTTTTTGTGAAAATTCGAGTATTTTTTTTTTGAAATAATTTATCTTATCGTCATTCTTTTCTTTAATTTCAGTAAAATTAATGTGATTTTTTTTCAAAAAAGTACCAAAATAAATTTCTTAAAATATAGAGGGTTATATTATGTTTAGTACACAGCAGCCGAATGAGACATCTTTTGAGTACATAAAAAATCATTATTTTGCAAAGGTTTAGATATATGTGTTAGTAATCTTGTGCTCTCATGTCCATGTTCTTTTAAACCTTCACTCATCTCAATTTTAGTCATATTCTACAGAAGTTGATTAAGGTATCTTTCTTCTTTAATTAGGATATACATTAGAGATAATGCAAAT
The DNA here is from genome assembly GCA_027563575.1 of Erythroxylum pedicellare. Classification (NCBI taxonomy): domain Eukaryota; kingdom Viridiplantae; phylum Streptophyta; class Magnoliopsida; order Malpighiales; family Erythroxylaceae; genus Erythroxylum; species Erythroxylum pedicellare. Next base: position 9,335,569 of record JAOQMP010000208.1, read on the forward strand.
GGGGTTGGAGGCAAAAACATTCAAGTCTGGATGAGAAGAGAATAGACAACATAAAAAACAAAATAAAGTTCATCAAGACAATGAGATAGAAAGACAGGGAAGTCATGACCCTTGTAGGGTAAACTACAGACAATGGGGGAAGGCTTGCACCAACAACGATGGGGACCATATTGAAGTAAGAGTTGATAGTTTGAGAGGGACAGGCCGAAACATTGAGTGGTTCGTTTTACAATCCAAAGCCGTGACAACACACATCTTACACATCCACATCTATTTTTGTAGGGATCAATCTTGTCAAAGGCCCCATTGTCCCCTCTCTTTGCACCTCCTTTTTGCCCTTCCTGAAACTACTGTATATCCTCTGTCTGCTTTTTCAATTTTATTTAGTTTCTGGACACTTGTATGAGGAAAAGATGGGATAGTGGCGTCAGTGTGGGGCTTTCTTGTGGGCTTTTATGAGTTTTGGATTGAGTTCAATTGGATTGTCATATGGCTTTCAGCCTTTTGGTTTGAGTTCTGGTTCTCCTTTTTAACAATCGATCAGAAAGTTTCGGAGATGCCTTAATGGCCCAACCTTGAATTGTGTGGACATGCATGTCAACGTTTTGTTCCTCATGTGCCATTTTACTGACTTAGATTTGGAGTTTGAGTTGGACAGCGTTTGTCGTTTCATGTCCAGTTTGAGAAATCGCGGGGACGATTCGTTCAGCTTCTGGTTGATAATTGACGAGCTATTCAAGGGCACTAGCTTTCACAACTCCAACGCTGTGTTTGGTTGCTGTCTCTAGGCGGTACAGATGGAACGACACGGAAAAGAGGAGACGGAACAGAACAAAAATTGGGAATAGTGAGGTATTTAGTTGTAATGGACAAAACAGAAAAAATTGTCTCCGTCTCGAGGACATAAATGTGTTTGATTGCAGTAGACAGAGCATAACAACAATGTCAATAACGAAAATGCCCCCACAATATAATATAATTAGAAATATGTAATTCATTGATTGTTTTAAAATGAATGATTTATATTAATAAAAAAGTTAACAAACAATAATAATAACAATAACAATAACAATAGGAAATTAATTTCGTATAATAATAATAATAATAAATAGAAGTAGAAGAGGAAGAAAATTAATAATAATAAGGAATTTAATAATCAAAA
>JAOQMP010000208.1:9406050-9421843 GCA_027563575.1 Erythroxylum pedicellare
TTTGAAAATTTAAAATATTAGGTATCATTGTAATTAGTATAATATTATTATATTAAAAATATAAAATAATCTAATTATGGAAGAAAATATTTTAAAATATTTTATCTTTTAAATATTAATTTGATAATTTAATCTTAATTTATTTAATAAAAATTAATTTACTAAAAGCTAAAGGCTTAAAATTAGAAAAAATAGGGAGAGAACTATTTGATGCGTGTAATTTTTATGAGGCTGGCGTATGCATTACACACGTGACAATCCTCCTTATACATGTGTTATACATGCACCCATCATTTTACAAATCTAATGTTTCTGATTGTTCTACCATTGCCTCTAATCTTTGTTTTTTGTTGTCTTCTCTATTATTAGTAAGGAGCTATCTTCAAGATTGCTTCTCACAGCTCAGATAACTCCATCACTTTCTCTTGCTAGCAACATCTCATCTCCCTCCCTCTGGTAAATACAAATCTACATATTATCACCCTTGCCCCGCAGGGATAAGGGGGGAGGAAGGGGCTTTATTAACGATGATTACTATTGTTGGTGTAAGGACCATTATTGACGCTGGTTACCAACTTCGCAATTAGTTTCATCGGGATAAGGCTTCTCAACCTCTCTTAATAACTAAAAAAATGGAGCAAGTAGATTGATTTTTTTAGAAAGGATTAACATTAAAACAAAGTTGAAACAAGTCTTCTAGAAACTTCAAAACTTAAGGGTGCAAGTGAACTTTCAAGAAATTTTAAAGCTAGGGGGACACGCGATTAAGTTCTCTAGAAATAGACCTTAAATTTTCCTAAAACTAAAATCCTATAATGACATGCATCAACATGTTTCTAGTTCTAGCCTTAATCCTTTTATCAAATCAATAACAATCAAGTTAAACAATTAAAAGTAACTTTGGTGTCATTATTGGAAAATTAATTGAAATCAAAAGGGTAAGTGCAATAAAATGATATTTGCAATTTTCATCAAATCTCTTTAATATAATAATTTGAAACATGAATCAGGAAATGAAAGCATCAAACATAAACCTGATTCAGTATACTTTGAAAGCTTTTTCTTCTCAAAGAAGTTGTCAACTACAAGCTATTCAAATGTCCATCCTTTAATGGTATCCACATTCCATATATTAGGAAAGAGATAACTCGAAAATTAAGAAGGATTTATAGAAGTTCTAACTCCATTATATCTTTCCCTTTTATAGGAAAGGAGTAGGGTATCTTCCTAATTAAATTAAAATTAAATTATTAATTATAATTAAAGTCTAAATCTAACCATAACTAAAATTAATTTTAAGAAAGTAATATATCTTATATTTTATCCCTAAAGATTCTTAAACTTTACAATGAAGTCTAAATTAATTTAAATTAATCTTTCTCTTTAATTTCTCTTTGTATGTGACCTATTAAGTTCTTAATATGTTGGTAATGACTATAAATTATAATTTTAATTCATAATTAAAATTAGATAAATTAAAAATCTTCTTTTTTTCTTTAATTTTCTATTTAAAAACTTTCTAATTATAGATCAAATTTTATGTATATCAATATTCCATGATCTTCTAATATTTAAATAGTTTGACTTAATCTATCGATATATTTTTTTGGAAGTTAACTAAAGAATTCATTAATAGTCATGAAAGGCATAAAAAAGGGATAATACAATAAGATTAAGTCAAGATAAGATACAACAATATAAGTGATTTCTAAGGAAAAACTAGAACTAAGGATTCCATTGTCTTCTTAGATCAGTGCCTAGGTGATCAGTCACTTGATGAGCTACCAAGGTTTCTTTAATCCAACAATGCAACTTATGAATTGGAGTATGCTTATTGGTTTTAGTCTTTTGATGAAATGTTTGGTTTCTTTCCCTCCAGATTGCATAAACTGTGCAATTGAAGTTAAGATTTAAGCATATTCTATACTTCCCCATACAGTGGAATTTTGCTTAAACCTATGCTAGAATCTTTTTCCTATCTGCTTTGTGACAAGATTAATTTAAAGCATGTTGAATACTAGCCCAAATGGAGACAGTGTAATCATATTTGAAGTATAAATGGGCAATGCTTTCTTTTTCAATATTGCATAGTTCACAAAGATTGTCATTGGATCCATAGATCCTATCCTTAGTTTTTAGTCTGCCTTTTACTGCTAGCTAAGCTGTAAATGAGGCTTTCCAAACAATATTGAACCAAGGAATAATTGGGAGAGACGGCTTAAGTGCCTTAATGTAAGTAGTGTTTGAGTATTCCCCATTAGAGCTTAAAGTACATATAGGCTTATTAGGGATTGAGGAAATTGATTAATAGTTAGGAAGATAAATATGAAGCCCTTAAGTCCCCCTACCTTGAAATTGCTATAAGTTATTTTGTATGATGGTTTGCACTTTGATTATGTGGAGAAAATGTTGAAGACAAAGTGGAAATGTCATTTATGAGGAAAAGAGGACTAACGGAAGTCCAATTGTTGAACCAGAAATAAGTATCATTATCATTCCCCACCTAGATAATAATGAAAGGATACACCTTATTGGTTTTTCTAAAGATCTAGATAAAAAGCCAGGAATGCTATTTCTTCTCCCTAATCTATCATACATTATTCTTTTTGAGATAGATCTCATTAATCCATTTGCTCTAAATGGAATTCATATCCTTGTATAGTTTCTAAATCCTTTTTGCAATCTACATAGTTGAAAAGGTTGAGATAGAGGTTAGTCTAAGACCCCTTCTTGCTTTCTCCAATAGAGCTACTCCTATTTAAATTTTGCTCCCATAGAAATGTCACATCTCCCAGACCAGAGAAAGTCTTTGATACATTATTTAGTTCCTTAATGATTCTTTTAGGTAAAAGAAGATCAGAACTCCAATATGTATATAGATTGTTAAGAACTAAGATAATTAACTACACTCTCACAACTTGAGAAAAAGCTATATTTTCTAAGAGTTAATGATTTTTTTTATATTTCTCTAGGATCCTTATCTTGATACTTCAACCTGTTAGTAAATATGGGGACCCATAGGTATATAAAAGGCATACTATGCATACTCAATCCAAAAATAAGTTGTAAACTTTTAGAATTAGGTGTATATGAGGAGAAATATATACTACTATTGCTAGAGTTGAGTTAAGGCTAAAGAATATGCTAAATACTATAAGGGAATTGTGTAGAATTGAAATGGATTCCTACAGAGCTCCATATAATAATAAAAGATCATTTGTAAAACATAATTTTGTAAGAGATATTTCTTTGAATTTATAATGAATATTGAAGTTTGAGTTCTAAGAAATGTTGGAGTTGATGATTCTGTTCAAAACTTCCATGACGATGAAAAACAGGTAGGGAAAAATGAGATCTCCCTACCTAATATAACCTCTAAATTATTTGATAGGGTCCCATTAATGAGGATTATGTATGCCAGAGTTGAGATGCAAGCGTGAATCCATTTGGTGAATAAGATGGGAAAACAAAGACATTCCAAATATATTAAAATGAAATCTTAGTGGAGCTTATCAAAACATTTTGGAAAAATTAATCTTAATAGCACAACTTTTAATATTTCTACTAGATTTGTACTCTCTCAAAAACTCTTGGATAAGAATAATGTTATCTGAGATTGATCTGCCTGGTATAAAGGCTCCTTGAGAGCATTGAATGAACTTGTTCAAATTCTCCTTAAGCCTATTGGTTAATAACTTAGAGATGACCTTGTAGATTATGTTACAACAAGATATAGGGCAAAAATCATCGAGGAAATTGGTACTGAGGTGTTTAGGGATCAAGAAAATATAAGTGGCATTGATTTCCCTCAAGGTTTTCCCAGACTTTTGAAATTCCAGTACTGTATCCACTAGTATACTACCTGTTATATACTAAGTTTTGTAAAACAAGGGGGTATTAAACCCATCTTGCCTAGGAGCTTTCATAGGGTTAAGGCTAAATAAGACATATTTGACTTCCTGAGAATATGCAAGGAGTTGCAACTTAGTTAAAACCTCTTGTGAAAGAGAATTAGAGGGGCTTATAATATTTTCAAGATTTGCCAGGTTGGAGGGACCATATGAGTTTGGAACTCATAGCAAATTTTCAAAATAATTGAGTATCATTTTACTTAAGTCATCTTCATCAGTGATCATGTTCTCATTAGAGTCTTGGAAACAAGTTATTTTGTTAGTATTTCTACTAACAAAGACTTAATTATGGAAAAAATTGGTATTGTAATCTCCCTCCTTGAGCCAAATTGTTCTTACTTTTTGCATTAACAATGTATTTTGATATCGAAGGACCTTAATGTAACTCTCAAGTTTGCATTTCTTAACTTTGTTAGGATTGAGGTAGGAGATTTCTTGGGTTCCCTTAACTCCATCTTGGCCTTAAACAATTTAGTAGAGGTATTGGAATAATCAAAAGTGAGAAAGCATTTAAGTTTACCTATAAGAAGTTGGAGCTTCCTCATTAGCTAGTATACCTTGTATCCTGGAATTCTAGATGTCCAAACTTCTTGCTTTAGATTCATAAAGCCATCCTTGCTAATGAGGAAATTGAAGAATCTAAAAGGAGATTTAATAGGAGATGAAGAATTGAAATTAAGGACCTCTATACTGGAATGATTAAAGTAAATACGGGAACTAAAGAGTGCATAAAAAGTCAGGAAATTGGCTAAACCAAAGATGGTTGACAAGAACTTTATCTAGCTTCTTTATGATAAGCCAAATCCAAATTTTCTTACTGCTCCATGTGAAGAAGTTCCTAACTAATTTTAGATCTGTCATTTCTAGTTTAGAGATTGCATACCCCGTCTCCCTACCAATGTTAGAAAATTTTATCCTATCCCTTTAAGCTTTAGAGGGCTGCAAAATGCAATTTAGATCTCTAAAAATTAACTGGTGCCTATTAATTGAAGAAGGAATGGAATATAAGTCTTCCCAGTGTTTAGCTCTCTGAAATTTGAATTTATAAGCATAAATAATAGAGATTGCAATCTCAATGCCTATCTCTATAAGCTTACAACTGAGGTAAAAGTATTTTTCAGAAGAATTGATGATAGAAACCTAAATTTTTAGAGGATTGTATACAAAAATAATCCTGCCATTGATGTGAAAACCATGATTAGAACCAAAGTTCCAATTTTTCCCTAAAACTTTGATCACATGATTAAGTTTATGATCTTTTAATCTGGTTTCAAGCAATCCCATCAAAATTGGTTTCTTTTTTGGAAAAATATCCCTAGTTGTTTGTCCCATATGAGGCTCATTAAAGACTATGATATTCCAGAAAAGCATAATAGATAAGGAGTTGAGATTACTAACCCCTTTTGGGTTTCCTTTTACTTCTCTCAAATTTCATGGTGGAGGTAGGAGTGAATTAAGCACTTAACTCCAATCTCTCATTAGATTGAACTTGAAATGGGGTCTCCTTTTCTTGATCACCATCTGTGGGCTTAGTACATATCCCCTCTTCATTCAATTTAGTGTTATTGAGTTGATTTAATGCAAAATTATTTTGCTAGTTGGCTAAGTCATCATCATTGAACTTTCTGATTCTGACCTACAAGTAAAGTGATAATATGATTGTTTTCTGTGTGATGAGATTCCTCATTTATCCCTATAAACTCATTAAAGCTCCTTGAGGAGAATACCTTCCTAGTAGGCCTCCATTCTTGTTTTTTCCAAAAGTTAGTTTCAATCGTAAGAAAGCTGAACCTCATCTTTTACAAGCTTATTAGCTTGACTGAGCTTCATAAGAGGTAGGTTATCAGGTAGAGGATTCCTAGAATTGATTTCCATAAAAATTCAAACATATCTACTCTTTTCAAGCTTGGAAATTATTGAATCAAAAGCCACAGGCTTACCAATAGAAATAGCCAAGAAACTTAAGCCATACATAGTCCAATATGCTAGAAATTAATCCAAATTGGGATGAATTCTATGCAACTCTTGTCAGACTCCAAACCTAGAACCCATTTTTGGATGAACATTGGCTACCGTCCAATATGTCAAAGGCTAGGTTCTACTATTTTATTCATACTATCACAGTCTGTGAATTCGAATAAGTATGTTCCATCATCAGTGAGAGTATTTTGTCAAGAACCTTGTTTCCCCACTGGCTAATGCCCAATTTTGCATAAAGGGGAAAGCAAGTCTCTTGCTAAGAAAGAATCCCATATAGGTGTTGCTCCAGAGCTTGAGCCCCTCTTGTAGCAGTTCAAGTGGTGAGGATTCAATGCCATCTACTATGGTAAAAGAAAAATGCTTAGGCTTATCCTGAGCAAAGTCTGAAGAGACCATATTGCTCTAAGATTTTCCAGTTCCATTCATGCCCTCAACCTTTTATTTACTAAGGAAATTAACATTCAAAGACTCTATAAGAGTAGGGAAGTTGAGCTGAGCTATATCGTTGGGAGACGAACCTCTCTTGGGGTCTTCCATATAACTTCCTAAAGGGGGGAAGTTACCAACCCCCAGTTAGAACACGTTTGAAATGGAAAGTTATTGTGTAGGTATGGAAGTTACTGTTCATCTAAAAGAAAAGCATTAAGAGAGATTATAGTTGTAACCTGTTCATATATTGTTATAACGCATAATTCAATCCTTTTGTTATCAATATTTTAATTAGACATAGAATAAGAAATTAGTGTCTATTTCATTTAAATCAAATCATGTTTGTTCTTACTAATTTGTAATTTATTTATAATTAATATTTGAAAAATAATCTTTTCAAATCTCAATTCACTATGGTTAAAGAATTTTTTAAAATCATTACTAATAAAGAATATTATAATATTCTCCTTAATTATCATAGGGTGACGAATTCTTTGTTGATGTAACTATTTCTATATATATCATATTATATCTAAGTATTACTGACTAAGCTACCTTAAGTAAAATATAATTAATATTAAAACATAATAATTCTCACTTAAGATATTTTGGCATATCTCAAGTCTAAGGATCAACTATATAACTATAATAATGAGAAAATTAAGAAACAAACCAATAATGTTTCTTTTGGAGTCATCATAATCGGGTTGATTTAGTAAATTTATTCTCTAATAAGTAGCCATATGTTTATTTAAATATATCAATACTTTAATTAATAAGATCAATTACTTGTTTATAAGAAAGAAACATAATTTATTCTAGTTTTACTTTTCCATTAACATCTAGTTTGATGAAACTATAACTAAGAATAATTTTTAAATACAATTTTAATTTTATAATTCTACTATCAACATAATTTCAATTGTATAGTAATTATTTTAGAAATTTTATCTTTAATGTTAAGTACTAAATATAATTAACAAAACACATAAAAATAAAATAATATCATGCATCAATTGTAACCAAACAATTGGATGTAAGGATATAAACTAACATAATTAACAAGTAATCATGAAAATAACACAAAAAGTATGTGCAATACTGATAAAAATATCTAAACATATTTGTTAGGAATTTTTTGATAATTTTTATACCTATGTTTATTGGTGTTAATTATGTCTATGAATATTAGTGAAGGATATCCTTCCATTATGTGAACACAGTTTTATAATTACTATCCTAATGCATTATGTGACCTACAACGAAATTTGATGAGACTGATGTACGAGTTTTATGTTGAGTTTGTATAAGTAAATTGTTATAAACACATAAATCTTCTTTTTTCTCTTTATTTTATATCTTTATAAGATATGGTTCATATGATATTAGAGGTAGGATACTGTCATTCAACATGCATGAATATAATTATATTCTTCTTGTCAATGCAAGCATATCATTCCATAGTCATTATGGTAACATTCATATGAGTTAAGTTATTTTTCCAATAATATTGATGATGCTTGCTACATTAATGATTGAGACAAGGCCATGAATTACTGTCTTCTTACAAGCAAATTAACTATTATACTTCAATTCATAGTCATAAGAAAGGGATTGTTAATTTTTATATTATATAATATATAAACAAATTTAATTAAAAAATGAATTTTGTATTTGATTTTATGAACATAAGTTTTTATAATCAGATCATGCTAAAACTATTAATTATTTAATATATAAAAGGGCAATTCTAGTATTAGATAAATGAATTAATGGTACAATAGAATTGTGATTGGTCTCTTAGTCTATATGTATAACTAGACGATTTTTAGTTTTCTTTCCCTTTCTGTATCTTTTTTTTTTGGCGCTCTTAGCTTCCAGTTAATATAGTCTGTCCGACGTTATTTTGAAGCGGACTTTGTAGATTTGACGACGATAGACTGGCTTTAAGAGATGTAAATTTGTCTTAAAATATGTAGATGACATATCAAACTATAATTGAACATAAATCCAGGTGTTCGCTATTTGCTAAGACTACGCAGAAGAAAACATATGGCATTTTTTCCGGGAAAGGATAATGATCGACGTGCTAATTTAACAGAAAATAACTAATGTGTCATTTGACTTGGGCACCAATTCACAGTTAACACAAAATTTGTTCACTAGTTAGTTTCTGAACAAACATAGACCCTTTCCTCGACCAAGTAATCTCTAAAATTGTGAAGCTACCAATCCTCAGCTTCATTCTAAAAGCAAATCAACCTCGACAACCTCAACAAATTTTCTTCAATATAGAACATCTCTCTGTATCACTCAATCATCAACGATCACTAGGCAACATGTCGGGCGAGGATGAAGTGGTGAAGTTAGAAGAAGGGCAGAGCAGCGCTAAATTATGGAGCCAACATAAGCCGTCTGATAGCCTGTCCTCATCTTCTAAAACAGTTGAACTTGTTCAGAAAGTAAATTTTCTTTAACTGCAGCCTCTTTTTGTTAATTCTATTGGAACTTACATAAAGCTAATATACTCGCTAAAGGACTTGCACAATTGAGCTATTTTCCCTTGCCCAATTATTTCCTCTAATACAATTCTAGTTAGGAACATCTGAGCTCGCGACTTTGTTTAACTTGTAAGAAACATCAAGTGTTAAACACACCATCGTAAAAATGAAGTTCGTCTTCTTTGTCTGCATGACAGATAATAGCGGAGATCATAGGGACATATTTCGTGATATTCTCTGGCTGCGGTTCCGTTGTAGTAAACAAGCTATATGGTTCTGTTACATTTCCTGGAATTTGTGTAGTATGGGGTCTGATTGTTATGGTTATGGTTTACTCTCTTGGACACATCTCTGGTGCACATTTCAACCCAGCTGTGACTGTTACTTTCGCGCTCTTTCGACGTTTTCCATATAAGCAGGCAGGTGCTTGCTCGGACAAACTTTCAACATCCTCACCCTCACTCATTTTATGAAGGTATTCGATGTAGAATTTATTAAAATTGGTAGCTTGCAGGTACCTATGTACATTGTAGCTCAGGTATTTGGATCAACTATGGCAAGCGGGACCTTGTGCCTAATGTTCAAAGTTCCTCATGACGCATTTTTTGGTACAGTGCCAGTGGGACCTGACGTTCGATCTTTCGTCATGGAAATAATCATCTCCTTCCTCTTAATGTTTGTCATCTCCGGTGTTGCCACTGATAACAGAGCGGTCAGTTGACTTTTAATCTTTGTTTGTTTATAGAGAAGTGCTGGGATGTGTTAATGTTGAATGCTTGCAGATTGGAGAATTAGCAGGAATTGCGGTTGGGATGACTATAATGTTAAACGTCTTCGTTGCGGGGTAATTTCCTTCTTCTGTCATAATTGTATATCTCAACTCGAGCGTGGAAATCACAAGCCGTTGTGTGCTTTGACAGGCCAGTTTCTGGGGCATCTATGAACCCCGCGAGGACATTAGGCCCTGCCATTATAATGCAAAATTTCAAAGGAATTTGGGTTTATATGGTTGGGCCATTCATCGGTACCATTTTTGGAGGTTTCGCCTATAATTTGATTAGATTCACTGATAAGCCTCTCCGTGAGCTTACCAAAAGTTCGTCGTTTATCAGGAGCTTTAGGGCCTAAGCCATCGTCTTTTCTAATCGTTGTCGTCGCATTTAGATGGTGTTGTATTCGAAGCACTTGAAAGAAATCATTGTTGAAATAGTAACAAGTCTTGTTCCAGAGTTCCAACTTTTGCACATGCCACTAACTGAATTATATTCACTGACATGCAAATTCACTAAATACGTAATATTTCGGACTAGGAAGCACGTTCTACCTTCCTTTTTCTCACATCAATAACCAACCTATTGTGCATCCAAAAGGAACCGATGAAAAAGGAACCCTTGGTCTAATAAATAGGTTACAAGTGACCCATGTTTTTTAAATGGGTCAAGTCTTTTTAACGGGAATTACATATAATTTTTGGCCACAGCTTATTTCAACTTCGCATTGCACCTACTAATAGATTTTCCGCCCAACTAGGTTTCCCCGGTGAGCGTGAGAACAGAAGGGATAGCATTTCAGAGTGTAATTGTCATTGACTTCCACTAAAGGAGGCTCTTGGAATTGGGCTAGCACTTTCTATTAACCAATTAAGATGTGTTAAAAGAATAGATTACATCATACAATTGTTTTAGATTTTGTACTTACAAAATTATAGGTGGATTTGCATTTTTCCTTTTGTTTTAGCATCAAGTATTATGTTCTCTTTTATTGTTGGCTTCTTAAAAGTGTTACGAAATATGGCCCTATTTTCTTTTTAAATCTATATCCGATTTTGTCAATTTCTTTGAAATTTGTTTATTATTTGAATAATAAAAATCTTTTACGACTCGAAGGTGGTGACTATCCGTAGTTATCACTTGTCAGTTAAAATTAAAAAATAATAAAAATTATGATATTCCTTCCTCCTACCGCATTTATCATTTTTTTGAAGTTTGAAACCGTGAACCTTCACCTTGATACGCAACACAAGTTTGTAAGTATTTTTTTTGTGTATTTGGCTATTTTCGTATGTTATTGGCTATTGCTTTTGTGTTATCTACCATGCAAGCACGTAGGTATGGTATCAGCCAACCATAATATTGTAGCTGGAGTAAGATTCGCCGTCAAATTTTTTAGGTCAAAATCATGTATTATAATTGTTAGTCTAATACAAAAAATATGTCTACATTAGTTGTAATCATTTTGGTATAATAAATTTAAAAAGATGCATATAAATGTATAAGAGTTTGAAGTGATAATATTGTTTTGATAAATGAGATGCAGAGTTTTAGTTTGGTACCTATCCATTTGATTTATAGTATATTTTGCTATATGTACTTGTAAATATCTATTATATATCGGTATCTATTCTCATTTAGTGCTATACTTCATGTAATGCGGTAGTATTTTATAAATAATATTATGATATTTGTGATATAACACGATAGTGTAGTGGAGATGAAATAAAGAGTGAGAATATTCTTTATATATAACGACCATACGTAGTGCTAGAGAGGAAATTGGGCATAGGTGGAAACTAAAGTTGGAAAATTTAAAAATAATTTATTATTTAAACTAAAATTTGTAGCTTACAAGAGTTTATTATTACTATAAGGTAGGAAAGAAAGATGATAATGAAGATTTTAAAATCGAAATATTTGTGTGTCATCAAGGTCAGCCGCGTTGAATAGAATGGAACCTAGAATTAGTGAAAGAAGGCTAGAAATTAAAAAATTTATGAAAGTATGCCATGTTCAAATGTACAACCTAGTATTGTAGCCGCAAGTGGGTATAAAAATATTACATATTTAGGAAAGAATTATCTTAATCACATAGACAGTTTGACAAGAGTGAGGTTGGAGGAAGGAGACATAAAAGTGGCAAGGAAGATGATTATTAGAATAAAAGAGAAGGATAATAGAATTTTATGCAGAATTGATTGTGACGAGGAAGGAAGGATGACAGAATGCTTTTTGGACAAATGTGAGAAGTGGAGTAGCATATATGAAATTTGGTGATATGGTTATGTTTGATACCAGTTATGTCATGAACAAATATTGAAGTCTATTTGCTTTATTTATTATAAACTATCATAAACATTTTATATTGCTTGATAGTGAATCCTTAGGTAGTGAGACCATCGATAGTTTTTGTTGACTTTTTCATATATGGTTGAGGTATATGAATGGAAAGTCATTTGACATTGTAATTATATATGAGTGTAAGAGAATAGGTAATGCCATTAAGGTGATATTCCATTCTATAAGGCATAAACTATATTTATGACATATACTAAAGAAATTAACTGAGAAATTTAGCGTTTGTAAAATTTGTAAGAAGTTGACATACACATTTATGGATACTGTGTATAATGCCAACATCACTAAAGAAATTATGACAAAATAGCATGAAATTTTTGTGGAGTTTGACTTGAAAAATAATTCATGGTTTAACATTCTATTTTATGACCATATAAGGTGGGCTCTAACATATGTTATAAGGTATTTATAGGTTGGGAATGTCAATGATGCAAATAAGTGAGGACATGAATGCTTACTTTGATCACAATGTGTATGAATGTAACACATTGAGATGATTTATTGAGAAATACAAAGAAGTAATTTAAAAAGATTAAGTGTGAAATTGAAAGACTCCTCTCCTGAAATGACTAGACGACCTGCCTGGCATCCCACAGTGGCCCTCCAGTTGATATTTAATCCAATTGGAAAGTTCTCGTGGAACTAAGCCTATTGCCCTTTTAATGAAAAGCCTTAACTGAACATTAATAATATAAACAGTAGAGTTTTTTTAAATCATTTTATTAAAAAATTTTTGACACCATAACGACTACAATTTTTATATTTACAAAACTTCCAAAGTCCTTGAAAATGTTCAAAACACTTCTATAATCACATCAAATTCTCCACTACAAATTTTAGACCTCAAATCCACCCACAAGCAATCTTAAACAATTGAATCAATTAATTTAAAAAAGGCTAAAACATATTTATGCATTTAATTCTAAAACATTTATATACATGTATTATTTACACAAAATACATTCTAAACATATTCATAGATATGCAATAGTTCTCAAAAAGTATTTACAAGGAAAAAATGCTTGCGCAGTAGCACGTGACGAAGCTAACTACTCGTGAAGTGAAGTCCCTACTACTGAAGCCCCTGAGTGTGCACTTGAGAGGTTTTATTTTAAAAACAGAAAATAGAGTATGAGCTAAACGAGCTCAGTGAGTGTTATTTTTTCTATTCAAATCATATTTAACAACTTAAAACTTCCCTAAAACAAATTCATTTCATTTGGCATAATACAATATCGTTATAAAATATATAAGCTTCCTGAAACCATATTAGAATAACTTTTAACTTAAATAGTGGTGGCATTATTGTTTTCATAAATTTTCTTACATAGCTTAGCCCACCACTAATTTTTTTACCACACAATATCCTAGGTATAAAGTCATAGAGCTAGTTCTGCATCACTTACCTGTGACTGGTTAACTACTAGTTACAGAGCTAGTTCTACATCGCTTACTCGTAACAATTTTGGCTAACACTATATATGTGCAGAGGGCAACTCATTGGACTATTGATAGGCATAATACTACCTACTGTTAATAACTGACGCCCCTCAGACACTGCCATGCACATTTTAAGGTACTCTGATTGGTAAATCTGTAATACCATAGGCTAAAATTTTAATTTTCTTAGTACCTTAACTTTTTGCTTGGAATTTAAAAGACTTAGTAAATAAAGAGCAACTTATACATTTACAACTTATATTATTTTCGAAGTCAATCATGGGAGGATTTTATATTAATAATAATACTAATAAAATTTATAACCATACAATTTAATGCATAATTTAAAGTCACATGTCATCAATTCTTTTGCAAATAATTTATTCAAATAAAACAATTAAAATACTCTCACAATTTTGCAAATTTAGTGTCAAGCACACTCATGCATTCTATACCTCTCCTTCACCTACACAAATCGAATTTATGACAACAGCGTGTCATAACACTACATAAAATAAACCAGATTTACTACTATAACAGTGGTGAGTCTAAGTTGATCCCACAGAGAGTGTTTGATTAGCTTTTGAAATAAAATTAATCAGTGTTTAGGATGTTTTTGGGGTTTGGTTTGGTTTAAAATAATAAAATAAAACAAAACTAACAAAAGCAAATTAAAAAAAAACATGCAAAATGATGAAAGTGGTGAATTCCTTAGGAGTCTAGTTATTTGGTTCAATCTCGGTCTATACCCTAATTAAACATATTTCATTGAAATGTTGCCCTTTTATCTCTCCTTGAACTATTAATGGTAGGTTAATGATAAGCTCTATTAATCTAAGTTTTCCCGTAAGTTATGTTTAATTAAGGTACGATCGTTAATTAAACCTAACTACCGAGTAACCTAGGATACGATCTCTAGATTCGATTGGGTAGTCGCATTATGAATTAGGAAAACCGATTAATCTAAGAAACAACCACATATGCTCTCTTTATTAAACCTAAGTTATGTTATACCTAATGATTATGAAGCATTATTTGCTATAAATGAATCTCAAATGTAGCAATTACAGATTATATTGAAATTCTAGCTATGGGTTCATACACAAACAATCAAACTATATGATAATACAATCATTCATTCACAAAACCCAAATCCACATGCATAGGATAACAAAATTGATCTATAAGAAGAGAAAGAAATAACAAATACAAGGAAGGAATGCTTAACAGGTTCGTCGATGTCACTTTCGAACTGGTGTCGAGAAGCTACCCCTCCATGGGTCTCTCATCGTTAAGAGTTTCTGCTGCCCTCTTCATGTCTCCCAGTCGAAGCTCCACTCTTTCCCAGCTGAAAACACTTAAAACCTTTCATACCCTCGGTTGTGACAACACTTCTCTCTTTATACTAAAAACTAGGTTAAAAATAAGTGAGGTGGCTTTGTGTCACAGACGTACATGGCCTCTCATGGCCATGAGAGGTGTTGCATGGCCGTGAGCATGCTCATCCGCTCTTCACTCTTCATGTTGTTTATTTTTCTTATATTTTCTTGCCTTCTTCTTGATCTAATCTTCTTCTTCTTGATCCATGAAGACAAGTAAGTGTGATTCTTCAGAAGACAAGTAAGTGTGATTCTTCAGAAAACAACTCAAATATAGTGCTTTTGACTCACCTTAGCTTCTTCGCTTCTGAATTGTGCCTAAAATCACATATAAGTCAAAGTCAGTATCCTAAACATTTTCATATAAATAATCACTAAGTGTTATGAAATAAATTCATAATCAGTTAAACACATATCAATTTCCCCCACACTTAGCTTTTGATTGTTCCTGAACAAAAACATCAAGATTAAGATTATAGACCCAAAACATTGACTCATTTCCAATATGTTCCAAGAGTATATAATCATAAGCAAAGATGAATGACTTTCAAAAATCATAATAAGAATTTAACATTCAAGGCTTCGACTCATGAATAATCAACATTCAATATCTTCAAAAACTGAGCAATCTAATGATAGACTTGAAAAATGTGTTTAAATAAGATATATTCTCGGATACACTCAACACCATTCACAATAAAGACATTCCACAACTTTGCATATCATTTCATTTCTCCACCACTAAGGTTCACATGCAAAACCATGGATCAAAGGACTTTTCAAGGTTGTAATGTAAGCAATGGTAAGGTGAGATGTATTTAGGTCAACACTACAAGAAATAATCGATTTACCGACGGAAAATTCCATTTGGAAATGGGAAATTTCCGTCGGTAAATTTCATCACCGACGGAATTTGGTGCCCCGAGAAATCGGTCGCTAAAGATGCCGTAGTTAAAATTACAGATCGTCTAATTTCGTCGGTAATTTACCAACGATATTAACGACGGTAACTTGTTGTCGGA
>JAOQMP010000208.1:9453929-9465833 GCA_027563575.1 Erythroxylum pedicellare
TACAAATTAGTAATAAATGAAATTATTCACAATTGTAAACTTGTAATACAATATAATTTTAACTTAAATATGATCAAAATACTATATAAACTGACCATCAGTAAATGTTCATAATTCATTCGTTGTGACAAATATATTTTCTTCATAAATCGTCTTTTCAAGTTCATTATAATCAAGATCAGGTAATAATTCTTCTTCTTTGATCCAAAAAGCAGTATGTTTAATACAACCAATATCAACTGGATCATATGTTTTCTTCCACGGATAACTAGGGAAGTTTTGCGTGTGAGTCAACTTTGCCTGTTCTTTTAACTTTGGATAAAATAATAAAATTCATAAGTAGTGGATGATTCACTGAGAATGTTCAAATATTTTTTCCTTCATTTCATATTTTATTCCGTGATCATTAATTTTCTTCCTCTTTAGAACCCAACTTGGACAATATGAATACGTGAGTAGGAAAAAGGCAATTATAAGATTTTCTTGGAAACTTCAAATATTTCAATTTATTTTAAGGGTCAGAATTTACTCAAAAATAAAATGTTTTGAATTTCTTAAAGTGAATTTTCGATAATAACTTTATCTAGAAGAGATATACGTTAAGCTGCATAATATGCTTTTGAGAAACAAACTTTCAAAGTTAAAAGTGAAAAAAAAAAAAACACGGTTTCGTATTAATTAATACCTATTAACTATTCAATTTCTCTAGCTAGAATATTTGTCTCGTTGGCATTTATCTACTCGGCAGGTTTTTAAGTTTGGGTTACATTTGTTATGTGCATTGTTTGGTTTTGCAACTGAACCGTGAAAGATGGCTCTTACGTCTTTCACTTTGCAAGCGCTCGTTGTTCTCAAGGATGTAAGAAATTGTGAAAGGATGGATCCTATCACATTGATGATCTAGACGGAGAAGCTGTAGGTACAATCTCTATGATCTTGAGCTTTTCGATTTACCAATTTGCGGTAGTCATATTGATATGTTGATTATTCAAATCATGGTCAAGCTTTTAAGATTGGAGTGGCTTGGTATCTACTGTTTTGTGTTGGTTAAGAGTAATAGGTGAAAAATAGACTGAACCTGTGACCCTATCTTCCAATCGAAAGCCCAATAAAAAAAAGAATTAATGAGAATAAAGATCTATTTTAATGCCATTTTTAGGTCACAGTACGACAAATGATGATGTCTAAATAAATGAAATCCATAAATTCTCCAAAATAAAAAACTGAATCAAATTATGAATCAATCAACACAATAGATGAATATGTTTAGTATAACTAAGCATCTGACATTAATTTTGTATGTTAGAGCTCTTCTCCCCAGTTTAAATTCTGGTCGGACCTTTGCAACTTCAGTTTTAACAGAAATTATCAGCATCCCTGGAAATCACAATCACAATCACATTCACGACAATGCTTGATATTGCAGTCACTTCAAGGTAATCAAGCAGCTACTACACCAAGAACATCTTTCTCATCTTAAAGATACCACAAGCAAATGGAACTATTTCACGTTGAAACAAGCAAGAAACAATCTTTCCTGTTTTCTAAAGCACCCAAAAAGAAGACATCTTTTGTGACCAGGAAATCTCAATACTAATCCCATCGGGTGTAAAGGACATCAAGGATAATAATAACCCTCAAAAAATGTGGTTAAGATGTTAATTCAAAAGAAAATTGTATAAATGTAGAGCCTAACCTTTTTATGAAATAGCCTTCCATAAATGTAACAAAACTAGTTGACCTCATACCAAGATTTGCATACCCCCTACCTTCTTTTAACAGCGTTCCTGGTGTTCTAAACATTTGGAATCATACTGATCTACTCCATTAGATAACATGGCCTAAAAAATTATGTTCTAACATGATCTCAACACAAATGACACTAACTCCAGGTTAACGTGCCACAAGCTGTCTGCCTCACAAAATCGACAAGCCCACCAAAAATTGGAATCTTTGAGAAACTTATAACTTGAAATGCCAGCAAGATATATTTGACTGTTGATATCGCCTAGCCGAAAAAATGGCCATTCAGGCTAATACACAATTTCAACCGACCAAGTCCTCTTCAATTGCATTCCAGGATGAAAATAAACCCCACAATCCACACACAACCACTATGAAGCTCGGGCTCAGCCATGAGTGGAGACTCGACTCCACCTTATAACACGAGCATCTCCTCCTGTACAACACAAGGGCAAATACAGGGGGAAAATGATTATTCCATCCTCAATGCGTCAACTACCACTACGAATACCACTACAAATCTATGTAGTGACCAACCCAAGTTGCCCAAACTTCAACTTCTATCTCTAGGAAGCCTGCAATTCATCTTTACAAATACTTGAATAAATGATACATAAATGCAATCTAAAAGCTCACCAACATCACGTTCTTAGTGGAAGGCCAAGAAAGTGAACAATTGAGATGCACATAACAAAATTCTCAGCTACAATCAGATGAACAGAACTATTCATTATCACAATAGATTGAAGACTTAACACAGATAACAAAGTTCCAAACTGCTAGCACAAATTATAAGCATGCCAAATTTTAGAACTACACTCAACAAGAAAGTAGATAAATAAAGAGGGCAGCTAGTATGCCTTGAACTACTTATTATAGACTAGCAAAATATTGCAAACTACTAGGATTCAAGCAATCCAACCAGGCCTATAAACGCATCACCATTCAATTGAGACATCTCCCCTGTTGTTGTGAACAAGAAATCATCAAAAGACCTCAAAGAGAAGGCAGGAGGAGGTCGCAAAAGGATGATGAAGGCCTTGAAGAGTCAAAATCACTGTTGTTGTGCTTGTCGGCTTTGAGCACCACCATATCCAGCATACCCAACTTGACCATGAGCACCACTTCCTTGAGATGCCCCATAATTTCCAGAAGCTTGTGATGGATCAGATCTCCATGTTGCATTGCCATAACCTGAATTTCCATTTGCATCACTATAGCCACTTCCCATGTATCCAGTCCCTTGCAAGTCGCCTGAACCTTGACCACCCAAATTACTGTTTGAAGGACCCCCAGAACGACCTCCCATAGCACCATATACGGATGGATTTCCATAAGATCCATCGTTACTACTGTAGTTACCATACCCATAACCCTGACTCCCATAACCAGTTACCCCACTTGGAGATTGACCAGTTGGTGCTGAAACAGGTCCACCACCACCACCACCAGTATTAGGAGCACCCCATGAAGTAGCATTTCCATATCCCATGCCAGCATAACTAGAAGGAGCTTGACTGCTCCATGAACTTCTATGAGCACCAGGTGGACCACTTGCATACCCAGCATTCCCTACATTAGGGTTCCCATAGGCTGCACCAGCAGGTGCTCCATATCCAGCACTTGCACTGCCATAACTCCCGTAACCACCATAACCAACACCATTATTTGCAGGACCATATCCATAGCCAGTTGCACCATATCCAGATGAACCATAAGGAGGATAACCACCTCCAGAACCCTGAGGCTGCATATACCTGTTTGAATCCATCCGGCCGTCATAGGAGCTTGAATTGTTACCAGAACTACCATATCCCTGATAGCCGCTGCCACTGTTGCCGCTGCTACCGCCAAAAGAGCCGCCACCCAAAGCTCGGCCACCACCAGGATTAGAGTCCTTAGGAAGTGCCTGTTTCACTTCAACTTGCTTACCATTCAAATCATGGAATGTTTTTTGTAAAACCCGATCAACTGCATCTTCAGTGTCAAAGGAAATAAATCCAAATCCACGAGGGCGTTGGGTATTCTGGTCATACATTATTACTACATCAGTGACATGGCCATAAGCTTCAAAATACTGGCGGAACCCTTCTTCAGTTAGAGTGGGAGGCAGTCCTCCAACAAAAATCTTCTTGGTTCTTATATTTCCACCATTGCCAACATTTCTAGCACTATTCAGGTTTCCAACTCTGCCAGTAGTTTGCTGCTCTTCTCGTGATAACGCCCTCTTTGCATCAACCTGGAAAATCAAAGAAAGTGGGTGAATAAGAGAGGTAAAAACTTAAATCCAGACGCAGGAATATTGCCACATCATGCAACATTGCTTTGATTTCATGCCTTCTCTATCTTAAAAAAAATCAAAAATGTGAGAAATGACATGAGCAGTTCTTCATCAGAGGTCAAATTTTTAATGGACTTCAGCTGCAAAAAACATTTAGCAGGAGTTGTAATAAACTAGACACTCATCCGAAAATGTGTGTATAATAACCATATGATATTATAACAACAACTTAGGATTGCTAGCAGAAATCAGCTTCACTATCACACAAATACATTAACGTGTGTGCAATAGCATAACAAGAAGTGCTTGCGATAGCAAAGATGAGCACTTCATTAAACACGATCAAGTAACAATGGACACCAAAAATCAAGTACAGATCTTAATGGTCTTAACAATAAGTATGAATTGAAGGCCCAAGTATAAGTCTATTTGATCCAAATGACCACGTTAACATTTACTGATATTTTCCATTTGTTTAAGCAAACACATGCTTTACAATTTTGTAGTCAATTCCCAAGGTAATAACTATACTCATAAGTATCCTACAGTAATACAATGCTGAGTTTCTAAACTCACTAGTTAAAATATCTAAAGTAGTTTTGAGAAATCAATGTTGGAATGAAAATATGAAAGTGTCAATAATTTTATCGTTGGCATCAAATCCACAAAATGTTGAAAACTAATTCAGATAAAGAAACAGACAACTGGAGAAATTCATGAACATGAAGTTATTTTCATTTATCCATGAAATTCATCTCAGAACGCTCCAGTGAAAAATTAAGAAAGCAATCAAAATCAACTCCGCAAGAAATGATCAAAAACTTTTAAAGATCGCCATAAGAGATCATCACAAATCAATCATAACAGCCAGAATGTGACAAATAAGCATGATAAGGGTAAATTAAGCTGCAAAGTTAGAAGCAAAGAAATACAATAAGGAAAGAGCCCCGAAATATCATCTAGCATCCTTAAACAGTAATATCTAACAGCACAGACAAATGAATCATTATCATCCCAGTAATAAGCATGAAAGGATAATTGAACTACTCCAATAGACCATCATTCGACAGAATGGAAAACTTGAATCCAACATTGACGCTGAAACAAAGAGATAATAAACAATAGAAACTCAAAAGAACCACTACCAATGCTTACAAGACAGGATTCAATATATGAAAATCCCAAAAACCTAAAGTTCACTACAGATAATGAAAATTTAATCAAAGGAAGGCAATAGAATAAATGTCAATACTCAATGAAACAAACTACAAAGCAACAGAAACAAGTTGAATTCTCATTTCCAGCTTAACCTCCATTTGAAATGAACGAAAAACAACATGGAGGGCAAGAACTAATAAACCGCTAATAGAATGAAAAACAAGACAGAACCCACAGTTCAAAAAGAAGAAAAGTTCCAAGATTCCCTAAAACCAAGAAACCATTACCCAAAAAATCAACACATCTATTAATACCCCCACGTACACCCAAACCTGAAAACGCAAACCCACCAATAAAACCCTAAAAAAGGAACAAAAATGGAATCTTTCCCTCACCGTTCTACCATCAATAGTGTGCTTATCTTGAAGGACCCTATCGAGTATAGAGGGATCTGAAAACACGACAAAGCCAAAGCCTCTGGGTCTGCCAGTGGTCTTGTCCCTCATGACCACGGCCTGAAGAACATCGCCGTACTGGGAGAAGTAGTCTTTGAGCTTATCCTCAGACGTCTCCCATGAAATCCCACCAATAAAAAGCTTGCCCTGATCTGAATTCATAACAAATATATATATATATATATCAAAAAAACGGGATTTGAAATCCCTCCACAACTAGGAAACTGAGAATTATGGAGGGGCTTTGCGGGCTTTGGGAGGAAAAGGAAAGGGTTTGAGCCTTTGGCGGTGACCAGAGGGAGATAGAGAAAAAAGCAGCCAATAAGTAATGAAAAAGATAAATCAACGATTGGAATTTCTTAACATAATAAGTGACAGAAAAAGATAAATCAAAGATAAAAAGGTAGCACGGTAGGTGTGTGATACTACCAGTGGAGATTTCTTAACATAGATTTACGTGTACATTGGAGATTTCTTGAAATTTTGATTGGGGGTTTTTTGCTCGCTTAAATTATGTGAGAACTAAATTATATTATACAAGATTAAATGATAACTTTCAAATATAAAAATTAAAATTTAAAAGTAAATTATGATGAATTTTAAATTTTTTGTAGAATTTAATATCTAAAATTTAAATTCCTATAAGAATATTTAACGAAATACTAAGATATATAATATTTATACCATTATATTTTATTAAATCATGCCCTCGTAAGTTATTTTACACATAAAAAACTAATCCTAAATAATTGATTTTATCAAACATTGAATGACAAACGGCTAATGCAATCAGTTGGTCAAATCAGTTAATATAATCAACTATCAGCTAACAGCTAATGCAATCAGCTGATTGCCAAACAGGCCAATGTAATGAAACTTTCTTGGCAAAAAGTGTTCCTTCAATAAAGTAAAACGCCCCTAATATCTATAAGGATTTGGAGGATATTCCTAAACCTTTGGAGTTCTTTTTGCTGCATTTTCTGAAATATTTACAAATTGGATATGCAGTTATCAACCTTCGTGATGATAGAAAAATAAAAAGTAGCCCCTTGAATGATTTTTTCTGTATGCTATTGAAAAAAGGATCAAGTACCAACAGAGCGAAAGAAAGTTCACCGTTTGCCCTTAAACCACTAGTATTTGGTAAACAACCATCAGATTTCTCAGTTCTACTCAACTCCCCATCTGCCGAAGTTAGACGGTTGTTGCTTGAATGATTAAATCCCATCTTTTTTTCAGTTAGATGTATGAGTCATTCATCTAATGTGGGGCCTGGGCTCAATAATTGAGGAGGACATGTGAAATGGCCTTATTATTGTACAATGTTGCTGGATTTTGAAGACTGATTCTCAATCCCTTGTAAGTAAGCGAAAAGAAATCAAGATATTAAAAAGGCACACAGCTGGAAAGCTACAAGTTGAGTGAATTTGACGTCGCCTATGGTTAAATAAAATCCCAACTCAAAAGTCACTCCACCTTAATGAGCTTTATGACAACAGAATTTGGTTGCCAGGCTACTGTAATTGGCCATGATATATTATTTTGATTTGATTATGAGTCATTAGAATCATAATCATGTTGATGATAGCTGCAAATACAATTAATGTAACAGTATTTTCTGCTACATTAGCATCTACAGAAACCATTGATTTTATACTTATATGATAATTCCGACTTTAATAGATAAAAAGAGCTCTCTTTTTTCATTTATATCCACCGCTTGATAATTTGTGCAAGCTTTTGGTTCTGCTAACATTAGTTGTATGGTAAACGAAAAGTTTCAAAAGTAACTGCGCTGTGAGAGACTGAAGCTTTTGGAAGAAAAAGGGTGCAAGTTAGGTGGAGGTTTGGTTTTCTCTCAGGTTTCATAATGTCGGTGGTTATAGTCATCCCTAACCGATAATTACAAGTCCATTATATGGACTTTTGAAGTCCAATTCTTCACTCGATTCACCAACAATTTACGTAACGCTTTCAATCTTAAAGAAGGTCTCGAGACTTCTAATTTGAAAAAATTGCTTGAATAATCACAGGTGTTATTCGTGAAATGATCTCGACCACAGCCAAACTTTCTCTAAAAATTGTGCTCATCTTTATCTACGGAAACAAGTTTGGCAAAGATAATGATGTTTCTTTGGCAAGTGGTCTCTCCCAAGTAACTTTGTTAGTTAAATTTGGAAATTTTATTCATCAATGCCTGCGGGTGGATTCGGACACGTGCCTAGGAATTCCATGAGATTTATTCTTTGATGTAACGTTTGCACATGATGAAGTTCAATTATCCCCCAGCTCTCTTCGACTCTACCCAAAAATTCCACCAAGCGTTGGAGTTTAGTGTTTCAAATTCCACTAGCATTTCCAGCACTACAGATTCATAGCTTTAGCCTGGTACTTTCGAGAACAAAACGGCTCGACTTGCTGGGTCATGTGCTTGGCCAAACGAGAGAAGCAGAGAACCGTGTCATTATGTAGCCAGAATCCAACAGAACGGATTAAACGCTGAATTATATAAAGATAAGAGACGTGTCCACGCAGAAGCTGCCAAAAAGTGGGTGATGAGTAATGACCCCCCCTAACTCGCAACCGGTAAAAGTAAAGTATTCTATTGCTTCTAGTTCCATGGGTCCTAGGATTTGGTGAAATCAAAGTTGATCTTCTGAACAAATGTACTTTCCGTCGGAAATCACCTCATCCTGCCACCAAAATCCCAAGCCTTGTCACCTCCTCCGTCAGGGACCCATCTTCCAAATTAAAGCTTCTTTACATGGACACGTATCAATTGCCAGAGTAACTTCCCGTCTTTTTTCCATTGAACTCCGTTGACCTGTTGTAGGCATGTTCTAATGAAAATGCAATTTCACCTTTCGTTTCCTGGAAGTTGTTGTTTAGCGGTCTATTTCATCTTTATCTTTTCTATATTTCTGGCCAAGGGTTACCCTCCACGTATCTAGTGACCAGTTTATCCATACCTTCTGTTGCTTTCTTGTTTTGATAAAACTTAGTTAATTATTGTTCCAAATAAACAAGAGTTTATTAATTTCTGCATAATTCAATCGATCCATATAGTTGTGTTAAAAACTATAAGTACTTTAAAAAGGCTATAATATGCTATTGAGATGAGGAAATCATCAACATGCTTATCAAAATACTGACAAATACCCTTTTTCTGCACATATAAACCATCAAATACCGACCTTTGTTCTAAAACCGCATATGCAAGTGTTCTAATGAAGGCATGATCCTAATTGGTGATAGTGGCCCAAAATTGAAGTCGGAGATGAATTTAATTTTTCTGTATGAACTTAGACATGAATCTGGCAGGTAATTATAAGACAAATTCTAAATTATTATTATTATTAATATAATTGACAAGATAATTTGTAAATTTAACTAAGACAGCTATTGAAATGGAGCTAACCGAAAAGATAGAAATTAAGAAGAAGACCGAAGGACAAGTATTCAAGTTATTTGAAGTTTGAACAATTGAGATGTAAGAGTTACAGCAATAAGTAGGACAGGTAGAACCTCTAAAGCTTCTTCAATCTTCATTGGACTCAAAAATTGTATCTTTGTCCTTAAGAATATCTTTGATTCTATCCTCACATATGATCTCCACTCTTCAGTACAACATTCTTACAAAGAAACCTAGGAGTCCACAAACAACCAGAACCGGCGATAAACCACAGCTCCGCTTAGCACCACTGAAGTCGTTGTCTACGGGGTAAAGTTCTCCTGGTGGACCAGTTATGTAGATGAATGAAGCTGGTGGTGGAGGGCAATAACCAGACGGCGGCAGCTTCTTTGGAGGAGGAGGTGGGAGCACGGGAGGAGGAGGTGGAGGGCACAGTGGTGGCGGCGGCGGCGGCGATGATGATGGTGGTGGAGGGCTTGGGTTACACGGGGCACACTTTTCACCAGAACCTGGTACAGCGGTCTCATCAAGCTTCCTGGTATCCATGCCATGAATAGGAGCAACAGCAGCCACAATCAGAAATATCAAACATTTAGTTTTTAACATCTTGGTCACTAGATCGAAGATAGGAAAAGGGTTTGATCCTTGGGAAACGTGGGTGTGTGATTACGAAGGAATTTGATGGGAAGTCTGGATCAGGAGGAAGCTGATAATGTTGGTACCCCTGAATGGGGCACGAAGGGTTGTGAGAAAAGGCTTAAATGGTTATCGGAGACATTTGATTAGTAGATGGCAAAAGTGGGGAGTGAGTGAGACCTGTTTGTTTGTGTGACTTTCTCATATGCTAGGGTGTGATTGCCTCCTTTCATAAAGGGCATCCCACCCCTAATTGCATGTGGATGGTCCAAACTTGGTC
The DNA here is from genome assembly GCA_027563575.1 of Erythroxylum pedicellare. NCBI lineage: Eukaryota > Viridiplantae > Streptophyta > Magnoliopsida > Malpighiales > Erythroxylaceae > Erythroxylum > Erythroxylum pedicellare. Next base: position 9,463,895 of record JAOQMP010000208.1, read on the forward strand.
CCAGCAGTTACTAATTGAAATTTAATTAATACCCAACAATATAATCTAATGTTTTTATTGCTTTATTAATTGTTAAAAGGCCTATCTTAACGGTTCAAAATGAAAAAGACTCCACCTTTGAGCTTAAAACCACGTTAATACTAGCATATCCTGAAGCTTTATAATTTCTAAGTTGCCTTAGAAAGAGCAGAAAGGACATGGAAACCATGGAATGGATATGGACATTATTTGAACCAAATTAGCAACAACAGACCGTCTGGACAGAGGATTGTATACTTTTGTATTGAGAACGAAGCTATAACAATCGTATGCAAGGGAATTTGACCGGACAACATTCTCTGTTCAGTTTTATGGTGTCTTATTCTGTTCTATAAATCTCAGTCATTTATTTATGCGGAATCCGCGTTTATTTATGCAGAACTTACACCGAACCCACATAAATAAATAACTGAAATTCATTAGACACAATAAAATACCATAAAATTGAACAGAAAATCTAGACTCGAATTTGACATCCTATGCTGCGCTTTAGAATTTCTAATTTGGATCAATCACGTGATCCTAATCACGTCATCTTTTAATAAAAAACCCAATACTTTGTTGACCAAAAATACCTGATAGACAGGCAGCAAGCAAGCCTATGAACAGCCTAAACTGTTTACTCGTGTCTCAAAATGGCCTCTTTCTCCTTGGCCAAATGAACAGAAACAAGTCTCTCAATTCAGTATCAATTGCAACCGTAGTAGTGACTCGTGCTATAGAAGTGGAGAAAAGGAGACGAAAAGTCAAGGAATCCGGCTGGGATTACACACCAATGGGATAACTGCATTAGGCATGATCAAATACCATTAAAAGCTTTTCGGGCTGGGCAAGCAACTAAAATCATGCAATATTACTTTCAAGTTCGGAAAAATGAAACGTAAAGTGAAAATAAAATGAATTGATCAGGGAAGGCCAAGAACAGTTATTATAAGCATAGACGACGACGCAACGCAAACTGTCTCAAAGTCTAAATCATCAGTCATCATGTCGCCATTTCTTTTTCTTAGCAATAGATGGTATGCATGGCCGACACGTAGAAACAAAGCGAAAGACCACATGCGTGGCAATGTAATTCAAAGCAGACAAGTCCAGCACAACACAACCAACGACACGTGCACCTTTATATTACATTCAAAACTGTCCGGTTTGTTGAAACGTACGCAAACTCAACTGTTTAGGATATTTTTCTAATGGAATTAAAATGGGGGCACTTAGGCTTTGAAGGATTAATAAACAACAGAGGATGAGTGAAAAGATTGTCTTTGAATGATGGCACCGTCCCACTACTTTTCTTAGAGCATCTTCCGTCCCTTTTCTTCTTGTTTCCTAGTCACAACCGAATCATGTTGCCTATTTTATGTCTTAGGCAAAAATAATACTCCCTCTTTCTCTGTATTCAATATGATTGAGGGCTTAAAAAAACTGGAAAAGGAAAATGTTATAAAATTTTGTCAAGTGCATCACAACTGTGTATGACTTACTACGAAAATGCCGAGAAACAAATAAATTCCTCCTTCCTGCATAATCTTACAATAAAAAAGCTTTAATCGTCCCACCAAGCTATTCGTGCTGATCCTTGCATATGTATAGAAAGTGTTGGTTTTTGATTTACAGAGGAATAAGAAAAAGCTAAAAAGAACACAAGTTTTTTATGTTTTCTTAAAAAGTCTTATTTATAGTTTATGAAAAATCAAAGTGGTTAATTATTTCGCAGACTATAATCACACAAATGCAAAATAATAAAAACACTGAAATTTGGTAACGCAGTTTGGCACATTCTGCCTACGTCTACGGGGCCCTCACCCAGGTTAATCGCTTTCACTGTAGTTCATCAAAATTACACAAGATTGATATAATACAATACCACTCAATCTTTGTGACTATCTCACAACCTAAC
>JAOQMP010000208.1:9658583-9671797 GCA_027563575.1 Erythroxylum pedicellare
CCCACCCACCCTCTTTCCCTCCTTTAGTTTGTATTTTCTCTTGGGTCTCTTTACATCAACGACACCCACTTCATTTTCATTGGATTTTTCTGTTTTAGAGCAAATATGAGCAAGCCTAAATGTCAAGCTTTATCCTCTATTGTGGACCATTGGTCTCCATTCCCTCCACCACCGCCCCTACTTGGCGTTCCAGTCTTCTCTAACATCACTCGATGCTTAGGAGAACAATTACTGATGTTGAATCTTCATCGGAGGTGCCCAATTGACATTCCAGACCCCTCCTCTATTCAAGACCAATCACTAGTACATGATGATGCCTTGCGTGTGTTGTATTCCATCGTAGAGGACTCTAATCCTAATTCTGAAGAAGCTCCAGTTAAGACTTTTGTTTCTGTCTCTACAGTTGGATCACCATCTATTGTCACTCACTCTGCTCCTCTGAAATTGACAAAACAATTGACTCAGAAATCAGTTGGACCTCCAAGAAGATATTCGCAAGTTAGAATGTCAGTTCATAATGTTATGTCCTCTACGTTTTACACTTCTGCTACAGCACATAAATGTAATTCCGTTGTGAACACTGGGTTAGTTCTTGTCTATCCCATAAATTTGGATGAATTTCATCAATTTTGTTTGGATATTCTATTGAATGAAAGAAATTTGTTGACTGTTGCATTGTTTCCGCAACATTACGACTCTGCATTAGTGAAAGAATTCAGTTGTAATATAGATAAAGATATCTTGACTAATTCTACCTTGAGTTATAAATTGGTGTATGTGAGAGGTAAATTAGTTCAATTTGATCCCTATAGGTTGAATTTATTTTTAGGGTTTGATAATCCATTGTTGATCAAGTATATGCTGATGATTGGATAATGCCTAATGATATGTTGGTGAATGTATTAACCGAGGGTAAATTAACAGCATGGCCATCTTCTTCGGCTTTGCATACATCTTCATTGACGCAAAAATAGTTTGTGATCCATAAGCTGGTGTTGGCTAATTGGTTGCCTAGTACGCATATGGTTTCTGTTTATCTGACGTAGGCCAAGTTAATCTATGCCACTGGTACTGGGGAGAATCATAATTGAAACAATGCTTATGATAGGTGGTAAGCCTCACTCGTTATTATACTTTCCGTGCTTGATTACACTATTTTTATATGTCAATGGTGTTCCTCGACTAGATTCGAGTGTTCTTGAGCCTGTGACGTTGATGAATATTTCACCTTAGATCTTGAATGTGAATAAGCAAGCTCAGGTGGTGGATTTGCCTTATTCCTCATATGGGCCTTCTAATGCTTCAGCTACCTCATCTATTAATCTGCTTGCTGCTTTGTTTAATGAAATTGCTCATATTAAGGGTATTTTCCAAGTGGGGATTGATGCACTCTGTCAATTAAAGCAGCGGTTTCTTCATTTCTCGACTGATTCGTGATTATACTTTTTGGCATCTTTTGTCCCAAGGGAGAGAAAACTATGGTTTGGACAAATTTGTTTGGATGTTTGGTTGTGTTTTGTTAACTTTAGATATTTGTGTATTTGGATATTTGATTATGTTTGGATCTCATTGTTTGATTAAGGAGGAGTTCTCATGTAGTTTGTGAACTTGATGTTATGCATCCAATTATCTTATTTAGGGGGAGTTTTAACATGTGACAAATAATGTCAAAAGGAGAAGATTGTTAAGATATATATTATGATATCTTTTTATTTAACTTTTAGGTAATATTTGAAATTGGACTTTTGTGAGATTCTTTCAAGATAAGGTTGATTAGGTTTAAAATTCTATATTATCAAATACTGTTGAGAAAATCCTCTATTAAGATTAGTATGAAGCTGTCATGCTATTAAATGTGATTTATTTTCTTAGGCTGTAAGTACGAGGGATAGTGCTAAAGGTTAAGTGTGTCGGTTCAATCTATAAAACTATTATCGTTAGTGAAAATATTAAGCTAGGTGAGGACCCCGCAGATATAGGCAAGGTGCGTCGAACTGCATTAACAAATTTCTAGTGTTGATTTATTATTTCGTATTTGATTTTGTTTTGTTTTCATATTAGTCAGACAACTTATAGCTTTTACGGCTAATTCATAATTTGTGTGAAACTATATCCTTAAGGATTTTTAATACTTGTATCAATAAAATTCAAAATTATTTTAAAAACTTAACGAGTATGAAACTAATGTAGTATCTTGTGTCAAAGATTTGTTAGAAAGCCCCACATTCCTTCATTTCTTTAAGATTTTAAATCTGAGATATTGCCAAGCGTTTCTTCCCTCTTCTGAATCTCGATATCAAATAAAATTCATAGAATTTATAAAATCTCTTGTGTCAAAATTTTTCGTACCTAATAATTTCATAAACATTTGAGCGAGTTCTTAAAGAACACTGACATTTCAATTAAATTTGGTAAGATTCAAGTTCAATTTAAGTTCAGACGAACTTTAACTGTTGTACTCAAATTGAACATTGAGAAAATTTAGAAGATCAAACTAACCTCCAGCTCTAACTACCTCGACAAAAGCAAATCCTAAGAGGCTTGATTCAGAGTCATCATAAAACTAGAATTAAACTTAAATTTGGATGAAGATTTATAAATAGATGCATTATTTAAAAGTTCATCCCAGATGAAGTGAAATAGTTTCTAACCAAACCCCCATGTAATAGCCAAGCCTATTGTCAAACTTATGACTGAATTCACTAATTATTCATGAACTCAAACTTACATGTTCTGAATTTGACTTTGTCTTGGTTATTTAATAGCTTAAATATGAGTTCGGAATTGTTTCTCTGCAGGACTGGAGGAGTTTTGAACGAATCCGTTGACATGTACGTGCTTTGGATTAATTCGTTAAGACATTTTCTGTGTCAGTTTACATTCAACCCAAGAATGCCGTTGCAGGCGTGTGTGTGTATATATGTGTCCAATTAAAAAAAAGGGGTTGTAATAATCCTTGGAGAAATATATCCATCTTAAACTAATACTGGTCTTTCAAAGTTGGCAAGCCAATATTATGCCTTAATGTGCTGTGAGAAGTTTCGTTTATGTACCTTAAACTCCTAATCTCTGCGTTGGGGTTAACTTTTAGTAGATTGGGGAGGACATGGTTAAATCGACATTGGCCTGTATGCTGTAATAAAAAATCAGCACGTCTTAAACAGAAGTAGCATGAAAACCAGCAAACATGGTGGTTGTAGCATTAATTGGAAGGAATAGGTAGGCAGTCAGACGGGTGCTGACGGTTGCACAGGAAAGTTCTGATCTAATGGGATGAAATCTTCTGTCCCCAAAAGTTCTGTGCTTGGCATGCCACAAGTTGCCGGTCAAGAACTAGGGTTGAATTTTTAGTTTCTGACAAAGTTGACTGTTGCAGATTTAAGTAGTTGTTTCTCTAAATGCACGCCAGATATTGCTTGGCAAGACTTAGACACAGGACATTTCATTTCGTCTCACGTCATCGTCATAACTTCCCTTGTGAAAAATGGGGTAGGTTGGATTGTAGATGTGACTTTACAATACAAATTTTATGGGATTAACATTCTGCCCACATTTTTCTGCTAAAAGAAGTAGTTGTAGTCTTGTTCCTAACAAATGGGCCACCACGTTTCTCTGTTGGCTAAAGAAATGGTAGGCTTTTGCCACAACTAAAAGGTCTTTATGGAGGCCATGCCTGAGAAGGTAGTTGGTACATTCATTGAAGCTTCTCCCTCGTGCTATATCCTTTCTTACAGTTTGCAATTCATAAGGTCCAATATAATCAATTTAGCTGTCGCTAAACATATCTTTCAATTCCGTTGTCTTATTTTAATTAAATATGTATTAACTTAAATTGTTAAATGAAAGAAATTATTGATAGAAAAATATTAGATGAAATCGCTAATGCTGTTGTAAACTCTTTTGAGATATAATGTTGAACAGTCACCTAAGAGAAAATCTAGCTGCTTTGATTAAGGTACACGGAAAGGGAAGGACTGTTTCTTAACTCTAACATTAAGTTAGATAAGGACAGGACACACACACACACACTAACTAGCCTTTCTTGTAACGCGAGCAGTTTTGGACCAGGGGGTCAATAAACATTTTTCTAGACAGTAAAAACTTATTTCTAATGGATTTCACCTTATAGTTGTGTGCTACTAAGAACATAAATGGAAATGAATAAATTTTACCATAACAATAAGGAAGACACATACACAGCAACAAAATATTTCTTATCAATAATGCAGGATGCAATAAGTTGTGATTATCTCATTATCAGTGGTAATCTAAGCGCAAGACAATTAAAAATACACATATGATGTATGAAAGTCCCCACAAAATTAATGAAGAGATTATCTGAACGTCCCTGTGCTAGTCTCTTTAATTAATAAAAGTTCTATTATCCAATTTTTTTATGTGAAAATAACGCAACAATCAAATTTTCTACGAGCATCAACTTTGTGGTCATCTGAGGCAGGAATAAGGCGTGCAATGTATTATCATCTTTTAGTGCAAGAAGCCAAAAGCATGCAACTATATATTTTGTCAGATTATTATATGATATGCCTCAAATCTTAGGGAAAATATAGGAAAAGGGTTTCAGGATGCGGAAGCCAACGTTGAAAAAGAATTCGATTTGGATAATAAGTCAACTACTTATTTAACAAATGGAATATTTCTGGTCTGCCCTCAAATTTCGTTTTATTAGTTAACACGTTTCACATGTAAGATTAAAGGTTTCAATATTCTTTTAAGAAACAAATTGCATACCTTAATTAATTTATCTGTTCAATGCATTGAAGCCAAAGTACCAGGATCAGGCACAGGCTTGTCCAGTTCTTCCTGTCCATTACTGGCCTGTAGCCTGAACCTATAGTTTCATGTGGCCATACTTCGGAAGGAAAAGCCGAGGAGTCATGCCTACACTTTCCCCTGCAAAATCCAAGCGAGAGTAGGATTGTTTAAAATGGGTTGAAGAAGTCATGTTACATCTACCACCGCCCCTTGTTAAAAAGGGTAATCTTTGGTTAACTCTAAATTAGCCTTGACATGTGAGCCACTTTAGTCCCTCCTGATTCATTCAGTCATTAACATAGGTAATAAAGGATTGCTATAACTATTATTGCCCCTTGAAGAGTGAACAGATTAACTCCAGTTGCAATTAGTGTTCAATCAGTCTGGTCCAATGATTCCTCCCCTTAATCCCGATTTTGACTTTATTCTGTTGGGCTGGAGAGGTTAATTTCTTTGGAGTGACTGTAGCAATGAAAACCAAGTAATAGAAAAGAAAGAAGGAAGCAGATTATTTCATTTAAAAGCAACTATCAACCAATTTCTTTTAGAAGGACAGAATTCATTCATTCTTGTCAATGATTTCGTTCAAGACGGAAGTTGGAACTATTGATTGATAGGATTCAACCGGAAATAAAAAAACGAGTAATAAGAAGGTACAAAGAGCGATTTTACCAGAGAAAATTTTGAAAGTTTAACATAATTTTTAATAATATCTCTTATATTCATTTATATACTAATATTTATAAAATAGTAAGATTTCTATATTTAAATTTATACTTGTTAAGTTTTCGTCAGACTGATATTGCGACATCATTAATCCATAACACATACAATATCAACAGCCCGCTTCTAATATTTTACAGGCCCAGGATAAAGTAAAAACAAAATATTTAATTCTTTTATAAGCCTTTTTCAAATTAACATTTACCTTATTTTATTTCAAGATTATCCTATTTTTTAAAATCATAAATATTCAATAGAGAATTAGTTGCTCATTTACTCTTAATTTTCTAAATTGGACGCATTTAATATATGTTTATATTTACTCAAATTGTTAACATTCTCAAGAATATGAATCTCATCACTTGAATTTTTATTAAGTTATTTAAAATTATTTTCACATAATTGCTTGTAATTCTCACTAAAAGAGTCACTCTTTTAACAAATTTATCCATAACTCCTTTTAAGGATATTAACTATTCTACTCTCTTTTTTGTCACATCTAGAAAAACTTTTTTAGACAACATCTCATAAAATAATCATAATATAATTGAACTACAAAAAGAACAAAAGCATATGTATGGAATTGGAAAAAACAGGTAGGCACAATAGGACAAAATTAACTCGACCGTTTATCACAAAGATATGTCAATGGTATTATATATTCTACAATAAAGAAACAAACAGAGTCAAATTTAATATCCTACACTAAAATAACAAAGAATAAAATTTTATGATAAAAGCTATTATACTCAAAATTCATTTTTGATTTTTCAAGTAATTCTAAAGCATTGAAAACTAATAGTGATTCACTTTTTACCAAAAAGAATAGAGATTAACAACAATATCCATATTATCGAAATATTGAAACCAGATTTCATTAATACTTTCCAAAATTAAATTTATACATACAAAATCAATGGAACTCATAAATTAGAAAATACTAATTATGACTAATAAATGAAAGAGAAATAAATTGTAATCAAAAAAGGAAATAATAGATATCAACTATCAACTATGTGAAATGAAAGAGAAAAATTACTTGAATAAACTTCAATTTGAATTGAAATTATACCTAGAATTGTAATTTACAAATTTCATATATAATCAAATTGACAAATTGTAATTTATCTGGATAAAATGCAATTGAAATAGGAAATGAAAAAAAGATAAATTATACTCAAATTTTAATTTGAGTTTCAATTTAAAAATAGAAAATTCAATCTAGATTTAAAAAACTATTACACTCATAATAAAATTTATAATTTTTACCTATTCTTCAATTAAAAAAAGTTGTTGAGAAAATATAAAATTCAAAGCACAAAAAAAACTGAGACTTGAGAGAATAAATGTAATGCATTTAATTTCTTATCCAGATAGGAATGATGTTGATGGCGACAAGACCAAGGCGAAACTCTTGAATTTAAAGCTTTCTCTTACTTAATTTCAATTTAAAAAAATGTGAATTTTGGCATTTAGCAAAAGCAATTTCATTTTGAAATGCCCACTTTCACTACTATTTTACCTCTTAAAAGGAAGTTTTCATAGTATGACGATGGACTAAGCTATTTTTTTAATCAAATTAAGATTGGTATTTTACCCCTAAATAAATTTCTTTAAATATTTAAAAAGGAAAAACTCTTTTAAACCTGTTTTTCTTAAAGTGGAAAACTCTTATATTGTAAAATAACTTGTAAATAATTGGCCTTAATAAGCATGAGCCCTGAACGAGGACCTTTTCTACCCTTGTTAAAGACCGACCCTATATATCACTTGTACAATTCTTATCATGTGGATATAGAATTGCTATAAAATTTTGTTTTTAAAAATTTTAATTATTTAAAATCTTAGACACAAAAATATATTATATGTTTAATTTGGCAAAAAGTATGATTCACCTATAACGTTTATCAAAAAGTATAAGATAGCCTCTATTATTATATCTAATACTAATTTACATTAGAACATTTATAAAATGACACGATTTGCACCTTTAAACTTACCTTAGTTATGTTGTCATTATATCAATTTCAGGAAACCATTAACATGTAACACGCGACAAGACATTTATATAATTATAATTATATGAATGCAAATGAGTTGTTATAAATTTTTTATTTTTTATTTTTAATTATTTAAAATGTTAAAACAAAACAAATTACATCTTTATTTTTGTATATAGAAATAAAAAATTGTAAAAATTTTAATAAACCCTAAATCGAGATTAACAAAAGCAAACTCACTTATATATATGTTAAAATCTTTATTATTTAAACATAAAAGAGGAACTCAATGCAAGGAATAAAAACCCAACTAACCAACAAACATGAGAGAAACAAACTCAGCCACATATATGGTAGTGGTGGGTCTCTTTAAACCCCTTTTATTTATTGGTTGGTTAGGTTTTTGTTCCTCGTATCAAATAGGATTCTCTCATTTGTTGAGCTACAAAGATTAGTTAGGGTTAGGAGAACAAAATAAAATCTAGGGTTTAAATAATAAAAAAGGGATCTAGGGCTTAGAAAGAAGTGGTGTTGAGGAAGATAGACCACTCAAATGGATGAGTTTGCTTTGGATAATATCGATTTAGGGTTTATTAAAAAAATGCAAGGCTAACAGAATAGAGCAATGAGCAATAAACGAGAGAGCGTCGAGCTGAGAGACCCATAACTTCTGAGATAACTGGTAAGTATTTGCTCACTCTCCATGGCCTCTTCTGCTTCTCCTAGTCCATCCTGAACTCCTCTTACCCTATCATATGTCCATTCACCTAGCTCCCACCAAAAGACCTCTTTCTCCAACCCTAATCGAACCCAAACCATAAATCCCTCGACCAATAATCCATCTCCCAAATCACCCCCCTTCCATCAATCGTTCCCAAAACACATCAGCGACGAAAAACCCATTAGATGTCGGTGTATATGCTATTCAGCAGGAGTCGGAACCAGTAACATCCTCTCACACCCCTTGTGATTAAAACTTCAGAGAACACAAAATCATGGTATTCCGTAGTTTCTGAAGGTATGGAGGACTCCTTGGAAGATAAAGCTTTGACCTAGTATCCCCTGGAGGTCAAGGAGGACCAGATCTACATCATTGCCCCACTAGAGTTAGTGAAGAAGGGAGCTGCTCTCTTCAGACTAGCTCTGATAGATTTTTTTATAGGTAAGCGACCTGCTTTTCCTATGATTCACAGAGTGTTAGCAAAATCCTAAGCGGAGTTTGGGCTTAAGGAAACTTTAATTATAAGTTAAAACAATTTTTTGTTTAAATTCGACTCAGAGATAGGATTGAATTTGGTTCCGGAAAAAGGTCCTTGGCATATCTAAGGTAAACCCTTATTTTTGCGAAAGTGGTGTCTGAATGGGGGGGGGGGGAGTAAGAAGAGGTTAGGTTTGTCCCAGTGTGGGATAGATTTCATAATATACCTGTAGAATACTAGAATACAGAAGGGTTGGGACTAATAACAAGTGTTGTTGGTCACCCTCTACTCATGGACACTTAGACTGCTAGGATGTCTAGGATAGTGTATGCAAGAATGTGTGTGGAATTAGAATTACAAAGGAGTTGGCCTTCCTCTTTCCAACTAGCTACTTATAATGAAGAAGGGAAAATAATCTTTAAGGAAATTAAGATTGAGTACAAATGGAAACCTAATCACCATGCACAAAAGAAGGAATGGGCACCTACAGGGAGGTTGTTTGAGACTGGATTGCAACAAGAATTGGAGAAAGAGAAGGAGCCTATACCAAATAGTTTAAATCAGCAAAGAAAGAAGTAGGATTTAGTCTCAGAGAAGATAATTCAAAGTAATAAGGAGATTAGAATTTCTGAGATTCAAATTGAGCTAAGAAAGGGCCAAGGATCTCAACAGAGGGATCATATTTCAAAGATGGAAATACAAGGTGCTAAGGAAGCTAATACTTCTAGTAGCCCTATCCAACTAAGCAAAGATCAACAGAAGAAAGATGAATCAAGTGGAGACCTTGTGGATCCAAACCTTCTTGCTATGAATCAAGTAGGTACAATTCCTTCCTCTTATATTTCTGAATTGGTTCCTAGTACTAATACTTAGAGTCCTGGTCTTAAGGGAGGGGTAGAGGGGGATTTTACTATGAGAAAAAGTAGGAAATCTAGGAGGAACCAGAAGTAGGAGTCTTTCTGGTTTTGTTTGTGTTATGGATTTAGTTCTTTTGGAATGTTAGGGGGCTTAACAACCCTAAAAAACAATTAGCTATGAATTCTTATCTTAAGAGATTATCTATTTCTTTTGTTTGTTTGATTGAATCTACGATTAGGTCTCCTTCCTTTTTGAATAATGTTTGCTCCTCGATGTTTCCTAGATGGATTTCTTACAGTAATGTAGATCATGCTTCAAATGCTAGGATTGTGTTAGCTTGGAACCTAGATTGCTTCTTATGTTCTACTCTAAGCACTGATGATCAACTGATACATTTAGAATTGACACCTATAAACTGTTCTTCTTCTTTCTTTGTGACTTGTGTTTATGGGTCGAATAACCCCAATAATAGGAAGAATCTATGGTCTAATTTGTCTAACATCAACCACACTGTTGATAACTACCTTAGATTATAGCGGGGGACTTTAATGCGATTCTATTCTCATGAGGCTGAACCTATAAGTCCTCGGCTATGTATGGAATGAGCGACTTTAGGAAATGTGTGGAGGACTATGCTTTGTTTGATTTAAATTCCAGTGGTCTAAGTTTTACTTAGAACAACAAGCAATGTGGAGATTGCTTTGTCGCTAGGAAGCTAGATAGAACTCTTATTAATTTGACTTAGAGCTATAAGTTTCCCAATTCTTATAGTGTCATTCATAAACCAAACATCTCAGATCATTCTCCAATAGTGGTTAGGTCTTTAGTAAACCAGCAGAAGAGATTCTCTCCTTTTAGGTTTTTAAACTTTCTAGTCTCTCATCCTAACTTCCTTCAGACAGTAGAGGATGCTTGGTTCTCTCAGGTTCAGGGTACACCTATGTTTTATGTAGTGTCTAAGCTTAAGTGGGTTAAAAAAGCTCTTAAAATTCTTAACTCTGGCTAGATAGGTTATGTGAATGATAGAGTTGAGAGTTGTCAAGTTACTCTTAATAATATCCAAGATCAAATGAGACTTTTGCCTAAGTCTTCTCTTTTGATGGATAAGGAATCTGAAGCCATTAATGAGTTAATTAGAGCTCTAGATGATCAGGAATCCTTCTTCAAATAGTCCTCCCGTATTAAATGGCTCAGAAAAAGGGGATAGGAACACCAAATTCTTTCATAACTCACTCCTTGCTAATAGAAATAGAAACAACATACACTCTTTATTAGTGGGAAATGGGAATAGGATTATTGGTCTTGAAGAGATTCAAGATCATTTTCTTGAATACTTTCAGGGTTCCATTGGGGATAAAAAGGTCCTTCTCCATTCTAAAGAGTTTGTGGAAAATCTTTTCCCTCTTTCATTACCTGAAGATCTTTCAAATTCTCTTATTACTGAAGTCTCAGCACAAGAGATAAGGGAGGTTTTCAATTCTCTTAATCCTTGTAAGGCCTCTAGGCCAGATGGGTTTAATGGGATCTTCTTTAAGCAAACCTGGCATATAATTGGAGAGGAAGTTACTAGTGCCATCAAAGATTTTTTCCAACATGGAAACTCCTTAAAGAGCTCAATTCCACTTTTAAGGATAATCCATTCACAGTGTTAGATTATAGGCCTATTTCTTATTATAATATGATTTATAAGGCGATTGCTAAAATTATAGCAAATAGGCTTAAAGAAATTCTTCCTCATATTGTTATCCCAAACCAAAACGCTTTCATTAAAAATCGTCGAATACGGGATAACATTTTGCTAGCACAAGAGATTTTCAGGAACTACCACCTTTCAAATAACCAAAAGAGATATGCTTTTAAAGTGGACCTTCAAAAAGCCTATGACTCGATACAATAGGATTTCCTCATGAATGTACTAGTACTTGTAGGCTTTCCTAAAAAATTCATTGATTGGATCAAAGAGTGCATAACTTCTCTTTCATATTTTATTTTGATCAATGGATCTCCCTCTAAATTTTTTAGAGGGAAGTCTAACCAAGAGACCCCTTATCTCCATTCCTTTTCATTATTTGTATAGAGGTCCTTTCTAGGAGTTTAAATGCTTGTTTAGATGGTAACCCTTCTTTCAAATACCACTAGAGGTGCAAAATGCTTAAACTCACTCATCTCTTATTTGTCGATGACCTTCTGTTGTTTTGTCATGCTGATTTGATCTCAGCACAATCTTTGCTTAATTGTATGCGTACCTTTTCAAATTTATCTGGTATGGACATGAATCATTCCAAAAGTCAATTTTTCTTATCCCTTGACATAGACCATTTGACTCATCAAATGGAAGTGATCTCAGGACTAAAAAAAGGTAGTCTTCCCATAAAGTATTTGGGGGTACATCTCTTAACAGGTAAGTTGTCTAGGAGGGATTGTTTTCCCTTATTGGAGAAGATTGATGCTAGGATTAACAAATGGACTCATAAAAACCTTTACTATTTTGGTAGACTTCAATTGGCGATTTCTGTCCTTTCTTCTTTTCAAATGTACTGGTCTACTTATTTCATTCTTCCTTCTTCCATCCCTAAAGATATAGAGGCTAAACTTAGAATTTTTTTGTGGGTTGGGAAGGAGGCTTCTAAATCTCATGCTAAGGTCAAATGGAGTGACATTTGTTGACCGAAAAGGAAAGGGGATTTAGGGATTAAACAATTGTCAACATGGAATAATGTACTATTAGGAAATAGGATATGGTTTCTATTTAATGACAGTGAAGCTATGTGGGTTAAGTGAGTTGGAGAAAAATCATATTTATGAGGGATAAAATTGGGAACCAATTCAAATTTAGGATAGAAATGGAAATTCTACTCTTTTATGGCAGGATCCATGGCATCCTAGAGGAATCCTGAAGCACTTCTTTACTCCGAGAGCAATCAATAGGTTGGAATTATGTATGACAGTAAGAGTTTCAGAAGTTATCAGAAATAATGAATGGTGTTTGCAAGAGACAACTGTTGAGATCATTAGTAACTTAGAGCCCCTACAGTACCAACTGAACAGCTTTAAAGCTGATTGCTTAGAATGGTTAGCTAGCCCTTCAAATAAGTATACTAATGTCTCAGCCTACAATTTCTTAAGACCCCCAATTTAGAGTGCCCCTTGGCATAAACTGGTTTGGTTTAAAAGCAATAGCCCTAGATGTTCTTTCATACTATGGCTGGCTTTCCTTAAAAAGTTGCAAACACAGGATAAACTCCTTTATCTTCACACCCCTAATCACTATTCCTTGTGTACCTTAGATAATGAAACTATAGAACACTTGTTCTTTAAATGTTCTTTCTCTAAAATTGTGTGGGAACATTGCCTCAACCATTTCCAAATATACCTTCCAAATCAGATAAACCTTCATTCCATCCCCAATTAGTTCAATCAGCCCTCAAATTTCTGAACCTGTGACATTAACATTTTTCTTATCCTCCTTTCTGTTACTGTTTATAACCTTTAGACTGAAAGAAATTATTGAACCTTCAAAGATGAAGCCTTTGATGTGGGGAGCTTAAATTCTATAGTGATCTTCCAAGTTATGGAACATCTCAGCTCAAACACTGAGATAAGGTAATTGTTGGAGTACTTATTTTATAATAATGTTTCTACTGGTTTTTGTTTTCAG
>JAOQMP010000208.1:9671897-9699845 GCA_027563575.1 Erythroxylum pedicellare
GGTAATACTCCTGATCTTGTTTATTTTTTATTATCCTTATACCATATCATGTATGGATTAGCATGATGATTTGGCTTCCGCTGCAAGTAATGATTTCTTAAAAGTTTTGAAATCTACCGTTTATCCAAATATAGCTTGCTTTGTTTTTCCGATCCAACAGCCAGAACTTCCAAGCATTAGCTTCGGGAGCAACCTATGAGTAACCTAGACGATCTCACTCAGTTGATTGTTTGTTCTAGATTATGTTTGAATTATTTTATGAATGTGGGATTGATTGTTGAATTCCAGAAACTGAAGGTCCGAGATCTGTGATGCATGAATTTGATTTTGAAGTGCTACTTGCATGTGAATAAGAAGAAATAAATATTTTCTTAACAATTTTTGTTAACTGCCGGACCAAGGTCTGATAAAAAATGTATTCCAAATGTGAATGTGAAAGCATGTGATTGATTAAGAATATGATAACGTAAAGCATTCCAATGCATGAATGCATGAAAGATAAAAGCAGTTGTGACCAAAGTCGCTAGTATAAAGAGCTTAAAACTCAGACGGTGATCGGAGCCTTAGGCTCAGTTGTGAATGTACCCGGTATCCACTAAGGGATATGGGACATTATCTGATACAGCTCGATATCTACTAAGGGATATAAGCTAGTAAAAAGGCACTCGGTCACAACGACAATAATAAATGAAAGTGAGTCTCATGTACATTGCATTTATAATTAATATATGTATTTTTGTACGAATGAAATGATTGGTATTATTGTTCAGAAAGTGATATATGATGCTTTATGCAAAAATGCAAAGATGTGGATCATATGTTATGTGTATTGATGTAATGTATGAATTGAGTGAACCATCAATGATGGTTACCTCATTGAGTTCACAAAACTCACCAAAATTGTAACGTTAATTTTTCAGGACCGAGAGAGGACTTTAGCTACTGAGAGACGCTACAAAAAGTATAATCTTATACTTTTGGAAAGAAGAAGAAATGGTTCAAAAGCCGGACAGTTGGGATTGGAAAGATTAGATAGATTTTTGTATAATTTCCTCTTTTATGTAGCATATTTTGTATTAGGATATGATGATGTACATATTTGGATGATATTAAAAATTATCAACGTAAATATTTGATTTTTATGAAATGAAAGGAGAAATTTGAATTTCCTTGTCAAATGTGACTATTTATAAAGTATCCTCGATACCTAAAATCATATCCTTGTGGTTAATATGTCATTCGTAAGAGTTATTTAATGTCATCAACGTCGTTTATTTGTCCCTGGCAAGTCAAATGCCTTGTCAAAAGCAACTCTGGCTTGGCAATCCCACTGCTATGATTTAGATAGTTACCAACTAATTAGCAAGAAAAGAGTGAGAGATTAGACACTTGAACTTAGTGGGAATATAGGCCCCTGTCGCATCATTTGCAACGCACATCGTTGAAAATAAGACCGCAAGAAGTCGTGCTAGGAATGATTCAATTGGAGGAACAAATAAAAATAAGACCACAACAATTCAAGTTGAGATCATTCCAACCGACTCACAATAACAATAATTCCTGTACCTTCTCGGACCAAAACGTTTCTTCGACATACCTAGAAGATCCAATTGGCCTTTATCCTTTCTGATGGCCTACCTGAGTCCTTTTGGTCTAAGAGTTGATGATGACAACTCATAACAGCAGGCCATAAACAACCCACTTTTCTAGATGTCCTCAAATATTGTCCTAGTGACGACAGATTGAGCTGTGGCAATAGCAAAACACGTCTGAAGCTGTATTGCAGATTATTTGGACCAAACTAATTAAGAGAAAATATTAAAAGGGTATAAGTTTATTTTTGAAAATAAAAGGATTATGTAGAGGGATTCTATGTCTGATAAGAAAACTTTCTTTTAGACTTTTGGGAAGGCTAGACCTTTCCTTTAATTTCGTCAAGAAGGGTAGGCCGAGGAAATGAAAGTGGGGGGCTGGTTTCCCAAATTTGACAAGCATAATACTTCCCGACGGAAAGAGTCATCCTTTTTATTCTTCTGCATAAGGCAAACCCAAAAAGCAAATTCAATAAAACAACGTAGTCTCACATGGAGATGAGTCATGAAAGACGATGGTGATGATGGAAAGTTGTGTAGGGGACGGCTGGATCTACTCTTATCCCCTAGCCGGACCATATACTGTGTGTAGAAATGATGTAACCTTTTCTTTTCCAATACCTTTTGGATATTAGCTCAGTAGACATTAAAAATACTACAAAATTTGGTCACGCCATAAATTATTAGGTCCACTGTAGGATTTGTTTTGATTATCCAAGCCAGGAAAACGTCCAAATAAGATAAAAGTAATGCAGAAAAAGAGGAAGAAGAAGAAACAAATGCGAGAAAAGGAAGGAGCCTCCTTTCGGTACGCGCCCATTGGCAACACCATGTACCTTTGCAGATGTTGCCTTCCCACCTAAACCTAATCCCAAATTTCTAACCCTGCTAAAAAGCCTACAGTACATAAGTCAAGGAGTGCCTGTAGTTTTATGTGTCTGCGGGATTTCTTTTATCTGTCTGTTGTGAATTGTTTATAGGGATAAATATATTAATATTTTATGTAGTTTAACTTTTTTAATTTCAGTTTTTATATTTTAAAAAATATCATTTATCTTCTATGATATTACTTAATTAGCACTTTTTTTTATCATGTTATGTTAGCTTTATACATATTATGTACTGAAAATAATGTGGTATTAGAAATAATTAGAAAACTAACATAATATAACCTAAAGAATTATATGATAACTAAATAATACTATAGAGAGGTTGATATTAGTTTTAAAAATATTAAAATTAAAATGAAAAATGGACAAATTACAAGGAAATCATGTACCATTAACCTTTGTTTATAAATGTTCTTTCAGATTAATAACTCTTAAGTTTATGAAATAGTTATTGCAATAATAGTCAATAAAGCTAACAATTTTTTCCTTCTGGTACAAAATAATGCACTTATTATCTAACAACTTGATGATATATTATGACCCAAAATGTAATTATGCACCTTAGTCTTTTTTATTTTTTTGGACAAAAGTTTAAGTTGTCCATGATTCTGAGTCAAAGTTACAACATTTTATTCTTGTCGGATCGTATCATATTGCCTGTATCTTATATTGTTTATGTTAGAGTTTTCCCATATCTACTCACCTTGTATAGAAATAGTGAGCTACATATAAAATTGCAATCATCTTACTCCTCTGTATAAAGAGAGCTCACAATATAAAAACGTAAGTCTCTTTCTATTTTTATCTTTTACTATCTATAGGTCTATGTCTAACTTTATCACTGGAGTCTTTATGCCTGGGATAATCTTTGATAATGACTATAGGTCTAGACATATTTGCACGATTAGATATTAATAGCTAATGAGCTAGTAAAACCACACTCAACAACTAGCCCACAACAAAGATGTTTACACGATTAGAGGAGAAAGTCCAAATTTTGATAGAATTGATCCATAAGAGCACCTCAATGTTAGAAGAGTATCCTATAAAACAAAAAATGAAAAACTATATGGATAGACTTTAAAAGGAGAGCACACAACCCACACTATTTCTAAAAACACCATTGGAGGACCTGGAAGATCCAAGATATAATAGCTCATTTCTTCTGACCAATCTAAATGAATCATCGTTGTTAAAGCTTAAGCTTATATCTTTAAAATTTTATAATGGCCTCAGTAACCTAACAAACTATGTGATGTGATATTTGGAGATCATGGACCTATAGATGGCATTAGATATCATAAAATTTAATGCTTTCTATCCATCTTGATCTTAATGATACCCTATAGCCCAAAGTGCAATTCCACAGCCTAGGATTTTTTCTGAGTAAAAATTCATTTTGCTCACAGTTTTTAGTTAAACATATAATATACCATTCTTATTAGGTCACATCATGTTTCTTATATCTTGTAGTACTCATATTAGAGCTCGCCCATACTCTAACTCACCTTGTAGGGCAGGAGTGAGCCATATGTAAAAATGCAATCATCTTATTCCTATATGTAAAGAGAGTTCACAACTAAGAAAGTTTCTTTCTATTTTCATCTTTTACTATCTACATGTCTATACCTAACTTTATCATTAGAGTATTTCTGTTAGGGATAACCTCAAACAAAGATTACATGTTTAGATACCTAATTTATTTACAGTAGTGGATTTTCAACACTATACACAAGGAGACTAACCACCCTATCTTAGTGGCCTAAAGTTCATGTAAGCACTAATTGATGACATTTATGGAAATTGAAAAGTATAAGCCATATTTTAAATAAACATCTAGCTATATAAAAAAATGAGGATCTAACTAGGAGATGTTCAACAATCTCAAGATTGCCACAAGGTGAAACTACCCTTAATGTCCATAATAAAGATTTTCATATGATTATATAAGTATGTCTAAATTTTGATAGAATTAGTCTGGAAGAGCAGCCCTAACATTAGGAGAGTGTCATATAAAGCATCAAATCACAAACTATGTGGATAAAATTCAAAGAGAGAGCATAAAACCTACAACCCTCCTAAATACACCATAAGAGGACTTATGAGATCCAAGCTATGATAGCCTCTTTTTTTGGCCATCCTAAATGAACCACCATTGTTAACGTTTGAGGTCCTATCTATAAATGTTTACAATAACAACCAATAAACCATATGGTGTAGTATCTAGAGATCTTGGGCCTATGTAGGACATTAGATGCAATGAAATTTAAGAATTTTATCCATATTAATTGGTACAGTGAATTCTATGAGGATTTTTGTCTAAGTTCTCACACCTTAGATCCTATTTTCAATCATAATTCATGAGTAATAAGCATAGTCTTAAAGATTTAATAACATTGTTTGATATGGTGCAAAGACTTGACAAGACCTATGATATTACACCCAGAGGTTCAAAATGGATGCCATGCAAATCTATAACCTTAATTCTTGATCTATAATAAGTAATAAGGATAACATATAAGAAAGGCTTACTAAGTCACCAACCAATATGAAAGACGCTGCTAGTGAAAAAGGCACAAAACTTTGAGGAAACCTAACAAAAAGTTCATAGAGGTTCAACAACTTAGAAGAAGTTGAGCAATCATTTAGTAAACTTACACAAGTTATAAAGTCTTAGAGAAATGATAGGCATCAAGTTGATCAAGGTAAATTTGTGCAATAGACTAGTGAAAAAGAAGGAGAGGGTCATCAAGAAGTTAAACAATAGAGAAGAGATTTACCAAAAAAACTTGAAAATGGTCGAGCCGAGAGGAAACACCGATATATTGTCGAAATGGGTCTGACATTGCTAGCTCAGGCTCGCCTTCCTCGCATTTACTGGATTGATGCCTTCTAAATGGCTGCTTACATCACAATAGACTGCCAACACCTAATTTAAATGGTTCAAACCCCTTATGTTTGTTATACAAAGTTGAACCTGACTACAAGACACTTGAACCATTTGGGTGTGCTTGTTAACCATGTTTGAAACCTTACAATGCTCATAAGTTCTAATTCCATAGCTAGAAGTGTGTATATCTTAGTCTGCCTCCAATAAGAAAGGTTACAAGTGTCTCAGCACAATTGGAAAAATTTATACTTCCAGACATGTTGTTTTTGATGCGTCAACATTTCCATGCACTGAAGGGTTCCAACATTGCCATTCAACATCATCTAAGAGTGATTATGTCATCCCACTAGTCATTAACTCTCAAGAATATAGGGTTCCCACTGAAGATACGACGAAAAATTAAGAACAACATCCTCTCGTATTAGACCCTCTAAATCACACAGCAGGTCCAATATGCGCACCTTCGTCGACCTCAGAAACAATGGAGAGTCTAACCCAGTTAAGCAAGACTCAACATTTGGTCTAATCTACAGATCAAGAAAAAGGACCAGTTCACACAAACATACATCCTATGAGAATACGTACGAAGGATGGAGTATTCAAGCCCAAGTATCTGTTTATTGGGCTCTTAAAAGCTAAGAATCCAATTTCATTACCTCGAGCTTCAGAACCAAACTCAGTGGCAGCCGCATTGACTTCCCCTCAATGGAAGCAAGCTATAATTAATAAGTTCGAAGCACTATAATGAAATAAGACGTGGATGTTAGTACCTTATACTGGTAAAGAAAAACTAGTCGACTGTAAGTGGATCTTCAAAACTAAATTCAAGTCTAATGGCGACATTTTTAAAGATAAGGCCAGACTTGTCGCGAAGGATTTTCAGTAGGCACTTAGGGTTGATTATGGAGAAACCTTTTAGCTTTATTGTCAAGCCTACCACCGTTCGCATTATGATGACTATAGCTGTCTCGTTAAATTGGGAAATTCGACAGTTGGATGTAAATAATGCATTTCTCAATGACTTTCTTTAGGAAGATGTCTTCATGCGACAGCCAGAAGGTTTTAAAGATCCACGCCATCCAAAGCATGTGTGAGAACTAGTAAAGGCCATTTATGGTTTAAAACAAGCACCTCGTGCTTGGTTTGATTGACTGCGTTTCACTTTACTATAGTGGGGGTTCAAAAACTCAAAAAGTGACGTATCTCTATTCTTTCTTCGACAGAAAAACCTTACAATGTTCATTCCCATTTACGTTGATGATATACTCATCACAAGAAACAACTCTAATTATTTACAAAGCTTCATCCAAAAGCTGAATGCACTATTCTCTCTAAAGGATCTAGGCTCTGTGTATTACTTCCTTGGGATTAAAGTCTACCAAGATAAGTCGGGCCTTTATCTGAATCAAAGCAAGTATGTCTTAGACGTCCTAAAAAGATTTAATATGCATAACTGTGCATCGGTCACAACTCCTATGGTCACGAGAAGGCAATCTCCAAAACAGAAGGAACTCTTATGGAAGATCCTTCCCTATATTAGAGGATGATTGGCTCACTTCAATGTCTTATCGACATAAGACCAAATATAGCTTACTCAGTCAATAAGCTAAGTCAATACATGTCCCAACCTACAAATATCCATCTTCAGGCTATTAAGAAGGTGCTTAGGTATTTGAAAGGGACCCATCATCTTGGGTTACATATCAAGCCCTTCAAGCCACTTTACTTAACAATCTTCACTGACGCTGACTGGGCCACATACATTAACGATTGTAGGTCCACTAAAGACATCTGTGTCTACCTAGGGAATACGCTAATCTCGTGGGCATCAAGGAAACAAAGAGTGGTGTCTAGGTTAAGTTCTGAGTCAGAATATCGAGCATTAGCAAATGACGCAACAAAAGTCAAATAGATACAGTCGCAACTTTCTGAACTTGGATTAACACTAAAGCAACCCTCCATGATGTGGTGTGATAATTTAAATGCAGAAGCATTAGCTCCCAACCCCGTTCAACATGCTTGCAGTAAACATATAGAAATATACGTCCTTTTCATCTGAGAGTTATACCTAACCGGTGTCATTGATATTGATTACTTATCATCTTCTCTCCAGGTTGCAAATTGCCTAACTAAAGCCCTTATATTTACACACTTCTTGCAACATAGAGACAAACTCGACTTGGTTATTACACCCTTTCATTTGAGGGGGAATGTTAAAGCATGAAAGATAGGGTTAGCTAGATGTAAATATAATAATTACCTATTCATTAAATGCCTTACTATACAGTCTGTTGGTCGTATATAGCACCCTAACACATGTATGGCTTGTATTCATTATTCTCTCTCCTGCAACAAACTTCTGTTGTAAGTATTATTATAAAAACATTTCTTTGAGGCTCAGTGAAGTGACTGAGCAAGTCATTCATATCTCGAGAGCACTTATTTTGTTAAATCTAATTAGCACCTAATTTCTTCATCATCTAAAACATAGAATTATTTTTATGCTTATAATTAGTGTTATATTTTTTTTACTGCACCGATTGGTGTATGTCATACTCGTTAGAAAATCACTAAAAAATATATTGTATTAGACTGGATTGTTGTATTAGGATGTAATGTAAAATTTTATCTTATACCAATCGATATGTTGATATAAAAGTAGAGGGCGATACATTGAAATATAACAAACAAGAATTATAAATTGAAAATTTTGGGGATTAAATGGAACAAGACACTAAAATCCTAATTTCTCTCCCTTTGATTTAGTTTTCCTCTTCATCGACTTTCACACTTCCTTTATTGTTAATGGTTCTCTAGCATAGTCTTCATTTATCGTCAGATCGACGTGTCGAAGTACCCCACAAAGCCTCACTCTATGTGTGTGTTTGTTTTTCTTTTATCTTTGTTATAGTGAAAAAAAATGTGAAAGATGAGTAATGTTTTTGTTTGGCTAGATGTCTCTCACTTAAATAAATATTAAACCAGTGATAAGGCATTTTCTATACTACCTAACTATTTAATCACCCAGAGGTGCAATTACAAATAGTTTTTTATTGACAAAATATTTATAGGTCCCTTTTGTCTTTATTATAAGGTAGCATTATAACTAAAATATATTGCCCTATTTGTTCACCTGAATGTGTTTGTTTGTCTAGATATACATGGTTCTATAAACTAACTGCCTTAAGGCAAGCTAAAACTAAAATATAGTTTGTAGTGAACGCTCCTCCACTATTAAGGGGGAAACTTCTTCTTCTTCTTTTTTGTTCACTTTTTTTCTCAGCTTGATTCACCTTATTGTTGACTATTCCCTCTTTGGCTTTTAAAGTTATAGTAATTTGAAAGAGAGGGATAATATGTGTATACATTGTTGATGGAAGTTGAGATATTGCTTTCGATAGGGTTCAATGAGTTTCATATTTTGTATCTGTCATTTAATACATTGGTACATTTATATTTTTTTTGGCTAAATATAAGTCTTTGTAATTGGAAGCATAATCAACCCTCTAAAGCTCTAATTCTAAAATGGGCTCAAATGCAAACATCAAATTAAGGTTTTCACTTATGAGTGCGAATAATAGATACTAATTACATATAAATTGAGATATTATTTAAAAAATTAAAAATTATTTGAAATATCTAATATTAATTGATACTAGTATTGTACTGTACCAATACGAAAATTGGTAAAAACTTTGATATGGTATTGACAATTTTACTTGTAATTTCTTTGGCCATATCCTTTAATGGACTAATTTGTCTAACTTAACTAGATTTGGATGCCCCATAAACCATTAATATACAAGGAGGTTACAACATTAAAAAAGTTAGATAGTCACTGGTCAATGATCATTATTCCCTTACTTTTAAAGTAAAATTTGTTCCCCTAATATATCAAAGAGTGAACAAGTTTATGCAATTCTTCTTTCTATGTTAAAAGAGGAGGGGTCTAAATATCTTATAACCAAAGTATTCATAATCTTATTTGAAATGTTATTATCAATTTTATAACAATAAATATATAAAGATTTTTTAAACAAAATTTTCTATTAGTTCCATCATAAACAACCTTTTTACTTGTTAAGGGTAAGATTAAAAACTTTTGGATTTCTCATACTCTACATCTTAGCAAAATTCTTAATGAGATTATGTTTGTTGTTGTTAAATTAGTACATGAATTTTTTTGTTCTAATTATGCAACAATTTCAAATTTATTGAGGTTATTTACTTTTCAAAATTCAAAATTTCGAACTATATTAGTTAAAATTTATCTTATAATATTGAATTTTATGGAATTTATATTGAATTTTTTTTATTTTATGATTATAATTATAATTATATATTATTTTTTAAAAATATACATACAAGAAAATTTATTAGGTCATCTTTCATGTAAAGTAATGCTATTAATAAAGTTTCTGTTAGAAAAAATTATCTTTTATGAGCAGTTACAAATCTAACCAACTTAATCTGTAGTAGATTTATTTTATTGAAATTGCTGTTAGAATTAGAGTTGGAACTTGGTAGGTCAAATGGACCTTTTAGAATGGACTAATTGTCCACAGTGATTACAATTAAATTCGAGACAAGGATCAGTTGGTTGACACAGAAACTGCAGGTGAACCAGTAAAACCGGAAGATACGCTACCGTACCGGACGAAAGCAAGGCCCTCAAATTCTAGACAATTTCCTATACAAAAGAGCGTGAGCCGCACGCTGCGGTGTAAGGAGCGTGTCGATTGCAAACAAAGAGGGGTGCGAAATGCAATAAAGACCCCTACCAAAAATAAATAGTTACACCCTCCAATGTGAATGTGATGCTGACTGGGATTGCAATTTCTTAACCCTATACAAAGAATTAGAAAAACCATATTTAAAAGGAGCAGCCAATGACTTGTAGAGGGAGAAATTTGACCACTCCATCCACATTTTTTAAAAGTGAGGAGAATAGAATCAATCACCATTACTTATAAAGAAATAAAAGTGATAAGTGTGTAGTAGCAGTACTTTGCTTTTAAAGTAAAGGGGAAAAAAAAAAAGGTTCTTCTTCAAGTTATTGAAATGAAAGTGGAGGTTAGTTGGGGGAGGGGGGTTTCAGAAGAACTTGTAATGGTAGCTGTGAGAAATATCATAGATTCTCTGGTCCTGCTGAGCATTAGATAAACTAAGCCAACCAGAACCTGAAGAACATTAACAAGTTAGGGAAAGAGAAAAAAAGGGATTTTGTTGTTCATCGAGATGCGAGCTTTTTCTTCCGCTGGAAATGGAACCTTCTCCGTACTTCTCCTTTTCTTGCTTTTGATTCTTATTCTTCCCAGTATTTGATCCCAAGTCTCTCTCTTTACGCCTTTCCTTTCGTGGGTTTCCGGGATTGGTCTCTTCCTGGCTGTGATATGCTTGAATCGACCCGTGGATTCGTTCTGGATGAATCTGGGATCGGTTAGACGCTGAGTTCTTTCTGGGTTTCTCTTCAAAAGTTAGTTTTTTTGGCGCGGGGCTTGACAGTTTTGTGTCGTTGTCGTTGTTGTGGTTCTTGTCATTGATTTATTGTTGGCTTCTGGAAATCTTTTGTGTTGTGGCGTTATTAATTGCAACTTGTTTTGGTGTAAATAGTGTATTGCTTTGTTGTTGTGGGATTTCCTCCTTGGATATATGTTTTCGTTGATTCTTGGAGGATTTTCTTCTCTTTTTCCTTTTTAACCATCTTGGAGGTTTTAATCATACAGAAAAGGTTAAAATCAAGATACACAACCCTAATCACCCACCTTTTTTGTTGTGGGTGGGTTTTCACTTCATAGCATAGTTAACCTTGTTCAGTTTGAGTCAGTTCCTAGTTTTCTGGGTGTATACCATCTGTATCAAGCTTTCTTGTAATATTTGTTTCGAAGGAGAAGAAAAGTGGCTCATACTGGATTGGGATACGTATTGGGGTTGTTTTCGTTCTATGGGAATACCTGATATTTGCCTTCAAGATCTGATAGAAAAGGTTAGGTCTTGGATTTCTTGGGGGCCAAGCGATATATTACCATCTTTTTATCCCCTGAATTTGAGATGCCCAACAGAAAAATGTGTTGCGAGTGCAATACCAACTCCACTGAGTTCTCCAATGGATGCTCTTGCTTAAGTTGTGGGACGTGGTTTTGTATGAAATGTACGAGGGGCTACGAGTCTCATGATGTTGTTACGGAATCCTTTGATGCCAGAAGCAATACTGACTGTGAGGTAAGTATCAAAATTTGCAAGTTCTGTGACGTGGTCAATAGCAAACGTGAAGCTGTGAAGAAAAACTGTGAAAAAGTGCACCCTTCTGAGTCACCTCCCCGTGATAACCTCGAGCCATCCTCTCCTTTTAGCGGGGAATCAATTCAAAGTGGTCGTCTTGTACATCATCTTGAATCCGGAGATCCTGTGTATTCTTCTCATGCAGCAAGCAGCAGGTGTATCGCCTCATTTAGTGCTCACCCATATCCGGTGTGTGTTCGTGACTCTCCAAGCAGGTAAATAAATTTTCCCGAATATCCAGATTATGTCAGAAACCCACGGGTGTAACTAACTAATATATGGTCATGTTCTGAAACTTGGGCTTGATCTATCACTTCCATCTGCGAAAAATGTCAGCCAGAAACATTTAAGTTCTCCAATGCTTACTTCCTCTGCTTTTATCTCGTCTTTTATTTGTCTGCTATTTCTTTTCCCCTAGCAACTTGGTCTTATTTCTGGACTTGATGATGCAGGAGTGATGAAGAGGAAGCTGAATATTCTGGGAAGCACTTTTACAGTCCATCAAGTGAATATTTCCATGATATTTCAGATTTAGATTCAAGTAGTATTAGCTCTAGAGTTGAGTTTTGTGATTTTAACTCAGTTGGTTCGAGTCCTCTGCATAGGCCGTATAGGAATAATCTCACTTTCTATAGACCTGGGCAGCCTGTACAGGAAGAGCAACATGGAAGTCCGTTGTCTCATAATTATGGTCCTTTTGATCAAGAAAATATGGCTGTTTTAAGAATGCCTGAAAAAGAGACTGGGTATTCAGAGAACAGTTGTGAATACTCTGATGACATATCAATTTTACATAATCGACTTGATGAACCGCAAAAATCATTGGATTTTGAAAGCAATGGTCGTATCTGGTATCCTCCTCCTCCGGAGGATGAAAATGATGAGGCCGAGAGCGATCCTTTTACATATGATGACGATGACGATTATTTTGGGGATTCAAGTACAATGTTTACATCTAGTTCCAGCTTTTCTGATGTTTTTCCATCAAAGGAAAAACATAATGATGGTAACAAGGAATGCCTTAGAGCTGTCATACAGGTGCATTTTAGGGCTCTTGTATCCCAGCTTTTGCAGGGAGAGGGTGTTAGGATCTGCGAGGGTGTTAGAGTCACTAATGAGGGCAACACTGATGACTGGCTTGGCATTGTTACCAGTTTAGCATGGCAAGCTGCCAATTTTGTGAAACCGGATACTAGCAGAGGAGGCAGTATGGATCCTGTTGATTATGTAAAGGTTAAATGTATAGCAGCAGGAAGTCCAAGTGATAGGTATCATTTGGTCATCTTTTTCATCTGCTTTGTTTAAAGATATCTAACCCTTTAACATTAATATTGGTTATGTTTTTAATTTTTCTACTTTGCAGTGTTCTTGTAAAGGGAGTAGTTTGTACAAAAAATATAAAGCATAAACGCATGACCGCTCAATACAAAAACCCCAGATTGCTACTTTTAGGGGGAGCACTTGAATACCAGAATGTTGTGAATCAGTTGGCATCATTTAATACATTAGTGCAACAGGTACTTTCTCTGTTGTGCTGAGATTTTCATTGTTTTCTCAGTTAGATTGAAGAGTTGTAATGATTAATGAAGTTTTGAGTGATCTTTTGCACAGGAAAGTGATCATCTTAAGATGATTATGTCAAAGATAGAAGATCTTCGCCCAAATGTTCTGCTAGTAGAAAAGAGTGTATCCCCATATGCCCAAGAATATCTACTGGCAAAGGAAATTTCATTAGTTCCCAATGTGAAAAGTTCATTGCTAGAGCGTATAGCTCGGTGCACTGGTGCGCACATTAGTGCATCTATTGACAATATTTCTATGACACGGTTGGGACATTGTGAGCTATTTCAGGTAGAGAGAATATGTGAAGAACACGAGAATACCAATCAGTTGAACAAAAAACCTTCTAAAACATTGATGTTTTTTGAAGGATGTCCGCGACGTCTAGGTTGCACGGTACTGTACCACTTCTATCAGATTATGTAAGCTATACATGACAATTTTATTTTCAAGAAGGGGTTCTCATTTAATGGTTGAGGATAGAGTTGCAGTCTTGTAATGCAGAGATATACATTTTTGCTCAGGTTGTGATTATGGCGTAGTCTACACTTAATGCTGTCTGTAGATTGATCAAACTTCATGATACCTTCTGTTTGGTTTTCTATTGATCCGTGATATATTACAATTTGATGCTGCAAAATTAAATTCAGTAACTGATTAGTATGATGTAAAGTTCCACTAGTCTCATACACTGCAATGTCAGTCTTGGTCAACAGGATGGTGTTCCAGGGGTACAATTTTAATTAATTTCCTAATTATAGGAACCAAAAACTTTGTAGCATAGATGTTTTAAATACAGATCAGTGAGAGCATCGCATACATTCATTGAAACTAACCTGGTGGATCTAAGTGGAAACATGAACTACATCTATTATTTGCCACAATACTGTTAGCTTAATGTAGAACCACGGAGGTGAGACATAAAAGTTATCAATCATATCATTAAGCTATAATTTGCTAAACCTTAGCATCTACTCATCCAAATTAGTTCCCAATTCTATCTAATGATCAGTTTATGACCTGTTGTGTAGATCATGCTGCGGGGTTCATGCCGTGAAGAACTGAAGAAGGTTAAGCATGTTGTTCAGTTTGCAGTTTTTGCAGCATATCACTTATCCCTTGAGACATCATTCCTTGCTGATGAGGGTGCAAGTCTTCCTAAGATGAAACTGAAAAGCTCCATTTCTGAACCAGAGAGCATGACGGCTGATAATTCTGTTTCACTTACCTTTCCAACCGATTCCTGTTCTGAAGCCAAAATCTCTACTTGCGATGATGGGTACATCGGACTAGAGCCAGAGCATACAAAGCCACTATTGTTATCTCGGAAACTTGAGTTCTGTAGTAATCCTTTATCTCACGGTTTGGTAGATAGTTGTTTAGAGAATGCACACTTTGATGCATGTCATGATAAATTTACATCTAACGTGGGAAATGACTCATTTGGTGAGTTTGAGGTTCCAAATGTATATAAAATGTCTGCTGTCAGTAAAAACCTTGTGCATTCAGAATTGTATGATAGTTCGAATCAAGAGCAAGGAAAGCATGTCAGTTCTTGTGAATTTACAAGACCTGAGAGGTTTGATGAAGAAGGATCTAGTGAATACTTCTCAGCCACTGAAACTCACCAGAGCATATTGGTATCATTTTCAAGCCGGTATGTACCAAAAGGTACTGTTTGTGAACGTTCTCGGCTGTTGCGCATAAAGTTCTATGGATCATTTGACAAGCCACTTGGAAGATATCTTCGAGATGACCTATTTGATCAGGTAATTCATCATTGTTTTCTCTTCACTAACATAAAGCTAAAGCAGACATAACAATCTCATGTAATAGTAACATTTTCTTTCTCCAGACATCGTACTGTAGGTCTTGCAAGGAACCAGCTGAAGCACATGTACTTTGCTACACCCACCAGCAGGGAAATCTGACAATCAATGTTAGATCTCTTGCCTCTGCGACACCTCCTCTGCCTGGGGAGCGGGATGGGAAGATATGGATGTGGCACCGATGCCTTAGGTGTACTCATGTTGATGGAGTTCCACCAGCTACCCGCAGAGTGGTCATGTCAGATGCTGCTTGGGGACTTTCATTTGGGAAATTTTTGGAACTGAGCTTTTCTAATCATGCAACTGCCAATCGTCTGGCACCCTGTGGTCATTCATTGCAGAGGGACTGCCTTCGATTCTATGGGTAACTGCTATTCTTATTGAAATAGTCTTTAGCTTTTGTGGACACTATGGGTGATCATTAAAATTTCGATTAGCAGGTTTGGGAGTATGGTTGCGTTCTTCCGATATTCCCCAATTGATATTCTGAATGTTCATTTGCCACCATCAGTGCTTGAATTCAATGGTCAGGGCCAGCAAAAGTGGATCAGAGAAGAGGCAGTAGAGGTTCTTTATTTTGTTTGCTTATTGCCTTATTATGTTTTGATTATTGATTGCGTAAGAAATCTTGCAATCAATAGATGTTTTCAAATGCACTTTGCTTTTCTAAATTTTCTCTTCTTACAGCTTTTGGACAAAATGGAGACTTTCTATTCAGAAATATCTGCTATACTAGACAACTTGGAACAGGAGAGTAAATCTTTTGATTCTGAATTACCAGATGCAAACCAGTTGCAGAATCACCTTATGAATCTGAAAGATCAACTTAGAAAAGAAAGAAGTGATTATCATGTAAGTAGCATTGTTGTTCTTGTTCCGGTGGAACAATCTAGAATGGCTATGCTGAAATCTGTCTAAACTTGCAAATGCTATAGTTGCAAATCTTCTGATCAGTCTTTATGTGTATAGAGCATGCTACAACACGCTGTTGGAGAGTGTCCACCATCTGATCAAGCAGCTGTGGACATTTTAGAACTTAATCGTTTGAGACAGGCTCTTTTAATTGGGTCATATGATTGGAACCGTCAGCTTTATTTATTAGATTCTCTCCTTAAGACAAAATTTACTGTCAAGGTCAAACAAAGGGATGCATCTCCTGCTGAGCTTCAAAAGTTGAGGAATGATATAGTTTGCAAGGATGGCCAGCTTGAGCCTTGCCAAGAAAATGACATTTCTGGCTATTATAAACCACAGGCGTGTATTGGTAATCACTTAACATCAGAACAGATTGAGACTAGTAAGTCCTCGGAAAGTTTTGTTCCTGAAGATTCAGTATGCGAGGACAGAGCGGGCGAGGTCCATTCAGACAGCGAGCTTAATTCAAACAAGAACTCTTGTAGTAGCCTCCCCCCCAGTGCTTCCAATCTGTCTGAGAGAATGGATTCTGCATGGACAGGTACTGAACAATTTGCAGCTGACATTGCACCTTTACTTGCATCTCAAGCTGATGGATCTAGGCCGAGGTTGGTCAATCAAACAAGTCTCTCTGATTATTCTCCCTTCAAAAGGACAATGGCACCAATTAGGGTTCATTCTTTCGACTCTGCCTTGAGAGTCCAAGAAAGAAGCCATAGAGATTTACTGCCTTCATCGTTGAATTTGGCAACAGCAAGATCATTTCATGCATCTGGAGATTACAGGAGTATGGTGAGAGATCGTACATCAATCACAATGCAGACTTTCTCCCAGAAATTGCCTATAGTGGCACAAAAGCTGAATTTAGAACCTGGTGCTACTCCCTCATTTATCGCCGCTTCTCATATGGCTGGGGGTGCTCGATTGCTGCTTCCTCAGAGGGGTTGTAATGATATAGTAATTGGTGTCTATGACGATGATCCTGCCAGTGTAGTGTCTTATGCCCTTAGTTCCAAGGAATATGAGGATTGGGTCACTGATAAGTCAAATGAGAACGAAGGAATCTGGGGTGGAAATGAAAGATGCAAGGAAGATTCAACGTCTTCCAATTTTTCAAGTTGGCAATCTTTTGGTGCCGTGAACTCGGATTATATCCATTACGGAAGTTATGGATCTGAAGATCTATCTTTATCGGCTGGTACCCTGTTTATGGATTCCAAAAGATCCCCTCATTTAACAGTTTCTTTTGGTGATGATTCTTCACTGGCAGGGGGCAAAGTCAAGTTTTCTGTCACTTGTTATTTTGCTAAGCAGTTTGATTCTCTTAGGAAGAAATGCTGCCCTAGTGATGTAGATTTTGTTCGCTCCCTTTGTCGCTGTCAGAGGTGGAGTGCCCAAGGAGGAAAAAGCAACGTGTATTTTGCCAGATCATTGGATGAGAGATTCATTATAAAACAAGTCAAAAAGACTGAGCTGGAATCATTTGAAGAATTTGCACCAGAATATTTCAAATATTTGACAGATTCTCTGAATTCAGGAAGTCCTACTTGTTTGGCAAAAGTTCTTGGTATTTATCAGGTTAGGCTCATGTTTATTGAACATCCGTGCATCAGTGAATGTGTGTGTTGGGAGCTAAATACATCAGTTCTTTCTGATTCTTATTTATCAATTTGATGGCAGGTTAGTGTAAAGCACTTGAAAGGTGGCAAAGAAACAAAAATGGATTTGATGGTAATGGAAAACCTTTTCTATAAGAGAAGTATTACGAGGATTTACGACCTTAAGGGTTCTGCTCGGTCCCGATATAATCCAGATACAACTGGGTCAAACAAGGTTTTGCTAGATTTGAATCTGGTGGAAGAGTTGTGCACAGAGCCAATATTTCTAGGAAGCAAGGCAAAGAGGAGTTTAGAAAGAGCCATATGGAATGATACATCTTTCTTGGCGGTAAGCACTACCTTCGGTGTCTCCTCTATTAATTTTCTCTGGTTTCATTTACCTTTGCATCTATATTCTGTTCATTTTGGTGGTCTCATCCTGTACTGATTTTCACTGGTATGAAACCAGTGATGGCTTTTACTTTTTCTATATATTGTTGATTTAGGTGTCAAAATTGGGCATTTTAATTCTATCCTGGCTTTTAATGACTGCAGTCTGTTGATGTTATGGACTACTCTCTGCTTGTTGGAGTGGACCAAGAACGAAAAGAGCTGGTCTTAGGTATCATTGATTTTATGAGACAATACACATGGGACAAGCATTTTGAGACTTGGGTAAAGGCATCCGGAATACTTGGTGGTCCAAGAAATGCATCCCCAACAATCATATCACCAAAACAATACAAGAAAAGATTCAGAAAAGCAATGACTTCATACTTTCTCACAGTTCCTGATCAATGGTCTTCGTGAACCTTGAGTCACTGCATTCTTTTTCACTCAGAAGAGCCACATTTGTTGATTGATAAAAGCAGTAGAGAGATAGAGGGATGATAAAGTGGGAAGGAGTGTAATTCCATCCCCATTTCTTTTAATTTATTTATTTTTGGTAGGATCCTTTTTATGTACGCGGGCAAAGTTGCAAGGGCATAAAAGTTGTTCCTTGTTTCGGGGGGTCTTTGTACATCTTTTTATACATGTGCAAAAGCCAGTTCTTGTGAAGGCTCACTGTGTCAATCAATGGTGTGATTAACCAACTCAGAGCCGGGGAATTTGCAGAAGACAGTCGTAATTGCTTGAGCTTACTGTAGAAGAAGGTTGACTTACAACTTGCTTAAACAGTAGGGTAACCGATTAGAAAAGAGGGGATGATCCGATTTGTTTGTTTTAATTTTTAAACTGCCTAATGAAAGCTAATCCACTCAATTTTCGAATTAATGTTTCCCTGTTTGTATTTCACTCTTTGTTTTTTCCTCCAATAATGAAACAGGCAAAAGTAGAGATTCTTCCTTTAAATCTTAGCATCTAAAATTTGTCCAAAACAATTCCTTAGTATACCCAACTCTTTTTATTACCCGATTTGACCTGATTTGAAACAAATCCTAAGTTTTGTCAAACACAATCCATAAAATACTCTAGATGGCGGTGACGGATGGGGGAGAAGCAGTAGAGACGTAGGCGGCGAACACACAAGCGATGGACATGCAGGCATACGGTTTACGCACAGTATTTCCACTTGTGTAGGCATTTTTTAAAAATATATAAACCGATAAAAGGGAAAGTTGGGAATTTTACAATCACCCCTCCTTGTAAAAAATTCTGTTATCGAAATTTAATTGAGCATATCTACTTGAAATAAATGAGGGTATAATATACGCGTTTGCCGTTCAGGCTCTCATCTAGCTTTCTCTATTGTGTGGTTTCTTCACAGTATCTTAACTAGCGGAATGGTCTTATTACGCAGAACATGTTTTCTACTACTTGTATTGGTTATTCCTCGAAAGCCAAATCTTCTTTTAGGCTCACCGGTTGTTTTATGACTACAAGGGATAGATTAGCTAGATATTTACAAAGTATAGACACAAAAGATATTGTAAATCCTCTCAAGTTCATCTGGTAACCCCAATTGATACGCCATTGGTCCAATCCTTTCCGAAACTTCATACGGTCCCTATGTAACGTGTCCTTAGTTTACCGCATTTTCCAAATCTCAATTTGCCTTTCTAAGGGAAAATCTTAAGAAACTTCTTATCTCCAATTTCAAATACAAGATCTCTACGACGATTATTTGCATAACTTTTCTGTCTATACTGGCCAATCTTTAATCTATCTTGAATAATCTAGATTTTGTTTGTTGTCACCTACACAAGTTCAGAACTTATTAGTTTTCTTTCTCCTACCTCGTCCCAACATATTGGAGTTATGCACTTTCTTCCATAAAACACCTCCTCATAAAGGGCAATATCAATTCTGGACTGATAGCTGTTATTGTAGGCAAATTCCATCAATGGTAGGTAGGTATCCCAACTCCCCCGGAATTCTATGACACAGGACCTAAGCATATCCTGAAGTGTTTGAATAGTTCTCTCTGACTGACCATCCATCTAAGGGTGAAATGCAACACTAAACTTCAATAACATACCCAAGGCTTTTTGTAAGTTGGGCCAAAATTTGGATGTGAATCTAGGGTCGCTATCCAAAATAATAGAGGATGGTGCACCATAAAGCCTTACTATCTCATCTAAATAAAGCTGGGCTAATTTATTTAAGGGCTAATCATTTCTGATTGGAAGGAAATATAAAGACTTTGTTAACTTGTCCACAATCGCCCATATGGTATCGTGCCCCCTCTGACTCCGTGGAAGCCTTACTATGAAATCTATAGTAATCTTTTCCCACTTCCATTTTGGGACTGGAAGGGGCTGCATCATTCTTGCAAGTTTATGATGTTCTGCTTTAATCTATTGATAGGTTAGACATTTAGCAACAAATTCTACTATGTCTTTCTTCATTCCTCTCCACCAATGATGTTCCTTAAGGTGTGGTACATTTTTGTGCTACCTGGATGCATAGTATAAGTTGAGGAGTGAGCTTCCTCTAAGATTTCTTTCTTCAGGTCCCCCACATCTGGTACGCACAATCGTTGCCCCCTCTTCATAGTACCATCTTCTTGGATTGTAAATTCTGTCTTCTGCCTGTTCTTAACTTCATCAACTAGGGATCTTGTCTCTGTCTCTCTCTAACCTGGTCCAACAAAATGGGGGCAAATGTGAAACGTAGCCACCGTTGCTCTTGAGTTTGCCATATTCAATCTAACTCCTAGCGATCTCATTTCCACTAAAAGTGGATGGTATATTGTCTTTAGTTGTTCTATTGAGCTGGCAGGTCTCCTACTTAATGCATCAGCCACTACATTGCCTTTTTCAGGGTGGTATTTTATCGTATAATTGTAATCTTTTATTAATTCCAACGATCTTCTTTGCCTCATGTTTTATGCATCAGCCACTACATTGCCTTTTTCAGGGTGGTATTCTATCATATAATTGTAATCTTTTATTAATTCCAACGATCTTCTTTGCCTCATGTTTAGTTCTTTCTGAGTGAACAAATACTATAGACTTTTGTGATATGTGAAAATTTTGCAAGGAACACGATACAGGTAGTGCCTTCATATTTTTAATGTAAAAACATCGCTGTTAACTCTAAGTCGTGGGTAGGATAGTTCTGCTCATGTTTCTTCAATTGCCTAGAAGCATAGGTTACAACCTTATTATTCTGCATGAGAACACACCCTAATCCATGTCTCGAAGCATCATTATAGATTGTAAAGCCATCACTTCCCGTCGGTAATGTAAGCACATGAGTTGTTGTTAATCTGTCTTTTAATTCATCAAAACTTCTCTGACAAGCTTCTGACCACTTAAACTTCTCTTCTTTCTTTGTTAACTTGGTTAGTGGGGCTACTATTTTGAAAAATCCTTCAATAAATTTCCTGTAGTAGCCTGCCAATCCAAGGAAACTATTGACTTCTGTCACATTAGTGGGAGGTCTCCAATTAGTAGTAGTTTCAATCTTCTAGGGGTCCACACTAAGTCCTTTAGCTGATATGATGTGACCTAAAAAAGGGACCTTATCAAGCCAAAATGAGCATTTACTGAACTTAGCATATAATTGGTGCTCTCGTAAGGCCTATAAAAGTATTTGAAGATGTTCTGTATGTTCCTCCCGACTGTTGGAATACACTAATATTTCATCAATAAAAACAATCACAAGCTTATCTAGGTACAGTCAAAACACACTATTCATCAAATCCATAAAAGCAACTGAAGCATTTGTTAATCCGAATGGCATAACCAAGAATTCATAATGCCCGTACCTAGTCTGAATGGCAGTCTTTGGGACATCTTCACTGCAGATTTTCAACTGGTGAAAGCCTGATGTCAAATCAATCTTCGAATACACCTTAGATCATTGCAGTTGATCAAATAGATCACCAATCCTTGGGAGGGGATATTCGTTGCGGACTGTCACCTTATCAACTGTTTGTAGTAGATATATAACCTTAAACTCCCACCCTTCTTTTTAACAAAGAGGAATGAAGCCCCTAAGGGGAGACACTAGGTCTCACAAAACCCTTATCTAACAATTCCATCGATTGTTACGTTACTGTCAACAAACACTCTTTCAACGAAAAATGAGTTTCTAGCTGGAATGGAAACGATTATTCCACTCTCTAACCATTGAGATTTTTGTAGAAAAATTTAGTGATCTAAAAGTTTGTGTAACATCGGGATCTACAAAAGCATAAGCATCATGTTCAAAAACAAAAATCATACTAGTGACTACATCTAGTGTGGTATTTGCCTTTTGTTGAGTAACTATAAAGACTCGATCTTGCGTGTAGGATCTACTTGCTTGCCTTATAGGGGTTGCTCCCCTACCTCTTAAACCTCTGCTAGATGCAGGAAACTCGAACCTTTGGCTTGAGAACCTTGAACGCCCTGTCTACAAACCCCTCTAACTTGCAAAGGTGTTGAAGATCTCACCACTAATCTCTCTGCAGTAATCAACTGAGGACAATCTCTCCTAAAGTGACGCTCCTATTCACAGTGGAAATAACTTGTTGTATTCATTAGACACTCACCCAAATGTCTCTTTCCACAAGTACTACACTCTAGCACTGGTGTTCTAGTGTCATGGAAATCTTTGGCTTTATGAGGTGACCCAGAGGATCCCTAACTGGTTGATCTGCCTCTACTGAACCTCCAGCCACTAATCCATCTTGACTTGCTTCTTTTTACTGAACCTTGAGATGAGCTAGCTAGTGCACAGTGTTTTTGTTCTAATCTCACAGTTTGGGTGATAACTGTTATGTTTCTTTCCACCTTTATTGTGGCTTCCACTAACTTCTTATAGTGTGTCCGTGAGGCCAGAGACAAATGGATCTATGGGGTTTAAACCTATTCTTACACTTCTGCTCTTCACTCTCAACAATAAACGAAACGTGTAGTGCCCCCTTACTGCAGGGTACATACCGGGACACCCGGAGGTCATTCCGGTATACAACCTCCGATAAGGATAAGCTACGTTCAATCATTACAATTACTTCACATGGCATCATATAAAAAATTCACTTGTAAAGCATCAATAGAAAAAACACAATATTTTGAAACCAACTTTTTCCTCATTTCACTTCATAAAACCGAAAGTCTACATTGCGTCTTTTCAACATTTTCTATATGTACGTCATCAATACCTAATACAAAAGTACTATATGAAAGAGGAAAATTTACACAATCTAATTAATCTGTCCAAAAACCCCAATTGACCGACCTTTGAGCCATGATTTCTCTTGCCAATCACAATCAACCCGGCTGATGGAGCCTCTCAATAGCTAGGGTCGTCTCTCGGTCCTGAAAAAATAATGTTGCAATTTTGGTGAGTTTTGCGAACTTAATGAGGTAACCATCATCGATGGTTCACTCAATTCATACAACACAACAATTTACATAACATATCATTCACAACTTAGCATAACGAGTACATATCACATTTTTATTTAAAAGCAGACCAATTT
The DNA here is from genome assembly GCA_027563575.1 of Erythroxylum pedicellare. Lineage (NCBI taxonomy): Eukaryota > Viridiplantae > Streptophyta > Magnoliopsida > Malpighiales > Erythroxylaceae > Erythroxylum > Erythroxylum pedicellare. Next base: position 9,695,368 of record JAOQMP010000208.1, read on the forward strand.
TGGAATTTAAAACAATCCACATACTTGTTAAAAATGCATATGAAAAGCTCATGAGACACTTTTCTAATTATTACGTTGTTGTGACTGAATGCCTGAACTGTCCCGTATCCAATTTGAATACCGGGCTCATTAATAACTGTCCCTTATTCGCTTAGGGGATACAGGGCACAGTTTGCATAGAGAGCCTTAGGCTCTTAATAACTTTTGAGCTCGAGGCTCATTTTCACTCGATGAGCTTGTCGCTCTGATCAGTGGCTACTCTGGTCACAATTGTTATTATCCGATTATGCATTCATGTATGGACTATATGTACCACAATCACTCACATTATAAAGCACATAGTTTTTCTCATTCACATTCCAGTAGCACTTTAATATCTCAATCTACAATCACATTCATCGGATCTTCTGTCCGGAATCCACAATTTAAACACATTCAGTTAACATTCAAAACATAAATTAAGCAAACAAGTAATTAAGTGAGACCGTCTAGGATATTCACAAGTTGCTACCGAAACTATTCCCTTGAAGTCCCGACAACGTCTAGAGGATGGTGCTCAATTCGATCCTCTATATTAAACAACATACACATATATCACAATATGCACCATTATAATTGTTCAATAATGCACATGTGTGAAATGAATTATGTACAATGCATGTTCATGACAATCCCGGGTATTTATCCATTAGTTTCTTCATAAAATCATTGTCATACCAAAAACCATCTAAGTATAATTTATAGTTAGGTTTATGCCTCACTAACACCATTAAATTCAAAATTCATTTCTCATTGAATCACTTCAGACTTTTCTTAGACACACTTTCATATCTACTATTCACATTCAATTAGAAGGTGAAGATGATGAAATTTGGTCATACTCTCTTCTAGAAAAATGTTCCTCTATGTCTTATCTTTCCATTAACACCAAAATCACTCAATTTGGTTCAGTAATTCTAAAGATACACTTCAAACATTTTTGAACTGCTCTTGTCCAAATCAGTATACTATGCACAACTTCTATCCGAAATTTAAACATCTTAGAAACTGAATTATATTCCAATTTCTTCATATCATTTGTATCTCCATGTCTCTAGTTTACCAAAAATCAGAAATCGTCTCATATGTAATCCTATAGATCTAAATATATTCAAAATACCGAAGTATGTCCAGTAAACATCCAATTCCTACTCTTCCAAACGATACCCTTAATTTGATTCAATATATCTTTTTTCCATCAATATCAAAGCTATAAAAATCTATTTAGGGATAGAAAAATGTTTTGAGAAACTATTGGTTCAATAACCACTTCATTTGGAGGTCGGATAACAAAATTATGGCCAAAAGGATCAAACAAGCTTTGGTCCTCAATCATATTTAACTTGTCTAGGGACAAGTGGCATAACTTTCACTAGATATGTTGGATTAAGATGATATTAGGGCGATTTCAAAGATAAATTTTAGATATAAAACTTTCAAGAAGACCTCAAAGACAGATTCTATCTTCTGAAGGGTCAAAAATGGACCAGAAGATAGGTAAAAATGAAACCAAATGAAAAAGCAGAAGAATGGAAAAAGACAGACTAATTGGGAAAATTTCTATAACTTTCCATATAGATATCAGATTAATGTTTTCTTTATATGGTTAGAAAGCGGACTTCAGGATCTAAAACTTTTAAGAAGACCTCAAAGATAGATTGTATCTTTTGTAAGGTCAAAAATGGATCAGAAGATAGGTATAGATGAAACCAAATGAAAAAGTAGAAGAATGGAAAAAGACGGACGAATTGGGAAAATTGCTATAACTTTCCCTACAGATATCGGATTAAGTTGTTCTTTATATGGCTCGAACGAGGACTTCAAGATCTACATTTTTTAAGTGGACTTCATAGACAGATTCTATCTTCTAAAGGGTCAAAAATGGACTAGAAGATAGGCAAGGCGAAAAAAAACCAGAAGAAGCAAAACACAGAAGAAGACGCGTCAGCAAAACACAGAAGAAGACGCGTCAGCAAAACATAGAAGAAGCAAAAAGTAGAAGATACATCTTCTGTTATAAGGACCATAAGTTTCAGCCTAGAAGTACAAAAATTTTGTACTATATATTGTTGGAAAGCTAAAAGAAAGACCTACAACTTTTATGAAGACAATTTTATCAAAATCTGCCTAGATAAACACAGAAAAATTCATGAAAGTTTCAGCTTAAAAATTCATGAAAGTAAATTCAACACTGTTACTATTCATTCCCAGAAAATTCAGACTTATAATTTTTCAAAAACCCACATTTCAGATTTTTATTTCTAGTTTTTCTAGTCCATTTCTATCAAATCATTCACTATAAATTCATACTACTCCAAAATATGCAAGCTTAATAAAAAAATTCATTTTCATCCCATCCACAGTATTCATGAAAATATATATACGTAAATGCCATATTCCATGCAGATGACAATGATTCGTCAATTTATTTCATAAACCTATAACTTTAAAGGATTTATTCACTACTTAATTGTTAAAAACTCCACAATCTTCAATTATCTCCAAAGCTCTAACCCCATGCAAAATTTCGTACTCCTCTGTGTAACTGACCAACTTCTAGTTTTTCCTTAGGTAGAAAACACCAATAGCAAAAATGGGTTTGATAAGGAAGAAGAAAAGCAAAGAAAGCTATTAGGAGGATATTTGATGAAAACTTTGTCTGTTGGGAGGAAATCCGAAGAAGGTAATGAAGAAGGAAGAACTTAGACATATAACTAAACCTTTATCGAATCTCAGATAATTATAACTTATTTCAACAAAGTACAAAACCCACTTACTAAGTTAGTGACACTTGTCACTTTCTAAATGACTAAACTCTAACTTAGTTTCTTTTGAAACTAACTCCATTTAGCTCTCCTCTTTACAATACAACTATCATATTTACAATCCAATTATCCCCAATATTCTTTTGATTTCTTTTTTCTATTATCCATAAAAATCCCAAAATTTCTGAAATTATTCCTAAATTCACCAAAATTCAAAAATAATATAATTATACTAACTCGTAAAATTTACAATGTAAAAATTCATAATTCTCAAAAATTCACGAATCACTCCAATTATACCTGGCATTATTCATGAATGCATGTATACTTATTTTCATGTGCAGATAAATTCACTATTCACATATATGTGTATGGCATATTATGCATAAGCATGAAGAAGCATTTCTAAGCCTCTCTTTAACCCCTCATGTTTCCTATTTTAACCTTCCTACAGGTAATGGGATATTACACATTAAGCCCTCTGACATTCCAAACTAGTATAGTCATTTAAGGGGAAGTCCATTTTTAGTTTGTTTTTCCCTTTTCTCCTTACAGATTTCCTTCTAGAGTTAGTGATTTGATCTTTGAATTTCACCCTTTTGTTCTTTCCCTGAACTGATCTCTCTGTCAGAGTTGAGAATTTCTATGTCAACCATATTAGTTCCTAGTTTTTTAGACTTATTGGTAGATGGCTTATGTGGAGATGCCACATTTTCTAAGTGATCATCATATTTAACCCCCTTCTCTTCCACTGTCACAGTTGCTGTAACTTTAGTTTCAATATAACTTAATTTTCTTGAATTATTCTCCGTTAAATTCAGACTATTTATTTTTGTTTCCATTTGAATTTTAGGATTAACCGGAGAAACCATTTGTAATAATGACTCCGGTATCCTCAAAACTAGCATAAATGGATTTATCTAAGTTGTCTAAAGTGTTAAAACCCAAAAACTCATCATGAAAATCTATTTTGAATAAGTTCTCAACAGGCTTCCATCTTTTACTTGCAAGATTTGCCTTACATATATAGGTTAAAGGTACTTCCATCTCCTTGAGTTATGCATCATCTCCATGTTTCATAATTGGCAACTTGTCTGGAAATTTAGAATTTCTTTTAATCTCAATGAGAATTTTCAAAAAAAATTCTCTCCATATTTACAGTTTATGAGTCCATACAAATAGGTTTCCTAACTGAGCTTACAAGATAACTTAAGCCCTCAACTGTGCAAAATTCAAGTGGCACATTATAAAATTTAACTCATAGAGTAAAGAAATCATTGTTTAATTTTCTTGAAAAATACTAACAAAGAAGAAATTCAACAAATCTTAGTGCTTCATAATTGTAAAGGACTTGAGAAAAGAAACATTACATAGGTGAGACATTTAAGAAGACTTGGTTAAGCATCAACAACTCACCATCCTTTTCTTCTTTATATAAATGTCAGTTGGCTAAGATCAATCCCAAAATGTTAACCTAAAGTAGAAGCTAAAAAGCCCATTCCTATCGATATTGCTTTCTTTTTTGCATATTTAATCAGAGATTCGGAAAAATGAGCGAACATCAAGCAAAATTAGGTGGGTAATATATTTATAGTTTTTGTGTAGTATGGGCAAATTGTCTTGCTTGCTTGTATGTTGTGTGTTAAATTGCTTGTTGTGAATTATGGAAATTGT
>JAOQMP010000208.1:9700885-9711930 GCA_027563575.1 Erythroxylum pedicellare
AGCTGCACATTTAAGGTGGGTTTTTATCATGCTTCATCATCATTAAATGGTTTAATGGTGTCATCATTAAATGGAGTAATGATCTTATTATTAAATGGTTTAATGATCTTATCATTAGGTTGTCTTTTAATGATGGCATGTAACCTTTTAGTATTCATTTAATTAAAGAAGAAAGAGGTGCATTTGATGTACTCTCTCCCTTCTTTCATCTCATAACTAAAAATGAGAGGGTCTTATTTAGGTTATTGGTTTTTTGATATAGATATCTTAAACAAATGAGAGTGTCTCATTTATTGGCTTCTTTATTTTTGATTAAAGAATGAAGTGATGCATTGGATGCATATCTCTCTCTCCTTTCATCTTGCAACCGAAAATGAGAGTATCATTTTTTGTTTTTTTTTGTCTTTTCATATAGACATATTAAACAAAGGTGATTGTCACATTTATGGATCTCTCTTTCATATTGTCAAAAAGAATAAAGTGGTGCAAAAGTGGCCTCTTCCTTATTCCTTTACCGAAATTGGTAATGGGAAGTGTCTCATTTTAGTTCTTTCAACAACTAAGGAAAGCCTCTACAATATTTCTTCTCTTTTCCCACCAAAGGATCTTATTAACCAATTTGTCCAAGGAGAACAAGTGGTAGATTGGATTGGTTAAGGATATAACAAAGAGAAGAGGATACAATAGTGGGGAGAGGATACAATAGTGAGGAGTCAAAGCTACAGCAAAGGAGTTAGTAATATTATGATCTTGTTCTTATGCCATTTATTTTTCTAATACCATATCATGTATGGATTAAAAATGTTAATTTGGCTATCATGCTTCTACTGTGTTTTGATTTCAAAAAAAGTTTTTGAAATCCACCGTTTAGTCAAATCTAGTATGCTTTTGTTTTCGATCCAACAATTGTAGATTGGAAGATCAAATTGCTAATGTATTACCAAAGCCTTGTCCAGAATCAAGTTTGATGAACTAAGGATAAAAATGGGAGTCTGCAGCTCCAAAGGCAAGGAGGAATGTGAGAATCATGCCTTAGAAGCTATTGAATAAGTCAAACATTAAGAATTATGTTTTAGAAACAAGTCTAGTTTGAAGATCAAATCTTAAAATAGTTGTTTCTATTTTTAGTTAATTATTGCCATCTTTTAGGAACCATACTGTGTTGTGGGTCCTGATATTTTGCTTATTTTTACTCATCTTTTCCTTGTTTCTCTCAAATTTCAGTTAAAGACTTTTGTATTTAAGCAAGCTCGACATATGAAATAAAAAATATGTTCTTTGTACATTCATTTTTAATATTTGTTCCTTTTTTATTTGTTGGAATTAGCAAAAAAACTTGTTCGTAGGAATTCTGACAAAGTTAAGGCTAGCTTGATCTACAAATAACAATTTAAAAATCAAATACATTAGAAAGGAAAATCGAGCTCTAACAATTAACTTAGGGGCATTTTGTTCCACTTCCTTTTTCTATTGAAAAAAACAAAACAAAATAATTAATGATGTTCCCACCCTATCTTTGAAAGAAAGAACTCACACCTGAATAAAAAGGGAATGTACATGGAGCTCTATTGAGTTATCGACCAGAGCAAGAGAAAGGCCAACTTGCAAATGGTGGATATGCTTATCATGATCTGCTATATTTAGAAAAGTGAAAAAAAATAGAATAACAGAGATATGCTACAGTGCATGGTACTGTAGCATAATTAAAACGAAATTCTTTAATTTGCTTGTTACTATTTTCTTTCATTTCTTTTGTGTCAAGATGAAGATGATTGGAAGAGAAGGTGATGAAGGTGTTACTTTATTTAGCTTTTAACGCAAGTAACATTAATAGCAAATCAAGCAATAGATACAAAAACACACATAAGCAATAGATTCGAAAATAAACCTGGATAAATTGCAGCATCGTTGAAGACACAGAAGACTCTGGAATCGACTCATAGTGAGAGAAACCAAATATGATTTGTTTTTTAGAAACAAAATATCTGTTTTAAAAATAAACAAAAACCTGATTTTTACCTTTCCTTAAAATCATTTTTGATTTCTTATTTTTAAAAAAGAAAAATGAAAACAAGTTTAACCAAACATGTTTTTAGTGTCTGCTTCTAATTTTACAAAAACAATAACAAAAAACCCTCAAAAAGTGAAGTAAATAGCCCCTAAGTTTATATTGGAACTAACATATGAAATTAATCCCAAACGAATATATTTTACAATTAAAAAGATAATTATTATAAGATATTTCAATTAGAAGCCATAGGTGACTAACTTAGTATTCATCTTCTTCTCAACAATCATGATCTCTTTAATCCACTTAAATAAATTATTGCAGAGTACTAAAGTTTCAATCTTCCAGTTCTGAAATTTTTTTAGTTATGTTCTTAGCCTTATTGTTCATTTTCATACAATAAAAAACTTAGCCCTCCTTTAAGTTTCAATATACAAAAATTACTCTATTTATTATTATACCTAGTTGCATCACTTTTTTCTTTAGTCCACAATTGAATGATTCTTTTCAATTGATTGAATTAAATTCATAGGATGAAATATATAAGAGCTACAATAGATGCATAAGCTATATAATACTTAAGAGATTAGTTGTCTTCCTACTAATTATATATTTCTATTGTTCTAATTCTTAATTGTCCTTTATGCTAGAAGAAATAATGACAAGCAATTAGTGTAAGAGAGTCTAAAAATAGTGAATGAGATACTAAGTTATTCTAAAGAGGATCTTATAGCTTGAATTATATGATTTGTTTGAGCAATTTTGCTTTCTCTTAATTTTATACTGAAATAAATAAGTAATGCTCGATAATATATTAAAGTCTTGTAGGGCATTTAGAAGAACCGTAATAAAATCATTGTTAACTTTGATAAACATTAATAGGTCATCTACAAATGAAAGATTAAAGATCTTTAGTTGGTTTCACTTGTTATAGTAACTAAAGTTCTTGTTCTTCTCAATTTTATTGGCAATTAGGTGGGTAAGAGCTTTAACAAAAACAATGAAAGACAGGGTGAAAAAGGATCTCTATGCCCCAACCTTCTAACATCCCAAATCATTTGGGCCTATTCATTATTGATTAAGATGTTATAAGAAGTAGTATTAAACTGTTCCCTAGTTAATTGATGAATATAAAATGAAAGTCAAAGGCTTTCAAGGTGTTAAAGAGAAAGATATAATTAACTAAATCAAAGTCTTTATGAAATTTGAATTTTAGAATGAAGTTTATGATATTTGGCTTCCTGTGATAGTTTTTGAAGAGTTCATAAGTTAGTAAAACATTGCCATCAGTGTTATAGGCCTAAATAAAAGTTCCTTGAGAGGGGTTGATAATGCTCTTTAGAACTTCTTTAAGCCTATTAGCTAGCATTTTATATATTATCTTTTTCACCATAATGTAAGAGATAAATAGACATTTAGGTCAATGTCTTGTCAAGTGAATAGTTTAATGAGAATGGCAACTTGCCTATGAGAAATAATATGAGGAATAATGCAAGCAAGTTTCAAATAAAAACTTAAGCCTTTACCTGAACAACCTAAAGAATTCTTGAAGTAATTCCAACTATTTATATCTTCTTGATCAGAGTAGTCAAACAATGAAGCATACAAAATAGAATATAATTGAGTGATCCTCTATATAAGAATTGCATTGTGAGAATACTCAATATAGATATCACTATGTTTCAGTAAGTATTTATTAAATCTAAATGGTGATTTCCTTGTTCCTGCAAATTATTTACATGAGACATCTGTAGGTATATGGTCTAAGAAAAGGGAATCATTAAAATGTGTCTAAGTATAAGGGAAGATGTATGGTCACAAAGTATTAACCAAAACTCTGTCAAGTTTTTATATGATAAGTTATTAGGCATTTTGTTTATTGATTTAAGTGAATTATTGACCCTTATAATAAAGGTTTGTTAACTTAATACAATTGATGCAATTGCGAAAGCCTTGAAAATTAAGCTTATACAAATTCAAATCTCATATGATTTTTGAGAAAAAAGTTTACAATTAAAGCCCCCAATGCCAACCAAGGAGAGGAAACATAAGAGAAGCTCTTACTAATATCAACCTATAATTGTTTCTTTAGAAATAAATTGTTAGAAGTATGGACATAAATAAAATGCAATTTAGTCATAGAGCCAATGATCGTTAATCCAAAATAAAGGAATTGGTATAACTGCTAAGCAAGATCAATTTGTATAGAATTTATATCAAATGCAATCAAAATCCTATTATTATAATGAGATTGATGGTTTCTTAACATCTTCCAATTGTTGTAAAAAAATATACGTCCTCTCTCATTCGATTGACTTTTATTTTAGTCTCAAATAAATGAATGATAATGAAGTTTTAAATTTGTAAGCAGTCTTGAGTAACTTACTATTTTGACGAGTAATTTAGTACCCTTACATTTATGGTGATGATCGACATAGTTAAGAGGGCGTTAAGGAGCTAGTTGAGGCCCATTTTCTTAAGCTTTCTCCTAGCTTTCCTATTAGAGGTTGAAGTAGAACAAAATGATAAGTGCAAGCTTTCCATAGGTTTCTAAAGAACTAAGCTTTAAATTAAGCTTTATAGCAAGGATAAGGTCTTGTTTAGCAGGGGCAAGTTTATTGGTGTCCAATTTAGCATATTTTCTATGAGTATGAGTTTCCATCTTTTATTTTGATCAAGGATTAGCTTGAAGGTTACTCAAAATTTCATCAATTAAAAGCAATTGTCTAATAGCTCCCCATTCGTTAAATTGAGTAGGTTTAGTACATCTTCATTGATAGATCAAGGACATTTTTTTGTTTTTTTAGTAAATTAGTAAAGTTTATAAATAATTAGAAGTTATGTACAATTAGAGATTTCCCAATCTGTAATCTCTTATCCAAACCAGAAGCCTAACTCACATATACATAAGGAGCCTTACAAATGTTTCCCATAATCATGAAAACCACAATATCAAGCCAAAGCCATGACTACACACGATGGCCTTATCAGGATCATCTTGCTAGTAACTCGCTTTCATGCAATAGACTCATTTATCATATAAACCAATCCAACCTCCCTACTGATCACTATCTTGAGAACAATACATCATAATTTGATTCTTCACCTTTCCAAAGCAACGTGGGATATTTTTAGCGTAGGATTTCAAAGCGGTGAGGTAGGTGAGATAGAACAACTCTAACCGACCTTCCATTAAAAAAGCTATCTAGACTTTCATCTTTTCTAAGCATCAATCGATGGGTTAAAGGCTCTTTGACTGTTATTCGAAGGAGATCCTCTTGTTAGTCACCATGCTTCTATAACTCATTCTTCAAGCTTAGTGGAGATTGAGGCTTTCTCTTCAACTTATGTTTCTCTTTTTGTAGCTATCAAGGGCATTTTTGTTCAAATAAATTGAAACTTTGTCATTTAGTTTAATGATTTTTATGAAGCTTCTAGCTAGTTTTTCTCCATTTTGACTTAAAGATATATTTTGATAAATTCACTCTCCTTATCAAGATGATAGTCTCATCCAAACAAATTGTCTCCCTATTTCTCTGTAACTTAGAATATTTATTGATTAGTATTTTTATGGTATATAGTAAAAGTTTGCATATATTGGTATATGTTTTTACTTCAATCTTTCCTACTTAAGACCCATGCACCATTTTTAAATGAATATGAGTTTTCCTTCAAAATTTTATAACCCCAAAGTTAAGGAAGAGAGGGTGGATAAGAATAAGCAAGCTAGTAAGCAGCGAGAGTAGTGGGAGGAGTAGAAATAAGAAAAGGAAAAGAAAGATAAAATCTAACCTGTATGATTCATAGTTATTGAACCAAGGGAGGTTCTAATTAATGTTTTGATTATAAAAAAATATAATACTACTAATGAGTTTATATGATGAACGCAATATAAGAATAAAATGAAGTTATAAACTCAAGAAGACAACTTATGAAGTTGATAAAGAGAAATTGAGCCATCGCAATGAAGTTTAAAGTAAGAACAAAAAGTCATTCATTAATTTGTAATATTAAATGCAATTTCATTTAATCACTTTGATATTTTAAAAGACTCACCATTCATGAATATTTCATTTCACTTCATTGTATGAGTCTTTACATTCTTGAAGAGGCACTAAAGTTTTTGATTTTAATGGAAAAACTCTGGATCTTTTAAACACTCTTTAAAGAATATTTTTTGTGAAGTTTTTAAATCATAATTGCATTTAAAAATTGGTTTTGAGCATTTAATGTTGTTAAAATCATTTTTTTGGGGTGATTGGTCAGCCTATATGGGTTAGTGGTTGACTAATATATGTTAACGTTGTTAAATTTGATGTACCATAAGTTTGTTATAACATTAGTAAGTTTGTTATAACATTAGTTAATGTATTGGTTGGTTAATATGCTATATTGATAGACCAATATGGTTACTGGTCAACTAATATTCCAATAACTAGTGAATTTGGTGTTTTTAATGTATATTGGTTGATCATTACATTGTAAGTAGTCATTGTAATAGTTAATTCTTGGCTCCAACAGGTAGAAAAGGTCTAAACATACTATAAATAGGTGTTTTCTCAATGGTTTTAGTATCAAGAAGCATTTAGGTGTATTTTTCAGACACTTTTAAGTATTTTTCAATTATTTAAGCATCATTGTTTCATATTTTTGTGAGTGAGCCTCTTTCGAATTATTAAGAGACAAAGTGAGGTATTTTGAGTTGTAAAATTTAGTTAGGCTTTTATATAATTATACTTGGGCGTGATCCAAGTGAGCTTAAGGTGCCTTTTCACCTTATAAGAAGATTGTAAAAGAGATCCATTTTACCAAAAAAGATTGTATAAAGGTTATTCTTTGACTTGAAAGAAGAATTATAGTGGAATTTAAAAAAGAGTTTTGAGAGTGGACATTGGCAAGGGTTATTTACAGATCCACTACAAATTTGTTTGTATTTTCTCTTCTCTATCCTCTTTAAATTATTATTCAATTGGTTGATTGGTTTTTGTTTTGCAATCCAGTTATTCATATATGTATTTATTGTTATTAAATTAATTTCATTGGATAGAAAAATTCTTGAATTTTATGAAAACACCTAATGTACCCTCCCTCTTAAGTGCCATTAGGGAATAGTAAGTGGTATAAGAACATGTCTATTAGATTACAATTTCTAATAAAATCATGTAGCAAAGATCCTAATAGCATATTTAAGAGCATCATCATCATTATTTAACTAAGAGGGACAAAGTATTAGTAGACTACCTTTCTCTAATGATAATGATTACCTTTACTGAAAAATTAGGATGTGATTCTTGTTAACGACTAAAAGCATAGATATATGGGAACTTGTTTCAAATGGCCCATTTATTCCTATGAAAATTTCAAATAATAAAAGGTACCCAAATTAAAGAAAGAATGGGAACCTCAAAGATTAGTTTCTTTGAATAGTAAGGTCATGCACATCCTTTTCTATGCACTAGGAAGAAATGAAATCAATAGGGTCTTAATTTGTAGAATGACTCATGAAATTTGTCATAGTTGATAAGTTATACATGAGTGAACCAATGTAATAGCCTATTTCTACACTTAGGAATTAAACTGCTATCTAAAGTCATATTCGTCATATCATATTAGAATTCATGAAGTGCATTTCATTTGCATACATTATATTTGTATTTATATATGAATCATGATTTAGAGACATTGTAAAAATAGTATATGCACTCATTTGACATATCTCAGGGTATAAAAGATCTTAAATGATTATGATGTAATTATGTGATGATTATGACTTAAATTTTGTTTGATGGATTATAATTATTGAATTGGGAATTTATTGTTACAATTGAGTGATTGATAAGGTGATATGTGCATTTATTCTAGGAAAAATGTTAAAGGACAAGACAAATTGATACATTAAAATTTAGGTTGACTAGATCTGTGAAATAGTGACACATGGCAGTAGAGAATGAGTGACAAATGGCTTAGGTAATTCGGTGACAAATGGCTTAGGAAATTATGAGACAAGTGGCCTAGTAATTGAGTGACAATTGGACTAATTATTAAGTGACAATTGGTAGTTTAGGAAGAGGACACATAACCTAGCTCTTTACTTGACAAGTGTCTTGCCAAGTGTCTCAGTCCTTGCCACACATATATACCAACGACACACACATGAAAGACCACCATTTTTCTTTTGTTCTTGCTAAATGTTTTCCTTTTTCTTACTAAATGTTAACTCCTCCTCCTTCTCTCATTATCGACACCCATACACAACCCTTACAACCTTGAGATTTTGCTAAAATTTTGCACTTTGTCACTTTAAAATTTTGCTGCCTTCATCTTGTTGTTGAAACCCCTTTTGTGTTTTCATCTTGTTCTTGGAGTATGCTGTATCCTTGCATGTTTAAAGGGATAAATTAGCTTGATGATTGAGGAGGTTTTGAGCTGAACAATTAAGTGATTTATTCATCTATTGTGATACATGTTAGTGTAACATTTATGATGATTATTTCGGGATGAACTTGGTTATGGTATTGATAATGAAGTTATGTTGGAATTTGATGAATGAATGTGTGGTTTTTGTTTTATTTTTGATGCTTGAAAATAGTGGATTATATGGATGGTTTAGGTTAAGATTTGAAGTATAAATGATGATATAACTATGCAAAAAATGGGTATATTAGGAGTGTTCCAAAAATTGATAAGTTAGGGTTATATGTATGAAGGTGAATGATAGTTTTGTTTTGATACGATGCATAAAAGAGTCTAATTTATGAGTTATCAACTGAATGATTTTGAGTTAGAATTGGTGATGAAATTGATGAGAAAATGAAGTATAATTTAGGTATGATCAATGGATTAGTATGATGGTGTTAAAATTTAGAAAAAGATTGAAGGAAAGGGATGGTGAACTGTTTGTTCACCCATTCCACGATCAAGGAAGGAGCTGACCTGGAGAAGACAAGTTTCTATTTTGTCTTTTCATGATCGTAGAACGTAGGAAATGTTTGGGAAGTGAAAAAACTATATTTTGTGTGATTGTTGAACTGACTAAGGATAAGTTACTTTACTTTGGTGTAATTGGATTTGATTAAGGTTTAAAATGAACTTAGATGGTTGTTTAATTGATTGATTAAGGGTTTGATAAGTTTAAGTTGATAATTGATGTTAGAATTAAGGAATGGATTGTTTGATATCAATGTATATGAATTTGGGAAGTATGAGTTGTTAAAGAAATGAAGGTGTTCTTATGGATGCAAATGTGTTGTAAAGGATATAAGTCATGAATTAGGTATGATTAAATGATAATTTGGAAAGTTGTGTGAGTATGGAATGTTAAGAAGAATTTAAAGTAATCGAGATGTCTTAAGGCATTGATCTAATCACTAAGAAGTTATATACAAACTATAATGAATGAATAAAAAAGATTTGTGAATAAGGATACATACCCGGGGAAAATCAATTAAGCATGCATTGAACATGACACATATATATGCGTATGATTGAGTATTCGTTTGATTAAAACAAGTTAGTAAAGTATACATATGTGTGTATTGCATGATATAGAAGCACAAATTGACCGAACGCATCTAGACATTATCGGATCGTCAATAGCTATCTAGAGCTTACTGTGAGTCAACCTAGATGTTCTCTTACCATAATTTAGTTTCTTTGATTAAAATTCAGTTTTTGAATTGTTACTCATTTGATTGTGATAATTCCGGATCATCAATTGTCCGAGGAGCTTGATATTCGGGAATGTATTGGAAGTGCTTCCTGATTATATATGAATATGGACATATATGTTCTCAATTGAATGTTGAATGTCGGACTTAGATCCGAAGAATATGATATATTACTGGAATATATCGAATGTGAAACAATGAATGCATCATATATGAATTGTTGCTTCTCACTACATTGAAATGTATGAACAGATAAAGGAGTTATGACCAGAGTGACCCAAGTGAAAAAGAGCTCAAAGTTAAAAAATGTGCACAATGAGCTGCAAGCTCAGTTATCAATGAGCCCAGTATCCATAATGGGTACGGGACAATACATAAAATTAGCCTGGTATCTAAAACAGATATGGAACAGTCAAATAGGCGCTCGGTAACAACAAAATAAAAATGGAAGTGAGTCTCTTGTGCATTTTCATCTATATCTTTACATGTGTCCATGAGATTGATTGCAAATAAATGTTGAATTATGTTGATTATTTAAAGAATTAAGATAAATGATTTGATTGTTTTGAAAAGACTGTATGAAGTCTTTGAATTCATAATATGCTGGTTGAAATACGACAAGTAATATGATAAATATGGGATTTGATTTTGGATGAGGTGTTATACTAATTGAACTGTGTTTAATAAATGGGATGTTTATATTCTATTTGAGTGAGCGCATCTATGATGGTTCACTCTTTGAGTTTGCAAAACTCATTAAAATTGCAAATGTTGATTTTCAGGTACTAAGGAGACCTAGCTTCTAAGACAATCTAGTATCCATCTAGTATTGTTGATTTTGGAACAAGAAATAGCTCAAAGGTTAGTCAGCTGGCACTAAAGAGTCTAGATAAGATATTTTAGTGTAACATTCCACCTCATGTAAAATGTCTTGGAAAGGGTAGCAAACTCTTATAAGTTATTAGTAATGTATATGTGTGGATTATGTACTATAATGCTACAATGTATGTCCATGTTTATGAATATAAGAGGAAGCTTTGATCTTCTTAAATACTTGTGTTAGGTATAATGACTTAATAAGTGAATGTGATTTCTCTAATATGCCATTCCCATAGGGTATATTCTCGGATAATCTATGGATGTTCGGGCATATGCACTATGGTAATGGTGTGTTACACTCTTTCCCCTACCTCTTTGTCAAGTGTTGGATATTCAATGTGTTATTAGGATTTGTTGATGTAGAACTTAGAGCTTAAATATATGAAGTCTCATATATGTCTATTTGTGATCTTATTGATTCTCTTTTATCTGCCTAGTTATGTTTGATATTGAGTTGATTCTAGATCCCAAAGTGACTTGTTGCATTGACT
>JAOQMP010000208.1:9713641-9734609 GCA_027563575.1 Erythroxylum pedicellare
TAGCTGAATGGTTGTGTTCAGGACATTCCAAGGTTGCACCGTGCAAAATTACAAGCCTTCCATAGGGTAAAATTTGTAATATGACTTAAGGGAAAATTCTAGATTGGTCTAGGCTGAATTAGACTAAGTTGTCTTCTAGAAAGTTTTACGTCTTTCTTTTATCTTTCCCATGGTATATAGCATGGAATTTTTGGACCTCTAGATTGAAAGTTATGGTCCTTAGATAGGGAAATGCTTAGGAGGATAAAGATGTATTGTCTATAAAGACGTATCGTCTGTGATGATGCCACATCATCTATGATGACGTCATTACGTCTGTAAGGATGCATCATCTGTAAAGATACATCATCTATAAAGACGTATCGTCTGTGATGATGTCATATCGTCTATAGAGTTGTATCGTCTGTAAAGATGTTTCGTCTTAAGAGTTGCATCATCTTAAGTTGACTTTTCTTTGTCTTAAGTTGACTCCTTTTTGTCTTAAAAGTTGCATCGTCTTAAGCTGACTTTGTTTTGTCTTAAATTGACTCCATTTCGTCTCAAGAGTTACATCGTCTTAAGTTGACTTGCTTCGTCTTAAGTTGACTCCTCTTCATCTTAAAAGTTGCATCGTCTTAAGTTAACTTTGATTCATCTTAAGTTGACTCCGCTTCGTCTTAACAGTTACATTGTCTTAAGTTGACTTTACTTCATCTTAAGTTGACTCTGCTTCATCTTAAGAGTTGCATCTTCTTAAGTTGACTTTGCTTCGTCTTAAGTTGACTTCGCTTCGTCTTAAGAGTTACATCGTCTTAAGTTGACTTTGCTTCGTCTTAAGTTGACTCCGCCACGTCTTAAGAGTTGCATCGTCTTAAGTTGACTTTGCTTCATCTTAAGTTGACTCTACTTCATCTGCTTTTCGCTTCGTCTGCTTTTTGTTTCGTCTTCTTTACTTTGTCTGCTTTGTTTTGTCTGCTTTCTGGTTTGTCTGCTTTGATTCGTCTGCTTTACTTCTTCTACTTTTCGCTTCGTCTGCTTTCTGCTTCGTCTGCTTTGCTTCATCTGCTTTGTTTCGTCTGCTTTGCTTCGTCTGCTTTTCGCTTCGTCTACTTTCTGCTTTGTCTGCTTTCTGATTCATCTGTCTTTTGTTTCATCTACTTTTTGGCTTTGTCTGCCTTCTTGTTTTGACTGCTTTCTCCTTCGTCTACTTTTTGTTTTTCTACTTTCTACTTATGTGACCTAAACTTCTTCTTCTGTACACTATTCATTTGATACTATTGTCTGCTCCATTTTTGAACCTTCAGATGATAGAATTTGTCTTCAAGGTCTTTATCAAAGTTACAGATCTTGAAGTCCTCTTTTGATCTGAAATTCCTAGAGCAAGTTATGCCTTTTATCCCGAGATAGGTGCAATATGATTGGGGTCAAAATTCCGTTTGATTCTTTCAGTCATAACTTTGTTATCCGACCTCCAAATGAGGTGAATCCTATGTCTAGATAAACTAGAGACATAGAGCTATCAAATGATTTGAAGGAATAGAATTTTAACCTAGCCTTTAAGATGTTCAATATCTGGATGAAAGTTAAGCATATAATGTTTGCTTCAATATAAGAAAGATTTGAAAGGTAGGGCCTGATACTACAGTATCAGAAAATGAGGATGAACCGAGGATGACTAATGAGGGTTCAATGGTAATAATCATGTAGGGTATCAAGCACAAGTACACAGTTTATGATAAGGAATGTTGGTCTCTAGAATCGGTGTCCAACAGATATGGTATCAAAGCAAGAAGAGGAATCGATGATGGTTAAGGAGACTTTGAGGGAATAAGTTCAGTGATTATGATTTCGCAAGAGTTGGGTTCTAGAAATGGAACCCAACATTTATGTTATCTGAGCAAGACTTGGGTTTTGAAAACGAGACCCAACATAACACATCAATATAGATTGTTTCAAATGAAGTATGATGAAAGCATATCTAGCATGTACACTAGATTTACTAATATTATTAACACTTTTAGTGGTCTTGGAAAGACCTATACTAATGTTGAAATGGTAAGAAATTTGCTTAGGTCACTTACAAAGACATGAGAAACTAAGTTGAAAATTATACAAAAAGTCAAGGATCTAACGACACTACCATTAGAGGAGTTTATTAGATCTCTTCTTATTTATAAAATTAGCCTTTAAAAGATACAAGATGAAAAAATGCTTCCAAAGAAAAAGAATTTAGTGTTTAAAGCCTCAAAGAAAGAATCATGTGAAGAGGAAGAAACATCAACTAGTGAAAGTGATGAAGAAAACATTGCCTTAATCACTAGAAAATTCAAGTGGTTGTCAAAGAAGACATTCTCCAAAAGAAAGGACTTCAAAGAAGGTAAATTTGGTTTGAAACATAAATCCTTTGACATTATTTGTTTTAAGTGTAAGAAACCCAATTACATGAAGTCACAATTCCCTTTAAGCAAGGATGATGACACTATGAAAGAAACAATAAGAAAGAGAAGAAGAAAAAAATACAAGAAGAAAAAACTTAAAGAATCTACTTAGGATGATATAAGTAAATCTAAAAATGAGCATTCAGAAGAAGAGATAGCTCATTTATGCTTAACCTGTATAGATAGTGACATGGCAATATCCAGCCCTATCTTTTGTGATAGAGATATTACTTTGACATGTGATGAATTAGTTTAAGGTTTGGAAATCATGAGTAGAAAAAGGAAGAAATTATCTTCCAAACTTAAGAAAGTATAAAATAGTTAGATGCATGCATAAATGATAATAAAAAGATAAAATTTAAATTGCATAGCATTAAAGCATCCAAAACTATAATTATTTATGATAATTTTGATTTAGATGCAGTAAAGCATGAGAATGAAATATTTAAAAAGAAGGTGGGTTCTTTTAACAACTCATTTTCCAACTTTAGTAAAGGGAGTAAAAAACTAGAAAACATACTAGGAGCTCAAAAGAATTTCAATGATAAGCATGGAATAGAATGTAAACATGGAAGCGAAGCCGATTCTAGAACCACGCTTGTAAAGAAAAAATATTTGTATAGTAAAAAACCATTGTTTAATGTGACAAATCAGTATAGAGCATCCACGTCTAAACATATGCATACACATGCGAGACTTACTAACACTAATTCTAAAATCAAGCATCATTATTTCATATAGAGCTAACCACCTAGGCATAGAGTTGAATACTATCAAGGGAAGAACAAACTTAACTTCTACGATAACATGCAAATCTACTTTCACCCTTTTAAGCCTCAAAGAAGCATACATCAAACTTTCATTCAAAATAGACTTCATACATATAATCATGATAGCTCATTTCACTACCCTAGGAAACCATTAAATATCTTTAATGTCCAAAGGAAATTTCCTCATTATGCATATACTTATACTAATGCATTTAAGCATCATCGTTACTTATATTAAATGGCATGTCATGTTTGTAGTAACTTTCAAAGAATGGCAAGTAAAGCCTTGAAAGTGGGGGTTAAGACAAAGAATGAGAATAACAATCAAAGAAACAATCTTATTTGGATACCTAAAATAAAATAATTTGCTTGTTTTGTAGGTTTCTTAAAGAGAAAATGGTTTGTAGTAAATATGGTAGTTATTGAGTTGAGTATTAATTTTGAAGAGTTTATATCTTTTATGTTGATGAGTATAATATTCTTAAATCCCAGAAAGTCTTGAAACTGTTTATATAGAATGTGAAGTAGTTTGTCCTAAAGAGAGCAAAAGTGATTTAAGAATTTTCAAAAGAAACAATTATTGAAGTAAGTGAGGTTGATAAGAAGATGAGACACCTCTAACAGATTATTAACTCAAGAAGAATCTTCATTCAATTCATTCATAATTTATGTTCAACAAGAGGTAACTATTAGCTCATACTTTAGAAATTTCACATATTGCTCTTATGTATGAATTTAAGTATAAATCCTTAGTGTTGATTATAAATTATGAATAATTTTTTGTAGTGTGAACTTTAGTACCTAAACTTAGAGATTATATGAAAAATTAGGTTATTAAGTTAGAATTTATATCAATTGGATAATTTCTCTAAATCATTAAATAAGGATAGATTGCACAATTAGAAGAGAATTAATTAAGTTTGATGGAAATTCTATATGATAACGATCCCCTTGTGTTTTTTAATTCATTTTTATATTTATTTGATTGATTATGTGTTTTTAAACCTTTTTTTTAGTTTTGAGGCTATTTTCTACCTTTCTAAAACACATTGGTCGACCAGTAACCTAGTATGGTTGATTAATGTACCAAAAAATTATGTTTTATGTCTTTCTAACGAGTTTTTTACTATCTGGTCTTTTTTTTAGTCACCTATATCAACACATTGGTTGACCAATGTCCTCGTATCTAACATTCCCTTCTTTTCAGTGAGTTTGTAAGGAGTTTGGTCCTTACTCTAATCAATCATTTGTGCACATTATTTGACCAATATCTTTTAGTGGTCGATAAGTATCCACTTATCTAAGAAACTTTTCTTTTCATTAAGATTGTAAATAGAATGACTTTATATACGAGTCGACCGTGTTAGTTATTGGTTGATTAATACGACTTTATGGTCAACCAATGTAGCAAATTCAAAATAAAATTTTGAAACAAATGATATTCTAATCAAGGTTTTGATGACAATAAAACGTAAGTACTACTAATAAGTTTTAATGTTATTGATAAGAAGGAATAAGAGAACACAATCTTATCGTATCAAAGGATTATGATATAAGGTACGATGTTTGTAATCTTGAAGATTAAGATCAAGTTATCAAGGTATGTCAAGACTATTTCATATATTAATTAGTAAAAGCTCATTTTGATCATCTTTGATAATATACGAGGTTTACTATGCATAAATATTTAATTTCTTTTCACAGTATGAGTCTTTACATTCATTAAGAGACATTAAAACTTTTAATTTTAAATATAAAAGCCTCTTAATCTTTCAAATAATCCTTTGAGAATATTTTGCAAGTGTTTTAAGCATAATTAGAGTAATAAAATAAATTCGACCCACCATGAGTTTGCTACAATATTGGTTGATGTATTGCTCAATCAATATATAGTATAGATCGACCAATGTCTCAATGATAAGTGAATCTAGAGCTTTTAATGCATACTGATTGACTAGTATGCTATATTGGTCAACCAATGTGTCAAATGTAGTCATTTTAATGGCTAGTTTTTGGCTTCAACTACTATTTTGGGTCCCAAGACATTAGGAATAAGTGTTTTCTCATTAATTTTAGTATCAAAAAGCTTTTAAGTTTCCTATAAATATATTTTTGAGTATTTTTTCAATCAATTAAGCATTTATTGTGAAAATTTGAGTGTGAGAGCCTTTTGTACCTTCAAATTATCCAAATGAGCAATTTTGAGATGTAAGCTATTTTCAGGTTTGTGGCCATTATATTAGGTTTATTAAAAGTGATTTTGGGGTTCCTCTTTACCTTGAAGAAAGAATGAAAAAGAGTTTCCTTTTTGCCAAAATAAAAGATTGTATAAAGGGTATTTTTTGCCTTAAAAAGAAGAACTATAGTGGAAATTCAAGACTCATTTTGAGAGTGGATGTAAACAAGAATTTTTTGTTGTACCACTGTAAATCGGTTTGCGTTTATCTTCCCTTACTTTTTATTTTATTTTTTATAAATATAATTTAATTCATTTACTTTTATTTCTTTCTTGCATTTGTGATAATTTGGAGACACTATTCTTAAGTTAGTATACTTTAATTAAAATATTAGATTTACCCAATTCACCCCTTCTTTGTTACCAATAAAGCCCCTTTCTTTAATGGAAAATGACTACCTTTACTAGAAAATAAGAATGAAATTCTTCTTGATGGCAGAAAATGTCAATTTATGGGAAATTGTTTTAAATGATCCATACATTATTACTAAAATTATAGATGAAATAAAAGTCCCCAAATTGATAGAGGAATGGGATCCCTAAGACAAAAGATTAATCTCCTTAAATAGTAAAGTTGTCCATATTCTATTTTGTGCATTAAGAAGAAATAATTCAATAGAGTACCTAAGTGTGAAACAACTCGTAAAATTTGTCATAAATATAAAATGTTCCAAATGAATTATGATGAAAGAATTTCTAGCATGTATATTATATTTATTGATATTACTATTGCCCTCAAGGTTCTTAGAAAGACCTATAATAATGTTAAAATGGTGAGAAAGCTGCTTAGGTTACTACTAAAAACATGAGAAACTAAAGTGACATCCATACAAGAAGCTAATGACCTAACCATTCTACCCTTAAAGGAGGTTATCGATTCTTACATATGTAATGAGGCTCTAAGAGATACAAGACAAATCAACACATTATAAGAAAAAGAATTTAACATTTAAAGTCTCAAAGGATGAACCAAGTGACGAGGAAGAGATATCATCTAGTCAAAGTGATGAAGAAGATATTGCTCTAATCATTAGAAAATTTAAGAAATTCTTAAAGAACTCCTCAAGAAGAAAAGACTATAAAGTTAGTAAGATGGATTCAAAATGTAAATCAAATAATATTATTTTCTTTGAATGTAAGAAACCCAGACACATGAAGTTTCAACTTATATCCCCAAAGAAAGAGAAAAATATGAAAGAAATTATAAGAATGAGATGAAGGACAAATTCAAAAAGAAGGTACTCACGGCTTCCACTTAGGATGATACAAGTGACTCCAAAAGAGAACATATGAAAGGAGATATAACTTATAGGTGTTTCATGGTAAAAGATGATGATGAGTTACTCTCTAACTACAAATCATATGATAATGATAATAGTGACATTAATTTGACACATGATGAACTTGTTAAGAGTCTTGAGATCATGAGAATGAAAAAGAAAAGGCTATCTTCCAAACTTAAAGAAATTCAAAATAGTCTAGATGTATACATTAGTGAAAATTAAAATATATAGCTTCTAAAGCAGGATCCATAGTGGATAATCATGATTTAGACACCTTAAAGCATAAGAATAGAGAATGAAGAAGGAAGTTAATGAAGTAAATCACTTGTTAATATAGAAATCACGTATAATATGTAGAATACACAAGGGGGGTTGAATTGTGTAAAATCATCAAAGATATTAATCTTTAGAAATTTCTTGAATTTCTTTACAAATTCATATGATCACAAAACAATTCACTTAATTCGATGAGTAATGCAATAGCAAAAATTATTATCTACTCTTCTAACAACAAGAAAATTAAGGAGATAAGGGATAGAGAATAGACGCTGCGATTTTATACTGGTTCACCCTTAACCTTGGGCTACGTCCAGTCCTCAGAGTTTGTCTAAGATTTCACTATACTCTTCAACGTTACAAGTATTCTTTCTACACTTGCAAAGCCTCTTCAAATCTCTCTCACAAAGTGTTCTTTATTTGCTTTCTTATCCTCTCCAAGCTCTAGCCTTTCTTTCTCTTGGAAAGATATTGTTTGAGCTTCACGTTATAGACATATTTGCTCTCTTTCTTTCACACTTTAATACAGAGTATCTCTAAGTATTGTACAATCAGATTTTCTCTCTTGTATTATATCTCGTTGTAAATGTTATTTAGATTACGACTATAACTAATATTTATAACCTAAGTCTTCAATTGTCTTCTTGAGAAAACTGCTTCTTGAATCTTCTAGAAACCGTTATTAGTTGAGTCCTATAACTAACTCTAGCTAACTAACTGACTGACGTTCTAGAATAGTCTTCATTTCCATCATCTGGTGTCGCGCTTTCATCTTGTGTCGTGCTTATATCTTCTTATGTTGACCTTCTGTATCTTCTTATGTTGACCTTCTATAGTTTGACCGTCTTAAGTCGTCCATCTTGAGTTTAAAGTATCTTCTGGGTTTGACTATGCATCGTCTTAAGTTGACGAATTGTGTCACTTATATTTTTCTACACACTTAACAAACTCATCAAAACAATTCACACTCTTCTAACATTATTATTATTTGATTGTCATAAAAATTAATAGAAGTGAAGTCTTCTTGGCTTAATAGTTGATTCTCTTAAGGACTTATTGTCCAAGTTAACTAAAGGTAGTGAGAAACCAGAAAACATGTTAGGAGCTTAAAAGAGTTCTAATAATAGGTATGGAATAAGATATATCCATCATAATTCTTCCAACAGCAAAATCATTTATGTCAAAGGAAAGCATTGAGATAATGAAGAACCAATGCCTAGGATGACAAATGAACATGAAGCATCTACATTTAAGCATACACACAATTCATCCACTAAAACTCATATTAAGAGCAAACCTCATGCTTTCTTCTATCATTCATAATCTAGACCGAGAATTCAATACTCTTAAAGAAAGAATAGGCACAATTTCTATATAAAAACTAATGATAACATGCAATCACACTCGTACCATACTGGGCCTTACACTAAGCATAATTATATGAAACATGTTCACTCTCTACATAAGCATCATTACAATGAAAGAAACATGTTTCATACATAAATTTATGGTAGCACTTTTCATTATTCAAAGAAAGTATTCAAATTACTTGCACAAAGTAGAAGTTTTAAAGGTATTTAAAATTTATTGCAAAAATTAAAAGTTTCATTAATCATATGAACATAAAAGATCATGGAATACATACATGCATCAAAGATATATTGATCATCATCATATTGAAAAATCATATGACATGATATGCTACTTTTGTGGTTTCAAAACAAAGGAAAATGAATAAACCTTCAAGAAAGTGGGTTAAAAAGAATAATGATATTAACAACTAAACACCTAAGCTCATTTATGTACTTAAAACATATTAAATGAATTGTTTTGTATGTCTCTAAGAACAAGAGGAATTAATGGTACATGGATAATGGATGCTCAAGACATATAACCAATTATGCATCCTAATTTTCAACTTTTAAAGACAAAGATGGAGGATTCATCACCTTTGGAGATAATGCCAAGGGTAAGATAATTGGCATTGAAAAATTTGGTAAGAAGAAACACACAATTATTGATAATGTGCTCTTAGTGGATGGATTGAAGCATAACTTGTTAAGTGTAAGTCAATTATATGATAAAGGATACAAAGTATGCTTTGAAAGGAAATCATGCATTACATCTAAAGTAGTTGACAACAACATTGCATTGTTATGAAATGGGAAGGAAACATATATACAATTAAAGTGATTAATGTCTAATAGTAAAGATGTATGGATTTGGCATAGGAGACTTAAACAGGTAAGCTTGGAACTTATTTCCAACCTAAACTCCAAAAAACTTGTAAATAGGCTCCTAGATGTCAAATTTGACAAAGACAAGATCTGTGGAGTTTATAAAATGAGAAAAAAATCAAAAGCTCATTAAGAAGTAAAAAATCGATTACTTCTAATAGATTTTTACAATTACCTTATATAGATTTATCTGGACCAATCAGTGTTACTAGTTTAGGTGGTAAATTTTATGTTTATTTTTCATATTTGATGAATTTAGTAGATTTACTTGGTCTTATTCTTAATAAACAAAGATGAATGCTTTGGGATATTTATTAAATTTTTCAAAAAGGTAAAAATGAAAAGGAAATTATTATTTCTTCTATTAGGAGTGACCATCGTAGGGAATTTAAAAATGAAAAATTTGTAACTTTTTATGTGGATAATGAAAATTTTCACTACACCAACTTCAACAAAATGGAGTTGTTGAAAGGAAAAATGGGACCTTCCAAAAAATGGATAGAGCTATGATCAATGAGTATAGCATTCCTAAGTATTTTTGGGTTCAGGCAATTGTTACGATATGTAACATTTTAAATAGAGCCTATATAAGGCTAACCTTAGATAAAACTCCCTATGAACTTTGACATAAAAAGAAGCTAAAAATCAATTACTTCAAAGTTTTTGGATGTAAATTCTATATTTTGAATACTAAAGATAACTTGGGGAAATTTGATTCCAAAATAGATGAAGGGTTTTTCTTGGCTATTCTTTAACTAAGAAAGCATATAGGGTACTTGATAGGAAGAGCCTTACTATTAAAGAATCTGTGAATGTTTTTTTTGATCAATCTAATCTACTTATATCCAATAAAGATCTTGAACGAGATGATATAGATATATCCAAAGAACTAGAGTCTCTATATATCGAAGGAAACAAAAATGTCACAAAAAATTCCCCATGAACTCATTATTGAACCAAGTGAAGGAAATAGGAAGGATGAGGAACTCCCAAGAGATTGGAAATTAAAAAAGAACCATCCTCCTAATCAAATTTTAGGTAATGTTCAACAAGGGATAATCACTAGATCTCTTCTTTAAAGATATACCTCATTTTTTTATCTTTTAAAATGAACATAAGAGAATAGAAGAGGCTCTTAATGATGAAAGTTGGGTTCTTGCTATGAATGAGAAATTAAACCAATTTGAAAGGAGTAAGGTATAAAACCTATAACTTAGACCTAGTGATCACCAAATCATAGGTACCAAGCAGGTCTTTTAAAATAAATTAGATGAATCAGGTATTATTGTGACAAACAAAGTTAGATTAATAAAAAAGATACAATTAAGAGGAGAGCATAGATGTCAAGGAAAATTTTTCTTTAGTTGCTAAGCTTGAAGTCATTTGACTCTTGCTTGCATTTGCAGTATATATGAATATCAAATTATTTCAAATAGATATTAAAAGTGCTTTCTTTTTAAATGGCTTTATTTAAGAAGAAGTTTTTGTTGATCAACCTCTAGGTTTTGAAAAACGTGATGCACCTAACTATATTTGTAAACTTTCCAAAGCCTTATATGGTTTAAAACAAGATCTTAGAGCTTAGTATGATATGTTAAGTGCATTTCTTTTAGCAAATGGATTCTTTAAAGACAAAATTGACACTACAATTTATATTAAAACACATAAGCATAATTATGTTGATATTATTTTTGGTGCTACTAATGAGAATATGTGTAAAGAATTTTCTAAATCTAAGTATGGAGTTTGAGATAAGTATGATGGGAGGACTTAATTTCTTTTGTAGACTCCAAATCAAGCAAGTAAAGGAAGGTATCTTTATAAATAAAGAAAAGTACACTGAACAACAACTTAAACAATTTAGAATGGATCAAACCAAACCAATGGGGGCATATATAAGCATTACAACCAAATTGAACAAAGATGAAAAAGGTAAGCTGGAAGATATAAAACTCTATCAAGGGATGAATGGTAGCTTACTTTATCTTACCATAAGTGTTCTTGATATCATTTTTAGTTTTCGTCTATGTGTTAGATTTTAATGAAGTCCTAAAGAATGAAATTTATTAGTCGTTAAGCATATTCTTAGATAATTATGCGATAACATTTCACTAAGACTTTGATACCCTAAAAATACATATTTTGACTTAACATGTTATTTAGATGTGGATTTTGCTAGTAGTCTTCTAGCTAGAAAAAGCTTATATGGAACCTTTCAATTCTTAGGAAATACATTGGTTTATTAGTTTAGTAAGAAACAAAATTCGATGGCTTTATCCATGACAAAAGTTGAATACCTGGCAGTCGACAGTTGTTATGCTCAAATTCTTTAACTAAAACAACAACTTAAAGAACAAAAATAGAAACTAAAATCTCAAACAAAGTTTTCTTACTAAATTTAAAAACAAAAATCGAAAACTAGAAAGTAAATGAAAAAATGCCCTTAATTTACTCAACTCGTAGCTACCACCATGTCCATCAAAATCATTGGCATATTCAACGCATAAAATACATAGACATCGAAGCCACCCTACACCATCCAAATATGTAAACTTCCAAACCCATTCCAATAATTTTGTTTACCTAAAACTCGAAAAGTCATATGATTGAGGAAAAAAGACTAAGTCGCCAGTGCACTTAGTTCATGAAATTTATTACTTTTAAAATATTTTTGTTTAAACCTATATTTCACTAGCCATCAAACATTGTGCATCACATGTTGTCTATTATTAGGTGGTAAGTTGTGTTGTGTTTGTTATTTAAAATTACTGTGTTTTCCTTCATTAAGTTGGCAAAAAAGAAAATATGGGGTTTTTAAATGATTGAAAAAAAAATAGAACACAAGACATGCATTCAATATGAGTTAGCCGTCATTTTGGGTTAAAAATTTTATTTGTATAGTGTCGAAGAAGTGAGTAAAATTGATTATAGGTGATTTTAACACACTGGGATAAGTTAATTTACATATTTGGAATGGTTTTTTAAGGGTTGATGGAAGTATTGGGAAAATATTGCTTTTAATCCCTAGGCTTAAATATCATTTATTAAAGAAGTAAAAGCTTGAATTGCATAGCATGAAGAAGCTGATGATGATGATCTCCTAGTCGTCCGTGGCTTTGGATGGCTGTGAATAGCCATGTAAACTATCTCAATAATATGTCCAAAGATCTCTCAATTTTCTTCTTTAATGGGCAATTGGGATATGTGTATTTATAATAGTTTCTTAAGTTTTTCACTTCATGCTACTTGTTTCTAACCATATTTTCTCTAGTTGTATATGTCATCAAATATGATGTACTCCTCAATAGATTAATATTACTGTAGTTGGTTCTTGTTGATAATTAATAGACATTCCTAATCAATCTAAAATTTGATCTTCAGTTAATTATGAGATAATATTTATTTGAACAATCTGATGTTAACAATTTTTATGTTGGATTGATTAATTTTACTTTTAATTTTTGAAGTGATAATTATCAAAATATTATAATAATATTAATTATTTTGATTATGTAAATGATTAATCTAAATTTCTACTTGAATATGATTAAGTTGTTTTTTAATTTCTTAGTCATATAAGGTAGAATAGTAATATAATCTTAACTATTCTTTGATTGTGGTTTTGTTTCTTATGTTGGACATGTTTTGTTTTCAGGTTGGGCTTGAAATTAAGTAAACATTATATGAGTGTTTATTTGCAAAATAGAGATCCTATTTTTGGGCAATATGAAGATAAATAGGTTAAATTTCTTTTGAATATTTGACCTAACATTATTGAAAAGAGTTAGTCTTTTCTTCTAAATCACATTCAATTGGCTTAAGGAAACCAAAACCTAGATTGATGTTCAATCTTCACATAGAAATCTAACGAACTATTCACAACCCAAAGATATTTTCACTATAATGAAAACCAAGAGAACACCTGTCCAAATGATAAAATCAAAATATAAGCAGTAAAATGAAAACCAAAAGCACTATAGAATCATTATGATTATGAAAAACTCAAAATATTCAATAACCTAAAACTCAACATAAACCCAAAGTGCATTGTCGACATGAGTGGAAGCTAGCACCAGTGATTGAGCAGCGGTGAGTGGCAGTGACTGGCATCATCCATGCTGTTGTTGCTTCCTTCAGTGATGCATCGTTGCTTCAACTAGATCACACCTCCACTGCCATCACTTGGTAGGAGAATAACGAGTTTATATAGGATGGGCCAATAAAATGGATTTATAGGGTAGTACTTAAGATGTTTTTGAGCCCATTTAATAGCCCAAATCTTATAATGTAGTAAGATGGAAACATGGACCATATATATACATTACATATATTATAGCTAAATATGGTCTTTTATATATACATTATATATTAAATAATATGGTAAATTAAATTTAGAAATAAGTTAGTTGTAGATATTATGCTTATGAATTAGATAATACATAGAAATAAGTTTCTAAATGAATTATAAAATTAAATTGATTAGTTAAATATTAATTAAAAATAAGTTTCTAAGTAAATTTAAATTAGTAAGTTTATAAGTTGAATAATAATTAGAAATGAGTTTTTAATTAAAAATAATTTCCTAATTAATTAAAATGAAATTATTAGTGTAATAAGAATTAGAAATAAGCTTCTAATTTAAAGATTAAACTTGATTGGTTCCATGATAATTAGAAATGTGTTTCTAGTTAAATGAAATAACTATAATTTAAATATGATTTGTTCATATTGCAAATTATAATGTTCATAGTTTTATTTCGAGCTTGAGTTCGTTTATTCATTTGATGATCTTTAGTTATATGAGTGACTTATAATTCTTGAAAATATTGATCATAGAAAGGACAACTAGATTTATGTGAATTGTGTCACAGATGAGACGACTCATCATAGAAGCTGACTTAATGCAAGAGTTGTATTTTCGAGCTTACCTGACTTCCATAGAAGCTGAAGTAAAGTACATGGCTCTATTATCAACTTTTCCATAACTAGAAAGTGAATTGTTGAGCAAGCTTTGGAACTTAGAATGACCCAATGCGAAATCATATAAATGGTTAGTAATAAAACTTTTTGAAAGAAGACCTATGAAAACAATTGATCTGGACGTTATATCCCACTAACCTTCTGCTTGAAATAATTAGAACAATAGCATATCAATTATTTAAGACTTTATCTCATGAATTTATTGGCTCTATTCCATGCAAAGTTCATTATTACATTTAAACTAAGTTGTTGTAATGATGTTCTTTAATATATGTAGACTTAGCAATTAGGCTTGGGTCCGACCGAGTCCAACTCAAAGTCAATGAACTAGACTCTAGTTGACAAGGCCTCGGGCTCGATTTTCTGGGCCTAGGCTTAAGTCCTAACAGGCAATGACAAAACAACATCATTTTAA
Source organism: Erythroxylum pedicellare (assembly GCA_027563575.1). Lineage (NCBI taxonomy): Eukaryota > Viridiplantae > Streptophyta > Magnoliopsida > Malpighiales > Erythroxylaceae > Erythroxylum > Erythroxylum pedicellare. The sequence continues at coordinate 9,728,256 of JAOQMP010000208.1, forward strand.
AAAAAAATTTAAATGAAAAACGATTAAACCTGGCCCCATGACAGGGTTAGGCCAACCTAGCCAATTACCTTCTCTAGATATCTATCAGGTTTGATATTATTTTGTTTTATGAAAATATATGTTATATTAATGCTTATGTTTTAATATCTTTTTGAGTATAATAATTGTTGTTTAATTGTCATATGAATGATGATTGAGAACATTTATATTCTTTTGATTTCTTATACAATTGAAATCCAATTATTCAATATATGTATGTGTGATATTACAATAATTTTCGAGTATACTATTTCTTTATATAGAAACTTTGTGTTTCCATTATGGCTACTGTATTAAAGAATATTGTTACTAAACTCCCAAGGGTGATAAATTAAATTGCTACAACTATAAGATTTGGAACATGAAAATCTGATATGTATTGGAAGAGTAAAAGGATCTTGAACCATTAACATAACTATAGATGTTATTGAGGAAGGCAACACAACGCAATATCAAAGAGACTATGATGCTTATGAAACTTAAAAGAAAAAGAACTCATTGGCTTACATTGCATTATTGAGTAGTATAGATAACAATATCATTCATGAGTTCCACAAATATGAGACTGCTAATGACATATGATATGCTTTAGCTACATGTTTTGCAGGCACCTTAATGATGAAAGTAAGGTCACTCATTAATAAGTTTGAAACCTATAAGAAATGATCGAATCACACAATGCAAAAACATTTGAGGTGTATGTCAAACATGATAAGTGAGTTGTGTGATGCTAGTCATACTCAATAAGAAACAAGTACAAGTTGTGACTCGGTCATTACCTCAGAGTTGGGAGCAAATGAAGATGCATCTAGCTCATAATGACAGTATCAAGATGATGGAAGATGCTACAAGGCATATATTATTAGAAGAAGAATGTTTTGAAACCTCAAAGGTGTCCTCAAAGGTATATGCAATTAGTTCTATCTCATACAGAGTCGTGAACTAGAAGTGTAAGCATCATGGTGGATCAAAGTGGAAAAGGGTAAGAAACATACCTACTATACTCAGGACTCAAAGATGGAGAAATGAAATCAATATAAAAAAGGAAAATGTCCTTTTAAGAAGCATAATATAAACAAAGTCAAGTGTTTTAATTATGAAAATAAGGTTCACTCGCCTCAAAAGATAGAATCCTCTTGTACAGACATTTGTTCTATGAAAGTCTCTTGTTTTATTTTACTAACTGAATCACATCCTTTGTGGGTGATAGATTCAGTAGCAACCAACCATATAGTAAAGGATAAAGATGGATTCATGGAATTTTGAAAAATCCTGTATAAAACACGATGGATTTATGGAGAAGACAACTTAAGGGTTACTATACAAGAGATTGGAACCTATAAATAGACATGCATGGTGATCGATATGAAGTATTGTATGCTCCAAAGATTCGATAGATCTAATCTCTATGTTGCTTTTTAATAAGTCTTGGCTTTGATGAAAATTTCCATAGTGGTGATATGAATTTATATTTTGGATATAATTTATTATGGTCATGGTTTTATCTTAGATGGCTTTATTGTTTTACATATTGTTTATTCAAATAATAATTTAAGTTATCGTTTGTTTACATCGTCTAGTAATTCCAATAATTATGCAATTTATGGCACATTAGACTATGTCACGTTGTTCAAAATTAAACAATTCGATTAGCTAAAAAAGACCTTTTAGGTAATTTACTTAAAGTATATTTACCTATTTATAAACTTTTTCTAGTAGGTAAAATGGCATACAAGTCTTTTGGAAAGGGAACATGAGATTCTTATCCATTGCAATTAATTCATTCAGATATTTGTGATCTAATAAATATAAGGGCATGTTGTGAGGCTTTGTATTTCATCACTTTTATAGATGAATATACTTAGTACGGTCATGTTTATTTAATATCTCACAAATAAAAAAACATAAATTTCTAAAAGAATAAACGAGGTAAGAAAATCAAAATATTAAGAACTTATAAAGGGCAAGAATACTTATTTGAAAAGTTCAAGATGTTGTGTGATGAAAAAGGAATAGAAAGACAATTAACTATTCCTCGAACCCCATAATAAAATGGCGTAGAGAAAAGACATAATAGAATGCTACTAGAGATGGTTAGGTTTATAATAGCACAAAAAAATCTACCTATCACCTATAGGGGTGATCCATTGCTTATAACCACTTATTTTCTTAATTGAGTGCCTAAAAATTAGCTACAAACACTCCATATGAGTTATAAACAAGAATAAAACCTAACATGAAACATCTAAAACCATAAAGATATGCTATTTATGTTCATAATCTCTCTCATAGATATGGGAAACTAGGCCTAAAAGGGAAGAAAAACATCTTTATTGGATACCCTGAACACTCAAAAGGATATATGTTCATAGGTAAAAGAGGTAATGAAGAAGTAATTGAATTTGAATTGTTAAATGTCTCATTCTTAGAGAATGATTTTTTTAAAGTAAGGAGAAATAGGAAAATATAATAGTTCTATACGAAAATTATGATCAGAATGATTCCATTACTGAGAATAGTGAAGAGAGACTTTATTCAAGTGGGAGTAATCTAGAACTTGAAGAATTAACTCAAGGATAGTTAAGATTATAATCCATTGAAATTTTACCTATCATATCTTATCTAGTGGAAATAATTAAGAAATTGATGATTTTGTTTCTCATGTCAAAGTAATTATGGTATGATTCCCCAAAATAATTTTGGAATAGAAGGGGAAATTTAAATAATTATCCTATAAGAAGACAATGAGACTAAGGAATGTACATGGACTCTTAATGGTTTTGCTAAAGAAGAATGGATAAAAGCATGACAGAGAAAATGACTTCCTTAAACTCAAATAAAGTACAATACTTAGTTAATCTCCTTAACAGGAAAAAACTATCAGGAACAAATGTTCTCTTAAAATAAAACAAAATGGTAATTGCAGTATTAAAAGATTAAAAAAATGCACCTTATGTCTAATGGACATATATAATAGGTGGGAGTTGATTATGATAAGACCTTTTCAATTGTTATGAGATTTGCTTCAATTCATCTAAACTTGGATATAGTGGCCATTTTGGATCTTGAATTATATTAAATTGATGTAAAGCTCACCTTTTTAAATGGTGAATTAGAAGAAGAAATATGTATGAAACAACATGTAGGTTTTATAAAGGCAGGCCAAGAACATAAAGCGTGTTCATTATTGAAATCAATTTATAGTTTAAATTAGTTACGTTGTTATAACTTTAATCATTTGATATGATTTTTATTTTTGATTAACTAATGTGTATATATTAAGAGATCCAAAGATAAAATTTCAATTTTAACTTTATATTTGGATGACATTTTGATTGTGAGTTTTTCAAGCAAATCAAAGATTAGATATCATCTAAATTTGATATGAAAGAGATGGGTGAAGCTGTATACATTCTTGGAGTTAAGATTTCAAGAGATTGTTCAAAGAGATTACTATTGATTTCTCAAGTGACTTATATTCAGAAGATTTTAAAACAATTATATATGAAAGATTGTAAACCAACAGATAATCATATTATTAAAGGTGAAGGTATTACGAAGAAGTTTTGCCCATCTACGCCATAAGAAAGGGGAAAATGAAGAAAAATCCATATTTTAGTGCAGTAACAAATCTCATGTATGCCATCCACAAGGTCAGATATTTGTTATGTTGTTAGGATAGTAGCAAATATCAATCAAATTCGGGATAAGAACATTGGAAAGTAGTAAAGAGAATATTGAGGTATCTAAAAGGTACTGTTGATTATGCATCATATTATCAAGGAAATGACCTACTTATATAAGAGTATATAAATTTAGACTGGGGAACATATTTAAAAGTAAGAAAAACTACTTCCATATTTGTTTTCTTACTTAACAATGATGTTATATCATGGAAAAGTAAGAAATAATCATGTATTGCTTTATCCATAATGGTAGCTGAATTTATAGCATTTTTAACAATAGCACAAGAATTCATTGCTTAGACTATTCTTAGTTTGTTTGGGGATCACTCAAAGTGAGATTGATACAGTAATAATCAACTGTGATAGGCACATGACAATTGCTTATACAAAGGCCCTAAATTTCGTTATAAAACTAAGTGTATAGATACCAAGTTACAATTATATGAAAGATATAGTTACACGAGGATAAGTGAACATGAAATATGTATCTACACAAGATATGATGGTAAACCTAATGACAAAGAAAAATTCTCGAGATATATATATTGGGCATGTGAGGTGACTATGATTATATATACTGAAATGTCATCAATTAACATTTCTCTGTTTTTATTCATTATATGTATTTTCATGTATAAATACACATATAAATTAACATTGTTTATTAATTAATAAAAATTACCTAATATTTGATTCTAAAGTATGTTTACTTTGTGTGACATACTTTTTTATGGATTAAAAGTATTTCGAACAAATAAAAGATTAACCTTCTCATACGGGCAATTAACTATAGTATTTACAATTATTAAAGAAGAGGCATGTCTTAAGGTGATGATAGAGAGCTAAAGTAAGAAACTTTAAATATAAATGTCAAATTAGATGATAAGTTAAAAGGAATTTGGTTTGGAGTGAACATATGGTCACCATATTTGTCTAGAGTTACCAGATGAGAGTTTGGAAAGATAAAGCTAAAAGTAGATAAGTGAAATCAAGTTAAACATTAAGTATGTTTGAACTAACATTTATAAGATATTGCATTTATTGAAAGATATACACTCCTAATTAGTGGGAGATGATATTGCATATAACTTTTACTATGCGTGCACAAACGACCATAAAAGGAATTAATGTAAGTCAAAAGATCTCAACTTGCATTATGTGAGATCCTAGAGGTTAAGTGAATCACTTAATATACCCTTAAGACTCTTATCTGATTCTGAGTCTTATTTGATTCTGAAGAATAAAGTTAAGGTTTTCTAATTTAGAATGTTATCAAAAGATTATGTTTGATATGATGTTATGGGATAACTCTTGAAAAGCAAATTAAAATCAATTCAAGGGAATTGAGAATAGAGGAAGGTAATTTTTGATTGTTAACTCGTATTAAAAATTTTGATATTCAAAGGTGCCACTGACTCTGAGTAAAAAAATTGAATACATTTATGAAACAATAAAATAAATGAGATCAAATGATATTAAAATGTGAGATAAGGTATAGCATACAAAATCTACTCAAGGATCGACTCGTTAATTGAGATGTTGTATATTTTTAATAGATATATGATTATATGCTCTTGCCATATGGTAGTCTCCAAGGTTATTGGACAAGTATAAGAACATGCAAAAATCATATTATTTGAACTCATCATATGTAAGTAGAGATGATAACGAATAGACAATCTTGATGAGTTTAGGGATTTGATCTTTCATTTGTTAACTGTTGATGGTCAATTAATATATTGACATTATCTATAAATATAAGATAATGTTTATTTGGATGATCTGATAGTAATCTTCTAAAACAAATGGATATATAAAAGGAGATAATTTGGAAAAAAGGAAATAAGTTTCTTCAAGAAGTCCTTCAACCTGTAAATTATAATCAAATCTAAGTAAGTGATTTGATTGATTAATGATGCATATGTTTTTTTAAGATCCTTTATTTATCTATATGTTAGATAATATTTCTTACACCTATAATTAGACTAGAATTTATCACTGGCTTGAGTGTGCATTCGGATTATAGAAATCTTAAGGATGAAGATCCACATCAATGACTATTTGTGTTTAATCACACTTTTCATTGAGGACATATCACCTTTCTTATTAAATTCTTAAAAACCCATGGTTATTGTTACACTAAGAAAAAAAGAGAGGAAAAACTCCATAGATGTTAAAACAGAATAATTGAGAATAAAAAATCATATAAGTCACAACTTTTGTGACTATTTATATTAGAATTTGTACACTTAAGAATTGAAGTGCTATATTTGAAGATCACAACATTATTGATAAGGTAATAGGTTTTACTTAAAGTGTGAGATCCCACATTGGTTGGAGAGGAGACCGAAGCATGCCTTATAAGGGTATGGATACTTCTCCCTCTCAGACGCGTTTTCCTAAGGGGTGGGAAGAGAAAAACTGTGAAGGGTTTTGATGCGGACAAGTTAACTTTGGATTACATGGAAGATCTTGACCACGGCAAGGTTTGCGACAGGATGCGAAAAAAGGTCTAAATCTTGCATATGAAGCCCGTTCGTGGCCTATGATACCTTTTTAGAAAGGATTTCACGAGACGGACAGCTTTTAGGGGCCCAATTTTATGTTTGTTTTTTTAAAGACTATTTTG
>JAOQMP010000208.1:9745420-9755473 GCA_027563575.1 Erythroxylum pedicellare
TATATTTGTGATATAATTAACTAAATACATTTATATCTTGTGTGTATATTTTTTAATTAACTAATTTGTAACATAAAGTTTATAGATAGGTATACTTTATATATATAATTATGAGGCAAACATAATTATAACTTTATACTATATTTATGTATTTTTCCTAAATCATAATAATTAGTCTATTACGATTGGATATTAATATATTGGAAAGACTAGCACAAGTTATATTTCTTTCTTATGAAAAAAGTAGTTGATCTTATAAACTAAAGTAAGGAGATATTTAAATAAATTTGCTAGTGTTCATTAGAGAACAACTTCACTAAACTAGCTCAACATGGGAATTTCATCTAGAACATCACTTGTGTGTTTAATAAAATAATCATTGTGATCATTTGACTTAATATCTCTAAAGTATCTCTTATAAGGATTATTAAATTATGATACTACTTAGGACCTATCATAGTCAAAGATAGTTCGATCGATAGCTATTGGATATGATACAAACTATTCGAAAGTATTTGAGTGATTAATTTAGGATTTATTATAAAATAATTGTAGAGAATGTTTTGTTATTCTTAATTAGTGTTGATTTGAGAAATTCTTTGTCAAGTTGAAAACAAACTTTGAAAATAAATTTTAAATGTCATTAAAAGTCTCGAGTATTAATGTTAAAAATTGGTATTATTAAAATCAAACAAAATAGACATTAATTTTCTACTATATATCTAATCAAAGTATTATATGATGAAATGACTGAATTATGTAAAAATTTATACACAGAAAGGTTAGTTAAATCTACTATGACATTCATAATATTTAGGTAGTCATGATTAGATTAGATGCAAATCTTGATTTATAGATATAAATTATTTAATTAGAGAATTAATGATAAATTAAAATAGTTTAATTTATCTAATTTTAAATATAGATTAGGATTGTAATTTATATTCATTGTCAACATGTTTAAAAAACATAATGAATGACATACAAAAATCAGTTGAAGAGAGAAAAGATGATTTAATCAAATTGAGCTTGATTGTAAAGTTTGAAAAATATTAGGGTTAAATATAAGATATTAAATAAGGACCAAATTAGATATTAGATTTATTGTGGTACCAATTATTGTACAAATAAAAGAAATATAGGAAGAAAATAAATGAAGTAAAAGCATAATAATTTACACAGCTCAACTAATTGTATGACCTACATCTATAAAAAAGGAGATAGATTTTTTTTTTTTACAATGAGGAACACGATAGAAGAAGAATAGATGACAATAACTTTCTTACAAAATCCTTATCAAGATATTGATAGCTTAGGGTTACATATAAGAAATTTAAGTACAGTGAAATTTTATTTCCATAAAAGTCTAAGGTTAATAAGATTATATTTTCAAAAATGCCTAATAATATTAAAACTCTATTTACGTGTGTTTTTAAAAACATATCATAAGTCTATCACTTCTCTTACACTTGACACTAATGTCAATTTGCTTCTAACATAAACGTCTATCCCACTAGTACGAGATTGGCACCAATCTTATCAGATCTTATTTAAACCTAACTCATATTTAGTTAGTTTTAATTAAAATTTAATCATAATTATAATCCAATCAAATTACAAAAAGATTCAAGTCTTATTATCAATAAGTTACGAGCTAGTATTATCAGCATACTACTTTCTAAACCATTTGTAAAATTCTCTTAATTTATTCATATGGATATTATTAGAAATTAGATACTTGTGTGACTATGGTAATTTTCAAATAACCTATAGATTTAAGGAGTTATAAAAATAAATTTCAAATTTATAATAAGACATGATTTAGTTTTATTATGTTTATGAACTATTCATATTATAAAATGAAAATAATCTTATTTTTGGAAAAAATCATGAATAAAATTATCTTTCTTTATGCAATGATGAAATCACATCCTAATTTTCTTACAAATTCATCCATCATTATGGCAACAGATGTTTTTGTTTCATCTTGTGAAATATTTCGATTGTAATTTACTTCTTTTGAATGCTCAATTTTCTTATATGAACATGTAAATAAGTAAGATTTTAGTTTACAACTATATCTTATATACATTAGAGATAGTCTATATGTTTTTTTTCCATTAAATGTGTTGACATAGGTAGAAATTGATGCATATGATAACCAAATGTTTCTTTTACTTGGAAGTGGGATAGTAGTAACATATATAAGCCATCCTTTAAAATAGTGTTAGAGAAGTACTCTAAAGGCAATTGCCTTTAGCACTTATTGTATAAATCTTTATGATTAATAAAAGGCATTTTTGTTAATTTGATTTTCATGTTCTTTATTAATTGATAATGATCTTAAATTGAATTAATGAAGCCTTAATACATTACATATGAAACCATGATAATGAGAATCCTATCATGTGTAATTATGTTAGTATCTAAATTACCCATAGTCATAGGATTACTGAGACAGGATATTATTAATCCGGATAGATTAGCACATGTTGTACTCCTTGATTGGATCAAGTAGTGGATCTCCTAAGCTGTAAACATGAATTGTTTAGAGTTAACATATGGATACTTACTAAGAGTAATAAGTACATTGGATGACCTGCCATGAAACAATCATATGGATAATCTATTCTAGTGTTAATGATAGTCTCATCATAGCAATGGTGCAAATATCCTTAGACTTGAGTTGCTCAAGGATATCTTAGATACTGATCCTATACATTAACTCCATTCCTCGTTGTCTCTCAAAAGTTGCTCGTAGAATTAAGTAATGAGCCTCAAGGATATGAAATAGCATCACTTGGGTTAGATGTGAAGTAGTCAGTTTAGTGAGACTTGACACTTTAACCATACTCTGAACTAAGTGTGGTATAGAATGGTGAAAGGATGAATTGCAGGGGAATATTATCTATAGAAGGGTTCATAGTCAAACCGCTAACTTTTCGATCAATTGGAGGTCATGATGTGTTGCTAGATACTGCTCATAACTTGCTTGAATTAAGTGCTAATTCAAGTGGCCAACATAATGGAGAACTTAATGGGTCACATACGTTGGAGATGCGAAGAATAAGTAAAATGATTTTGGATAGGGATTCAAGATATGAGAGATGCATGACTAAGCTATAAAAGTGTGATAGTTTAGGGTCATTTGATTGTGAATCATATGACACATATAAATCTTGCTTATTAGGTAAGATGACAAAATTACCCTTTAATAAGCAAAATGACAAAATTACCTTTAAAGAAGGGGGTTAATGTTTTTATGCTAAATTAAGTGGGATTAAAAGCCACATAATTCCCACTAACTCTCCATTGATGTTGGGGGTTAGAGGGAGGCCAAAAGGTGTCAAAGACACTCCATTTTTTTGCAGAAGTTGTAAGAAAACAAAGAGTATTTTTGTGAATTACTCACCATCTTCTAAAATACTCTCTCAAAGAACACACCACAAAGCTAGAAATTTGTGTGTGTTTTATCCATTCTTCCTAAGAATTTTTAGGCTTCGCTCTTCGTGTGGATATCATTAGAGACGTTCTCCATTAGTCGTTGTGGTTTAGGACAACCCTAAAGAGGTGAAGACAACGAAGAACTAAGGAGATTGTAAGGTACACATCTTAAGTTAATGTTTTGTTTTACTACATCTAATGGAACATGTTTGATTTTGTATTTCCTGGGTTCATTTTCTATTTCGCTGTGTATTCTAATATTTGATGCATGTGATGCATCGAAACCCAACAAACAATGCTTAAAGTGGTTGAGGATGTTAACCACTAAGTGACTTAGAGGCCTTATGCCTAATTTCTTGTATGCTTGCCTAATAAGTCTCTAAAAGCCTATAAATAGCTCATTTAAGCAAAGGATTGATTCATTATAGATAGTTGGAGCTTTTGTATCCTTTATATCAATTAAGAGTAATGTAAAGGGTGATAATTTTGTTGTAAAGCTTAGTGCATCTTTTTCTTCTTATTGCTATCCATTTTATTGTGTTGGCTTAGAGAATTTCGTGGGTTTACTTTTGCCTTTTTCAGAAACACCTTAAACACGAGGGATTTGGTAAGGTTTAGCCAAATTGTGGAAGTTCAACTACTATACTTAAACTTTGGCTCATTTTGTGTGCAAACTTGGAGTTCATTCCAAAGTCTTTGTAATAGTTGGTATCAGAGCTATATTTGTGATTTAATGGTGGTGGCAATAATCATAATGAGTGTGTTATATAGGTAGAGCACTCATTGATCCTTTACCTTTGGTTGAAGAAGAAATCCCTTCTTATGCATCACGTTTTGAAGATTTGGAGAGGCAGATCCAAACATTGCACAATTAAGTTGTTGAATTAATTAAAGTATGAGAGGATGCAAATTTTGAGACGATCATCCTCAAATTTACAATTGTAACTCAGGACATGGGATATAACAAAAGCACCATACTTAAGGTGCGTGAACTAAAAGTTTTCGAGGGCATTCAAAATGTTAAGGAACTCGAGAACTTCTTGTAGAAAATGGAGTGGTATTTTGAAGTTGCTAATGTGCTGGAAGCAAAAAAGGTGAACATTTTGGAAATTTATCTGTATGGAGATGTAAAATTATAGTGGAGAACTCAAATATCTATTAAAATCTATAATGGTAGACCTCCTATAGATATATGGGAGAGGATGAAAAAGGAGTTAAAAGACCAATTCCTTCCAACAACATTTCTTTGCTTGTAAGAGATCCCTTTAAATCGATAAAGCAAGATGGGCTAGTATGAGATTATGTTAAGAAATTTAGTTTTTTAATGTTTAATATTAAGTATATGTAAAATGAGGATAAGTTGTTCAACTTCATATCGGCTTACAACCTTCTACATAGATGGAGTTGCAAAGGAAAAATGTAAAGGATGTTTTGGGAGTTAATGTGGTTATAAAAGCTTTAGTAGACTTTAAAGTGCCAAAGGAAACCAAAGCCTCTTCATCTTCTTAAAAGTCAAAAGGCATTCACCAAAAGAAGGTTTAATGAAAGAAAAAGAAAGACTAAGGTGAGAAAAGGGAGAATGATCACAAAAAGAAGTCTAAACAAACTTGACCACCTAAGCAAGTTGAGAAATCTTCCAAGAAAATTCGTATTTTTTCTTATATAGTATCCCTTATTATGCCTATGATTGCCTAAGAAAGGAGAAGTTTAATGCCTTGATAGTAGATGCTGGTAGTGAAAGTGATCACTAAAAAATGAGGCTTAATCCTATTTTCTTACTCAATGTGGTGAGTATTGAAATAAGTCCCTTTATATATATATATATATGAGGTCAATGGGAAGGAGCTCATGGATATAATAGATACAGGTGTCACTCATTCCTTTGTTGTAGAATGAATGGTACAACAGTTGGGATTAAACTTAGTAAGATCCTTACGAAGATGAAAACTCCCACCATGAAAGCATAAGCAATGGAAAGAGATGTATATAATATTCCTTTGAGTGTCGGAAGATGACATAGGAAATGTAATAAATCATGATACCTTTCTATGATTTCGACTTGATTTTATGAATCGACTTCCTTAAGATAGTAAAGGGGGTGTTATATCCACATCTTGGAGGTATTATGCTAATGAATGATTAAAATTCATATTATATAAATTGATATAGGTCTGGCGAAGGAACAATGAATAAGACACCAATAGTGGCACATGTTTCTGCTATGAGCATTGAGAAAACCTTAAGAAAGACACAGAGACTTCCTTTGTATCCATATGGGAAATTACTGAAGATCAGGTGGTAGAGGTCCTAGATATAGTTGCAAAAGTATTAAAGGAATTTAAGGATGCGATGCCTAAAAAGTTACAAAGACTCTCCCTTCTCACCATGAAGCTGATCATAAGCTCGAGTTAGTGCCGAGTACAATTCCCCTTGTCCATACTCCTTATCGAATGTTACCATTAGAGTTGATGAAGTTATTGAAGTAGCTTGGCGAGTTATTGGAAGCAGGATACATCCAACCCTTTAAAGCCTTATATGGTGCTCTAGTATTGTTCCAAAAGAAGTAAATGGAGCCTTATTCATGTGTGTAGATTATCTAGCCTTGAATAAGATTACTATAAAAAACAAATATCTTTTTCCTTTAGTTTTAATCCATGATTGACAAATTATTGAGCGTTGTGGTGTTCACGAAGTTGGACTTATAGAATGAGTATTGGTAAGTGTAGATTATTCAGGGTAATGAGTAAAAGACAACATGTGTAATTCGGTATGAATCGTATAAATTTTTAGTCATGTCATGTGATTTGAAAAATGCCCCTGTAAATTTTCCCAATTTGATGAATGACATGCTATATAACTTTTTAGAAGATTTTGTGGTGGTCCACTTAGACAATATTATAGTCTATAGTACTAACATGGTAGGACATGTCCAACACTTAAGAAAAGTGTTCGACTAGTTGAGAAAACATAAAATTTTCATAAAGATGGAGAAGTGTGAGTTTGTTCAATCAAAAATCAAGTTTTTGGGGCACTTGGTAAGCAAGGGTTAAGTGGGAATAGATCCAAAGAAGGTACAAGAAATTGTTGATTGTAGGTTCCAAAAATGGTGAAAAAACTTAAGAGTTTTCTTGGCTTGTCGAATTACTATCATTAATTTGTCATGGGATACTTGAAGAAAGCAACACCTTTGATGAATTCATTGAAGAAGAAATAAGAATGGTGCTAGTTAAAGATATGTCATGAAGCCTTTGAGAAGTTAAAAGCTACCATCTTAACTAAACCTATGTTAAATTACCCATATTTGATCTCCATTTTAAGGTGCATATGGATGCTTCAGACAAAGATATTGGGGGAGTCTTAGTGCAAGAAGGACATCTTGTTGTTTTTGAAAGTCATAAACTCATTGGTGTCAAGCAGCGATACTCTACACATTAAAAGTAGATGTTAGCAATAGTATATTTCTTAAAACTTGGTAGGTACACTCATTAGGGACTAAGTTTATTGTTCTTATAAATAATATAGTTAATACCTTTTTTTAGGATCTAAAAGAAATTGTCTATAAGGAAAGCTTATTGATCAGAGTTTCCTACCAAATATGACTTTGTAAGGGAGCATAAATTAGGGATACATAACAAAGTGGCAGATGCATTGAATCATAAAATGTCTTTACAACCTTGTATACTGTCACTCGAGCTAAATCAGACCTATTAAAGCCAGTCAAACTAGCAACTCCTATTGACAACACCTATAGCCTAATTGTGAAGCAAGTAAAAGATGGTGTTATACGATGATTTTGGCTAGATGATGATGGTTTGCTAACAAAAAAGAATAGCTACTTGCAAGTGCCAAGTTTTGGTGCCTTAGAAAAGCAATTGATGAAGCAAATGTATGACTCATAGAGGGCTAGTCACCCCAAAGTTCAACAAATGTTTATGGTCCTTTTTCGAACTTACTATTGGCCAAAGATGGAGAACAACATTCAGGTATATGTCAAAACTTTCCTTGTTTATCAATTGGATGAACTTGAAATAAAGAAAGAGGCAGGTTTGTTACAACCTTTGCCTATCTCCAAAAGCCCATAGATGCCAATGTTAATGGACTTCATTGGGAGGTTCGCAATGGTGGACAATATGGCTTCAATCATAGTGGTGGTTGGTAGGTTCTCCAACTATGTAGTATTTGACCCAACTCTAGTTTTATGTCCCTGGATTATTGTTGCAAAGCTAATACAAAATATGGTCAAGCACTTTGGGATTCCAATAGGCATTATAGGTGACCCAGATGCTAAATTTGCTGGCGAATTTTAGACGCCCCTCTTTAATATGATAGGGTGTGAATTAAAGTTCTCAACTACAAATCACCCATAAATGGATGGACAAATGGAAAGGATCAATGACTTATAGAGGAATAATTACAATATTATGTAAGTGAAAGTTAACAAAATTGGCTAGGTTTACTAGATACTACATAGTTTTGTTATAACTTTCACAAATCCTTAACGATGGAGAAAATTCCTTTCAAAATTGTTCTAAGACATTAATCTTTAACCCCTCTCAAAGTAGCTCAACACACACAGGGAGGAAAGTGCCTAGTTACTTATTGATTTATGAAGGAAAAAGATGAATTATTGGATGAAGTAAGGAATAATCTTCGCAAAGCTTCCAAGCAAATGAAAAAAATATACAGATAAAAAATGAAGTCCTCTTGATTTTGATATTAGTGATAAGGTACTTATTAAACTAAATATGGAAATTTGAAAGAAAATTAATAATAAGCAAGTGTGTCGAGGGTTAGTGCCAAAGTATGATGGGCCATTTGAGATCTTTGGAAAGGTAGAAAATTTAGCTTATCAGCTTAAATTACCCAAGCGATTAAAGGCACATCTTACTTTTCATGTAAGTTTCCTTAAACTATATCATGAGTATTCATTAGATCCAAAGAGTAGTCAAGTGGAGAGAGCTCCATTGGTTGTAAGGAAACAAGTTGACGATCAAAATAAAAGGATTTTGGATCATCAAATATTGGGGCAGCATAAGAAAAATCAGAGAATGAAGTTCTTGATTTAGTGGAAAACAAACCAATCTTAGAGGCTACTTGGGAGAAAGAAACTTCATTATCGCAATTTAAAGAGTAGGTAAATGACTACCTTCAATTTGTTCTAATAAGGGCATCAGGTTCATCTAGTGAGAGTGGTTTATTAGCTTCTTAACATTGTAAGACCCTTTTTGTTAGCCATTGGTGAGCCTTGCCTAACTCCTAGCATAGATTAGGCATGAGGAAAGCATGTTAAGGAACCAAAGCGACTTAACCAAGTAGGATCAACCATGATTCAAGCTTTAGTTAGCTTTGATAGACCATAGGGCATTAACGAATTGGCTAGGACAAGTTGTACTTTCCTAAGATGTATTTGGTGGATCTAGGGACAAAATTGTGCTTAAATGATAGATCATGGATGAACAAACTAGACCATAAGTGTGTATTAGTAGGACCATATGCAGTTTGGCTCGGAACTTGGCTAACCTTCACCTTTGAATGAAGATCATTGGTGAAGTGGCAAAATTAGTGGGATAAATCATCAAAGAAGTGGGAGGACATGGAGAAGAACATGGATGAGTTGTCTTATCTTCATTTATCATATGTTTCTTTTGCTTAGAAGTTGGATAGTGGTAAGATATGTGATACACCCACCAAACTAGTGTCTAAAGTGATTAGAGATGTCAACCCCCAACTAAATTAATAACTTAGTGTCCTTGTGCCCACTTTCTTGTATGATTGCCTAACAAGTCTCCAAAAGCCTATAAATAACTCATTTAATTATTAAAGATAGTTGTAGCTTTTGTATCCTTTGAATCAACCGAGAGAAATATAAATGTTGACAATTTTTCTATAAAACCTAAAACATATTTATCTTCTTATTACAATCTATTTTAATGTTTTGCCTTAGTGAATTTCATGATTTTACTTTAGCCTTTGTAAGAAACACCTTAAACACGAGAGAATTGGTAAGGTTGAGTTTAATTGGGAAAGTTTAACTATTGTATTTAGACTTTGGTTCATTTTGTGAACAAGCTTGGAGTTTTTTACAATGTGTTTATGACGACAAAAAAGATAAACAACCAAAATTATTTGTGAGTTTTTTCATTATTTTAAATCCTCCCCAAATTTTAGACTAAAATAAAATTAGGATTGGAATTTTTGATATTTTTGAATAATACTATCAATTCACGTGTTCAAAATTTTTTTAAAAACACCTGATATTTCATATGTGTAAATTTATTTAAAATGTCTAATAGAAATTATTTTAATGTAATGTTTACATTTATTTATTAAATTGTTAAAATATAAAATCTAACTAAAGAAGCATACGTGGAGTAGCAATAAAAGTATGAATCAAAGTCATTGACACCACCTGTGTTCTATGGATGACTGCCAAAAGGGATGAGGAGAAAACGGGAGGAGTCGGGGAATTCAGGAAAAGCTTTGGATGTGGCTGGTGTAGTGTTTATATATGTTTATGTTTATATTTATAACTTTAACAAATAATTTTTCTTAAATATAAAAATATAGTAGGATCAATTTAGCTAACTCTTCATGTTTGAAAATTTAACA
>JAOQMP010000208.1:9763289-9775249 GCA_027563575.1 Erythroxylum pedicellare
TTGCCTTTCTACTTTGATGGCAATGTGCACCATTTCTTCTAATTCCACATATGGCTGTAAATCCACTCGGTCAGCTAATAATAATAATAATAATAATAATAAATAATAATAATAATAAATTATTATTATTATTATTATTATTATAAAATAGAATAAAAAAGATATAAAATTAATTTATAGTAGCTTAGCTAAATAATTATTGACTGGCGTTCATTCCCTAATTTTCACTTAAGAAATCACTACTGTTTTCTTCAAAACATGAAGAGAAGCTTTTTTGTATATGCATTTTCAATCAAGTGAAAAAAGAACTCTCGCATATTTTCTTTTGTTAGGGTAAAGAGAAAACTTTTATAAGATGTAGATGACTTTAATAACAGCCAAATAGAATTCAAGAATTACTTTCTTAAGCATAATATCATGTCGCATGAATGTAGATATAGAAACTCTCAAAAATTTCATAATGTAAAACAATTGTTTATTTGACATCATCATGAATTTATAAAACAAAAAAATAGTTAAAATTACTGTTGGTTTATGTCCTACAGCCAATCGCTTTGGTTGTAGTTTAGTGGCAAATTATTTAAAAGACATTCTTTATCTTTTACATGTTTAGATGTATATGATAAAGTTCATGGGATAATTATACATTGCAAATGAAATTATAATAAGATTATTAATTATGAGATTCATATTGCATTTATGTATTGTTCCTAACTGTTCCTAGTCATTATTCTATTAAGATTGGACATTAAGATCTATTTTATCAAAGGTCGTTTACACGGTAGTAATTGGATTTAGCATGAACTATATGGAGATAGTTGAATGATCAAAATAGGATTCATCACCCTAAAGTAATTAGGGAAAATGTTCCGTTGTTCTCGATTAATATTGATTCAGGAAGTCCTTAGCCAAGGTGGAATGATATTTTGTAAACAATTTACAAATATCATTAATTAAATCAATAGCTAATGGGGGAGAACTAATATAATTGGACTTAAAATAGAGTAGACATTAATTCCATGCTCTATGTCTAATTGGAGCATTGGTTGATGGAAGGATTGAATTATACGGAAAAATCATGCACGGAAAGGTTAGTCAAAACCACTTTGACTTTCCTAAATATTTGGGTGGTCATGATGCGTCGCTAGACGTCAATCTTGATCTATGATTATAAATTGTTTAATTGGAGAATTAAAGATAAATTAAGAGGATTTTTAATTTATCTAATTCTAATTATGAATTAGAATTATAATTTATAATCATTGCCAACATATTTGGGAACCTAACGGGTCACACATATAGAATGGGTTGGAGAGAGCAAAGTTAATTTAATTAAGTTGGATTTGATTATAAAGTTTGAGAAATTTTATGATTAAATATGAGATATTTAATAAAAAAGGATCAATATAAGATATTGAATCTTATTTGGGCATAATTAGTATTTAATTAGAATTATTAGTAATTCTAATTAACGTTTAATTGAAATTAGAATTTAATTGCAATTAAATTACTAAAACGTCCTAAGCTTATTATAAATAGACTTAAGCTCTATGTAGCTAGCACTTCATGCTTAACCCTCTCTTTAAAAGTTACAGAGTTCTCTCAACCTGTTCTGTGGATACCGTTAGAAGTCGGACACTTGTGCGGCTATGGTGGTTGAAATAGATCGGTTTCGGAAACGGTTCGAGGGATGCATCTAGATAAAGATCAAGCTTCGGAATAAGGTACAAATTAAATTTCGCTTTATTATGATTCGTGTTAATCATTTTGTAGAATTAAATAGATCTTGGTTTTTGGGAAATCAAAAGTTACAAAAAAGTTTTGTGATTATTCCGCTGCCGTCGGATCGGATCCCGACCTGATTTCCTAACAGGGAGAAGGGTTCTTGGTGGTTGTAGCAGTTTGGTTAAAGTCCCTTACCTCTTAGCCACTTGAATAAGGTGACATCTACTACACTCTGGAATTGTCAAAACATTAGGAGTCTTCCAAGTCATGTAGATCTATAAACTCTTGAAAATCTAGACATCTACCATTGTTCAAACCTAAAGCATTTTCCACAAATCTGAAGCAACATAAGGTATCTATATTTAGACAGGACTGCCATTAGTGAAGTGCCTTCATCTATCGAGCGTCTTAGTAAGGTCTCGCAGTTGAGTATGTCAGCTAGCCAACCGGAGACTCTCCCTGATAACATTTGCAAATTAAGCTCTCTTGAATATCTGGGTCTATCTCGTTGTAAAAACCTAAAGGAATTCCCTGCGATCATGGAGCCCATGGAAAAATTATAAGGAACTTGTGATAAGTTATAAAGGCACAGAAGCTACCATCATCTCTTACCATTCTTAAAGGGCTTGCCTCACCGGACGTGTTCGGATTAAAACTTATCATGTTCCATCGAGCGTTACTAGCTTGAATTCTCTTTGTAGTTTTAGTTTAACTCTGGGAGAAAAGTTGATGTGGTCAATGCCTCCATTAAGCTTCTTTTCATTAATGAATTCATTATTTCTGGTGTACGGTAATTTATGGAAATTTCCAGAGGGTCTTAGCTTTTTATGCTCCCTAGAAGAACTTGGCTTAAATGGAAATTATATGGAAGAAATCCCTTCAAGCATCAAACAACTTTCTCAGTTGAAACTTCTTTCCGTGAGCCACTGCCCAAGGCTTCGGTCTTTGCTAGAGCTTCCAGTAGTCTAATCGAATTACTAGCAGTAAATTGTGGGTCATTGAAGGCGATATTTACCATCTCACTGCTAATCAGAGAGTCAGAAAACCTTCGATGTTATTTCAATATGGGCAAATGCTTTATTTTGGATGAAAATGAATATGAGGTCATCGCAAATGAAGTTGTGAGAAGTCAGCGTTTTGCATACAAAATGAAACATCATAAGGGTGCTCTTTATTCTCTTCACATTTTTATACGCACTAATAAACTATACACTTAATATGAGCTCCCTGCCGATCTTGTGCTCACATCATATTTGTGGTTCAGGGAAATATTCACATTCCTCTCAGTCCCTCTGCCTCGATATTTGTGGCCGGACTCCCATACTTTGCTGTGTGTTATCCTGGAACTAGAATTCCATAGTGTTTCTTTTATCAGAGTAGGGGAAATTCAACCATACTTCAGCTTCCTCTAAATTGGTTGAACAACTGCTTCTTTGGATTCGCTGTATGCATTCATTTTAATGCATTCCATTCTTCTTGGGAAGCAGCTCGGAGATATAAGTGCTACTTTGTGTTGGGAAAAACTCGGCATTCTTAAATTTTGTAGAAGTATAAATACAATACCAAAACTTCCCAAATCTATTTGAGCATAGGAGTAAGTAAATATCAACAATTCGTCAACAATAACAACAAATCAAATACGACACCAAAATTTTTAACGTGAAAAACCCTTTCAAATCAAACGTAAAAACCATGGCACCTCCAGTCTGAAAAATAGCTCCACTGAATTAAAATGTATACAAATATTCTCTTTTCAAAGACACAAACTGAACATCAACAAGAGGAATAAGTAATTACACAAGATAACATTGTTAGGAACATAAAAGGAGAAAAATCACCAAAAATGTGTCACTATTCTGAGGCTCTGATATGAATATCCAGAGTTCCAAATGAAAAAGTGACCGTTCAGAATGTAGAGGACTCTCTCAAGAACATACTCCTAAATTTTTAGCTCAATCCAACAATAGATGAAGGTGGATCAAGAAGAAAAGTGAACATGGTCATCCAAAAAATGTTACAACTATTTTTGCTTTCTCTTCCTTTTGTTGTGTCAACTCCCATGATTAAAGAAGAAGCTAATATGTGGAAGAAAAAGGACAAGTAAAAGTCATGGGAGGGGGCAAGACATGGGTTTTTCCATATATTATGGGACCCACAACCTAACAAATCTCTCCATCCCGACTATATGCAGGTGCTCGCCATCCTGGTGATCAAACAACATGCCTGAAACTTCCCTCTTTGCAAAGACTTGGTCATTATATTAGAACAATTATCATCTATAAGAAGCTTTCAAAGCTTAGTCAACTTAAAATCCAAAACATCTCTAACCCAATGGTATCTAACATCAATATATTTTGATCTACCATGGAATGTGGAATTCTTAACTAGTTGCATTGCACTTTGACTGTCACAATGTAACACATACCTCTCTTAAATAAATCCAAGTTCCCTCACAAATCTCTTTATACATTACAATTCTTTGCATGCTTGAATAACAATTATAAGCTCTGGTTTTGTGGTAGATAAAGCAATACATTTTTATAATCTGGATTGCTAACTTATTACTCCTCCTGCAAAGGTAATCAAATAGTCTAAGGTAGACTTTCTTGTATCAAAATCTCCTGCTAAATCAGAATCAGTGTAACTTGAAAGAATAGGCTTCCCTATTCCAAAACAAAGACTCACAGTAGATGTCCCACGGAGATATCTCATAATCCATTTCACAGCATACCAATGGTCTATTCCCAGATTAGAAAGAAACCTACTAACTATACTAATAGCATGAGCAATATTTGGCCTAGTGCAAACCACAGCATACATTAAAATATCCATAGCTGAAGCATAAGGAACTCTTTGCATATTTTCCTTGTCCTTCTCATTTGAAGGACATTGCTTTTTGCTAAACTTAAAGTGCATTCCAAGAGGTATAATTATAGCTTTAGCCTTGTCCATGTTGAATCTCTGGAGTACTTTTTCAATGTAATTCTCTTGTGATAAGCCATAACTTTTTGGCCTTTCTATCACAAATGATCTTTATGCCAAGAATTTGCCTTACTAGTCCTATGTCTTTCATAGAAAAAGACTTACTCAGATCCTACTTCAACTTAACAATCTTCTAAGTATTATGACCAATAATAAGAATGTCATCAACATATAGCAATGAAATGATAAAGTCATCTTTAGAGAATTTATGCATATAAACACAATGATCAAAGTAAGTCTTTTTGAAGCCTTGCTATTTCACAACTGAATTAAACTTCCTGTACCATTTCCTTAGAGCTTGCTTCAAACTATACAAGCTCTTCCTTAATCTGAAAACATAATCCTCTTTCCTTTTGACTCTAAAACCTTCTAGCTTCTCCACATATATCTCCTTATCCAAATCACCATAAAGAAAAGCATTCTTAACATCCAACAGATCAATCTCCAAATCAAGGTGTGTTGCCAAACCCAACACAACTTGAATGGATGACATCTTCATTACTAGAGAATCGATTTCTTCAAAATCAACTCGTTTCTTTTGACAAAAGCCCTTAACAACCAATCTAACTTTATACTGTGGAACTGAAATACCATCTTCATGTTTCAATAAGAAAACCCATCAGTTCTTCAAAGGTTGTTTGTTCTTAGGCAACTTAACTAGATCAAATGTCATAAAGTGATTTCATCTCATCTTCCATTGTTTCAAACGACTTCTCCTTCTGCTCAATATCCATGGCTGCCTCAAAATTTTATGGCTCTCCCCATTCAGAGATAAGTACATACTCATTGGGAGAATAACGTAATGAAGGTCTCCTTACTCTAACAAATCTTCTCAAAAGAAGTCTCTGGAGCCTTTGTAAGTGTTAGTTGCTGATCTACTATAACATCATGTACCGGAGCATCAAAAGCATATACACTTTGTTGTTCATTTTGCACTTAATCACCATCTTCACTATCATCTTAAACATCATGATCTTGACGGTCATTTCCAGCTACATTCGGGGTATCATTTATAGAATCTGGCCTAACATCAACGAAGCTATCATGCTCTAAGAATCTCTTCTCTCTACCTTCTCAATATCCTCAATAGTTTGGTCTTTAAAAAATACCACATCAAGCCTTTTGAAAAGTTTCTTCTTAATTAGATCGTACAATCAATAACAAAACTCATCCTGACCATAACCAACAAAGATATATTGCTGGGTCTTAAAATCAAATTTCGACCTCTCATCTTTAGGAACATGCACAAATGCTTTGCAACCAAAAACTCTTATGTGATCATAGGAAACATCCTTGCCAAACCAAACTCTATCATGAACATCAACATCTAAAGCTACAGTGGGTGACAAATTGATAACATGAGCAACTATGCAAAGTGCTTAAGCCAAAAAGTAATTTGGCAACTTTGCTTCTACAATTAAGCATTTAACCCTCTCTGCTAAAGTTCTATTCATCCTTTTTGCTAAACCATTTAACTGAGGAGTTTTGGGAGGAGTTTTCTAACGTCTAATACCTTGCTCTCTACAATATTTATCAAATGGTCCACATAATTCACCACCATTATAAGTGCGAATACATTTCAATTTCTTGCCACTTTGGCTTTCAACTAAGGCATGAAATTCTTTAAATTTCTCAAAAACTTGATCTTCGTTCTATAAAGCATAAACCTAAAGTTTCCTAGAATGATCATCAATAAATGTCACAAAATACAGTACACCACCATGTGCTTTCCTTTAAAGGACCACAAACACCTGAGTGGACCAGTTGTAGTAAATCAAACTTTCTTGAAGAAGGATGACTCTTAAAAGAAACTCTTATTTTTTTCTCAGCCAAGCAGTGAACACATTTATTCAACCTAGCTTCTTTAACCCCTTGAAGCAATTTTTCTTGGCGAAACAATCAAATCCCTTCTCACTCATATGACTCAGTCTTCTATCCTACAATTATGATGTAGTATCACTCTTTACGATATTTACTGAGCCTTCAGAAATAGAACCTTGCAATATGTACAATTTATAGGATTTGTTACATCGAGCTATAACCATTGAACCTTTTGTAAGTTTACAATGTCCATTGTTAAAGACATTGCAATAACCATCTTCATCAAGTTTTCCTGGAGATATCGAATTCAAGCGAATTCCTGGTTTATGTTTGACAATTTTAAGTACCAACCTTGAACTATTATTAGTTTCCAAACAATCTATTCTAATGCCAATCACACTTATCTTGTTATCATTTCCCATCTTCGGTATCCCAAAATCTCCAGGAGTATAAGAAGTGAAGAATTCCTTTCTTGGCATGACATGATAATAAATACCAGTATATACAACCCAATTAGTCTCATGACATACCAAATTGATGACTTTTTCATCATAAGTAGCAAGCAGGTCGCCATTAACAGCACTAGCAACGTGATTCTGATCAACACTACCCTTCTTTTCCTATCTCATTTCCTTTTTCAGATAAAGCAATATTTCTTAATATCTCTTGCCTTACTATAATGATCAAATACAAAATTTTTGTCCTAAACCTTGACTTGCTTCTAGTTTTCTCTCTACCTTTCTGACCTTTGAATTTGTGTCTCCCCCTCTCTTCTGTAATCAAAACATCATATTGCAAAGAAGATATAGAAGAGCCCTAAGATCTTCTTCTCACTTCCTCATTCAAAACACCACTCTTCACATTTTCCATGGTTACCATACCATTAAGAGTAGAATTGGTTAATGAAACATGAACAGTTTCCCAAGAATCAGGTAAAGTATTAAACAATCAAAGCCCCTATATCTCATCATCAAATCTTATACCCATTCCATACAGTTGAACAATAACACCCTAAAAATCATTCAAATAATTAGAAATAGCACTGCCCTCCTTATATTTCAAGTTCATACTCTGATTGAGTAAAAATAATTTGTTATTTCCTTGTCTTCGATGCATAAAGTTGCTCAAGCCTATCCCATAGAGTTCTGGCATATGTATCATTAACAATGTGCTTAAGAAGATTATGTTCATCTAATAAAACCATATACTTGTTGATGTCTAAATTCCCAATCTTCATCAGACATAGACTCAGGTTTATTAGTAGCAAACACAGGTCAATGCATCTTTTTGACAAATAACAAATCTTTCATGCTCCATTTAAGCAAACCATTCTTTTATTATTAACCTCCATAATTCAAATAGATCAAAAGGATTAACTCAACTAATACTCTGATACCATTATGTTAGGAAAAACTCGATATTGCTAAATTCTACAGAAGTGTAAACATAATACCAAACTTCCCAAATCTATTTAAGCAATAGGAGTAAGTAAATACTAGCAACAATTTGTAAACAATAACAACAAATCAAACACAAGTAATGACATTGAAATTTTTAATGTGGAAAACCCCTTCAAATTAAGGGTAAAAACCAAGGAACCTTCTGAAAAATAACTCAACTAAATTAAAATGTGTATAAATATCCTCTTTTCAAAGACACAAACTTAGCATTAACAAGAGGAACAAACAACTACATAAGATAACATTATTAGGAACATAAAAGGAGAGAAATCATAAAAAATACGTCATTGTTACAAGGCTTCAATCTGAACATGCAGAGCTTCAAATGAAAAATTGACCATTCAAAATGTGGAGGACTCTCTCAAGAACATACTCCTAAATTTTTAGCTTGATCCAACGGTAGATGCTACTATATCTTCTCCCATAGTTGAATAAGAAGCTAATATGTGAAAGACAAAAGACAAGTAAAAGTCATGGGAGGGGACAAGACATGGGTTTTTCCACATAAGATGGGACCCACTACCCAACAATTTGAAGGTAGAAATAATCACTACACCAACAGTGTTTACAATGAATTTGTCATTTAAGGGGCACCTATCCTTAGTAGTGGAAAGGAACATGTATTTTTATGGTTTGATCATAAACTATTTGATTGTATATGTAACAACAGTGAACTGTTGAGCCAGACATGCTACGGTGAGGTCTCCTTTGTATTCTATCAAGAAACTTGTGAAGTTGAAGTTCAGAGATGCTAAAAGGTACTTCACATGGATGAACTATATTTTGGCAGTTGAAAGGGAATTCCCGAAATAGATAGGTGACCACTTCCCATTTTCATTAAGTGAATTCGCTAGATTCCATTTTTACCTTGTTCCCAGAATTCAAAACATGGGCTGTAAGGCCTTTTATTGTTGTGACCGTAACCATCACTTCTTAAATTGGAGCACTATACATTTTAACAATATTGAATTTTAACTGTGTATTTTTTGCGATGATTTGGAAATCGTCGCTAAAAGTCAACTTTTATAGTTAAAAGTTAGTATTGTTGTAGTGTCTACTTGGTGACGATTTAGAAATCGTTGCTAAAGTCTACTTTTTGTGACGATTCCAAAATTCCTTGTTAAAAATAAAGGTTTTAGCGACGTTCTTGAATGACATGTCCTAGGAGTTGCTACTAATGCTCGAAAAATTATTAAGGTGTAAAATAATTGATAAAATGTACTAGAGTATGAAAAATGTGCTGCACATGCTGAAATGAAGCAGTCAAAATAATCGTTAGTCATGAAGGAATATGACCTATTCTTTAGGAAGTAGCTATTGTGGAGATTATGTAGTAGATTTACTACATTTTTATGCTCTTCTGTTATAAATTTGTTGTATAAATAGATGTGTTTAATGCTCAATAAAGTAAGACATTTTTTTTGCAGTCTCAAATATCATTTTCTTCTTCTATACTTGTTGTTTCAGCACTTTGTTCTTGTAAAAAATACCTACAAATTGGTATCAGAGCCCCATCTTGAGGAATATGTGAGATTGTGAAAACCAAAACATTTTTCTGAGAACCAACACCTACCTTATGCAAACACAAAAACCTATAAATAATTTTTGGATGGATGTAGAAATTGTTTTCAATGCAATAGCACCTCCAGTGTTTGATGGAATGAATTATCAAGTGTGGGCTGTCAGAATAAAAGCTTTTCTTGGTGTTAACAATATGTGGGAAGCTATTAAAGATGAATATGAAGTTCCTCCCCTACCTAACAACCCAAGCTGTAGCACCCTACTCTCACAGGATATATACCCGACATCCTGTCGGATATCTGAGTACGTACACCATAAGGGTGACATGCTAGAGCAGTCACATCACTAACTTAATCATGGCATCATCATTTAAGACGTGAATATCACACTATTTAAAAACCCAAATTTCTTATTTCATTTCTTAAACAATTTGTACATTTTAGCTTAACAACATCATCTATATATGTATATTATCAAAAACTAATCAGATTCCACATCTCTATATACAAATCATGTTACATACATGATGAATTATACAAAAATTCTAACTAGATCCTTCAGTCTCAGGTAATTGACCATTAAGTCATTGCTTCGATCCAAAAGTGCAAAAACTATACATCCTCTAGAGTCTCTCTGTCACTAGTATCCTCTCTTAAACTTGAAATATCAACGTTGCAATTTTGATGAGTTTTTCAAACTCAGTGAGTTAACCATCCTCAATGGTTCGCTCAAATCATATAACACGTCAACTCATACAATGACATAATTCACATCATTTCATTTATAATCATATAGAATCATAAAACTCTTTTGTTTACAATTTTCAAAATTCTCATTCAATACAATTCAACAATACATTACAATCATTCAAAACATACATATTAAATGTATATGCAATGTTCATGAGACTCACTTTTAGTTGTTATTGTTGTGACCTAGTGCCTGTAACTGTCCTAAATCCATTGTTGATACTGGGCTCATTAATAATTATCCCTTATTCGTTGGGGATACAGGGGTCATTAAACATAGTGAGCCTTTAGCTCTTAATTACTTTATGAGATTTAAGCTCTTTTTCGGTGGCTATTACAACCACAATAGCCTTTATTTGTTTATGCATTCATGTAATGAAATGCATCACATGTATTCAATTAACCAAATGGGCTCAATGTTACACATTCATATCGACGTTCACAATCTCATTCACATTTGTCATCAAACCTTGGTCTGATATTCAATATATACGTTGAGAATCATTTATTTCGTCAAATTCACAAGCAAGGAGCACTTCTAATATATTATTCATGCATCAAACATATCAGACATTCAATGTTTAGAATCAACACAATCACATTAATAATTCAATACAAAATTTAAAGCAAACAATTAATCAAGTGAGACCATCTAGGTTACTCACAGGATGCTCCAGATAGCTATTGTCTCAAAGTCTTGATAATGTTTAGATGTTATCTCTCTATTTTCTTTTCTATATCATGCAATACACATTTTCACACATCACAACTTTGCATAATTAAATAAGTATTCATTTATGCACAAATGTGTATATGGATTATGCATAATGCATGCTCAATGACAATCCCGGATATATTTTATTAATTCATATCTTATGATCAACCATACTTCAAAACTTATAGAAGTTTAATTTGAACTTAGGTTTAACCTCAACATTACAAACTTATTCCAAGTTCATCTCTCAATCAAGCACTACAGTTCATGACTAAAAACACTTTATTCTTATAAAATCATCAATCAATCATTATCAATCCTTTCCTAATGAATTCAGATGACTATAAAATTTGGTGAAGATGAAAGAAAATGTATGAGGAGTTTGTGATTCAAAATTCAAGTCAATCAGAGGGTCGGAGAAGAAGTTATGGTAAAAATAGTGAAGGGTGTTAAAAACTATCAAAACGCATCACAATCGTGCTCTGCTTGTTGAATCCTCTCTATCACGATCGTGCTTGTATATGATTGTGCACTACCTGACGTCTCCCTTCTATCATGATCATGCTTATGCACAATCATGCATTACCTAATGTCTCCTATCTGTCACGATCATACTTGTGCATGATTGTGCAACTCCCTTAATGTTGGGTCCCAACCCAAAAAACAGAAGAACGGATCACAAAGCGAAACGAAAGGTGGACAAAGCTAGTCACAAAATGAAAGAAATCGGAAGCGCGTGCGGAACTAAAAGAAAATCGAATTCTTAATGAGCCATAGAAAATCAAAAGGCTCGGAAATCATAAAGCGGAAACGGATTTACAAAAACTCGGAATCACAAAGTAGACGGAAACCAAAGGAAATCGAATTGGCTAAGCGGTCAAAACTCTTAACTCCGACATCCGAAAACGCATAAGTTTCAAACAAAACAAAAGTTCAGCGTTGGAAACTATAAAGACACCTGGTCTAAACCAATTCAAATCGGTATAA
>JAOQMP010000208.1:9805202-9817081 GCA_027563575.1 Erythroxylum pedicellare
GACCATGGAAGGCAAGCGATGATTAGTAGATTTGTTCTACATCAATTGGCTCTTCACTATTGAGAATTTTACCACATTCCTCCCAACGGAGCACATTTCTACCATCAGAAACTAGTGCCCATGTCGACATTCCGTGATGAATTAATGTTAACAGTTTTATTCTGAAAAGATAATAGAAGAATTCTTATTTGAATGTTCCAACATTCTATCCTTGTTAATTTTGTGACCTATCAAGTGAGATAACTTTATATGATAAGGCTAAGAATATTAAGTGTGTATGTGCTATGTTTAGGGGATTCATAAACATCCCTTGCAGCTTCGAAATATGATTGCTTTTATGTACATAAACATCCCATCTAGAATCCTCTAATGTAAATAGTTGTGTAATTGTGATTTAGCTTTAATTTATCTTCATAATTAGCTGGTTAGTTTTGAGCTAGTCCAATATATGTATGGTTTTATAAAATATATTTTTAATAAATTGAAATGTATGTATGCTAAAATTTTGGTCTTTTAAGAATAAGAGTAAAACTATGTCGAATGGTTAAATTAGCGAGCATTATGCACTTTTATAAACTTTAATGATCAAATGATAAGGCATCATGCAAAGTTGTACTAATGTCAAATAAATTTTAAGATTTTTGATCCGTAAAAGATTGAAACACTCAAATAAATATGTATTTCCTTTGAAATGTATTGTCTTTTATTAGGATTTATACGTAGAACTTGCATGAAACATTTTAAGACCTAATCGATGTATGCATGTATAAGAATAAAAGAGCCTATAAGAATAAAAAAGAAGGCTTTCATTGGTTTACAAGTGTTAACTTAATAACCCACCCCAATTCTATATCCCTATTTAGCTCCTTTAAGTCATAACCTTATTCTTTTATTTTATAACTCTCTTACAATCCAAATTTTGTATGTAAACATCCTTACCTATTGTGTTGTGGTTGAAACTAAGAAACTCAATTTATTGATATATGTATTCATAAAAAATGTATTAAAAAAGAAAAACTAAGAAAGGTAGTAGGAAGAAAACTCAGTGTGATGGGAATTATTCTTCTTATGAAGTAGTTAACCATGCCTAAGTGAGTTTAATTAAATATTCAAAGTTATACAATTGTTACTTATATATGTTTTGATGCCTTGCTAATATTTTTGATTTTGACCATTTGACCTTTAATTATTATGTCTAATCACAACTTTATGACAAGTTCAAATTGTCCTTATGATGGGTACATGTATATACTATAAGTGGTACAAATTAGGTGTAAAAGCAATCATATGGTAAATTAGAACATAATCATCTATTGCAAATTAGGCCTTGATTCTATAATAGACCTTTCATTAAACAGTTAGTAGGGTTTCATCAAACAAGCATAGAAGGTGGGGAAAAAAACGTCTACCTATACACATCCAACACAAGAACACAATTCACCATCTTCTAAACACAAACAAAAAGGGAAACCCATACACCATTTGTAGAACAGAAAACCTACATAAACTCCAAAACCTAGCAAAAAAACATAGCACAATAAGGAGAGTTCTTGGTAACATAAAAGAAGAATAATACGCACTAACACAAGACACGATGCTTCTACAACGGTGACAAACACAAGATAGGAGATGACCATAAAAGAGGTTTGGGACAATTCTCGACAGATTACGAAGAGGAAATCGAAATTGGATAACATAAAATGAAGATAACTTTGTTTCCATGTTAATAACCTAGTAGAAAATGACGTCATTTGTTGTTAAGCTAAACAACGTCGTTTTCGATTCAGTTGGAAGAAATATACCATTTGATGAGGATGCAAAAGCCTATCGCCAAATGGTATGCCATTATCATTTGGCTTCACCTTAGATAACATAATTATATATAATGTATAAATTATATGTAACAATATGGAATTTTATTATGATAATAGAGCATTAGATATAATAGAGTAATATATTACATAAGTTAGATATAAGAAATTTTATGTATTATGTAATAATTCATAAATCATTATAGTAATTACAACTATTATCTATACATTCATATAACATTATATTAATTACCATATATGATGATAATAATATTAATAGAAATTTAATTAAAAATAAATTGCAATACATTAAAACATGGAAATCAATATTAAATATTAATATCATATTCTTAAAAATCAAATTTAATATTATTCAAAATTTGACAATGATTGTATAACTGTAAAAATAATTTTAGTTAACAAAACTTTCATTTATACTTTTTCTTAATCTCTTTTAATATATATGATTTCAAATTTTTATGTGGCCACAAAACTATATTTATTTTATATAAATTCTATAGTAATTTATGTTTATGATATGTTAAAAATTAAGCCAAATTTAAAAATCTATTAAAAAGTATAGTATTGACAACGATTTACCAAATTGGTCGCCAAATCTTCTTCTACTGTACAACTTATGGCGACGAAATTTGCGATCATCACCAAATGTTAACAGATTATTTGGTGAAAATGATGTCGTTTTTGTATATGTTGAATCGAAAAGATGAGGATTTTATAAATTGATTGTTTTTGCATATGTTGAATTGAAAAGACTAGGATTTTGTAAATTGGTAGTCAAATATTTTGCTGCTGACTAACATTTGTTGGTGTTAGTTACAAGGTATGCCCGAGGGATTGTGTGATATTTTTTGAATTGATTGCATTTGTTTGGGAGTGTCAATGGTTGGATTTTAGTGGGAATGTCTTAAAGTTAGTGAAGAAAGGGAAAAGACATTATTTTTTTAGATACTCTGGGATTTTAAAGTGTTCGATGAAAGTTTAGTTACAATTGTTTTAAATTGTTTCATATGTTCCACTTTTAGCTATAAAATTAACAAGAGACTCACCGCTTTTTAGTTTGAATGTCAATATGCTTATAGTTCAGAAAGTAAATAGAAAATGAAGAATGTGCATGGATTTCACATACCTAAACAAGGCATGTTTAAAAAATAACTTCTCATTTTCAAAGATTGCTCAATTAGTGGATGTTACTTTAGGTCAACAGAACCTAAGTTTATAAATGACAAGTTAACATACAATTAGACCAAGATGAATGAAACAAATGAAGAAAATCAATCATTTAGCTTGTACCTTTGTTATCTACTATTACAAATTAATGATGTTAAGCCTAAATAATACGTAAGCAACATACTAAATGTTAGTCTTTGAAAACAACTAGGAAGAAATATGGGAACATATGTCAATAATATATTTGTAAAATAAATATTGGAGGAGATCATGTTGCTAACTTAGAAGAATTGTTTACAACCTTATGAAAGGCAAAGGAAGTCGAGTGGAGCCAAGAGTGGTAATAGGCCTTTGAATAATTAAAAGATTACTGTAAATGTCTACCATTATTATTAACCCTAAACTTATCTAAAATCTTGGAGAGAGGATACTTATGTAATAAGAAAAATTCTCCCTACATACTATGTGACAGCTCTAAACACTTACAGATCCCTTTTAAGGTAGAAATCTATAATACAATGGCCAAGAGATGCTAACATTAATACTAAGTTTTTCCATATTTTAATTCTTAGCATAAGCAACATTAATATAAAGATAGCTTTGGAATTATGTGTCAGAATAAGAAGCTAATAAAACTAGCTTAAATTTTTTCCAAGAACACCTTAGGTTGCTCCAAAGAAAATGGATGTAATATTTAAGTTAATAAAACCTTTATCCATCATGTAATCACTAACTAATAGATTGATTTCCTTATCAATAATGAATATTGATATTGAAAAATCCTTGTTCAACATTGATGCCAATAAATCCCTTAGAATTTATAGCATAAATGCCTTCATTTTTAAAAAGTCTTAGAGCATATTAAAGAATACTATCACAAAGATAATTCTAGAACTCTTCGTAATAAGTAAGTTAGTGCGTTTAATAAGACACTTATATGTCTCATATCAAATGAATAAAGCCCCTCAACTATGGAAGACTTTGGATCTATATTATGTTTTAATATTTTGTATAAGATTATCTCTAATATGCTTTCTTTAAGACATAAAATTTCTCTTGGCATTGGTATACTTTCATAGGCCCTATAAACAAGATTCAATTGACAAAATTGTTTAGTGAGTTGGGTGTAATCGCTATAATTGAATTACTTGCCTCGGGCATGCCAAAAAGTTGAAGGAAGCAACTTGCTACAAAATGTTTTGGATAAAGTTTTGGTAAACTTTCTATTATTTAATTATAATCAATATTGTTCGACTTATTTAAAGATTAATTGCAATTTTAATTGTTGTTCACCGATGAAACTGAATATCATTGATATTAGCAATCCTGATGTCTCAAATTGTGTTACTTCACTTTTGAAACAAAGGGCAAAGGATTTTCGTTATCAACTACGTAAATATTACAAATTTTTCCTTCAAATGGGGAGGCCCAGAGACATGCTCCTAGTAGATGTCTGAAGAAAATTGGAGCAATATGTGTGATTATTAGGCCTCTGCTAAAGTTAAGGTTTGTTTTCTTCCTCTTCACATTTGCTTCCATTAATCTTGTTATATAATTTAATGAATATTTCTTTTCTATATTTAGGAAAAGTGTTTTATTTAGGAACAACGTAAGAAGGTCAAGGTTAATAGAGAAAAAAAATGAAAAATCTTCACAACCAAAGCTTCACATCGTCTGTTGTCGTATGAAATGAATAAATAAGTTCTTTGTTTACAAGTTATAATTATATAAGTACATATAATATTATTTATTATGTTTTGATTTTTTTTATAAAACAGAGACAGAAGGAACTATATGGAGAAGAGTATAATAGGATCACATTCTACAAACTGACACACTATAAGGAAGGTGAAGGTTGGATGTCTGAATAAGTGCACAATAATTATGTAAGTATAAATTTGTTACAATTTTAAGTTTATTTATTTATGTAGTACTAATTAATAATATTTTAATTTCATTTTGATTTTGTTTTTTAAATTTTAGAATAAGATGCGGAGTTGTTACAAACATCAATGTCTGAGGGAAATAAGCTCAATGTAGATGACATTTGCAATATGGTGCTTGGTACAAGATCTGGCTACATCAAAGGTCTTAGGTTTAGGCTTAAGCCAACTGCTTTATCCTCATTAACACCAGCATATTTTGATCATCTTCAAAAGAAGAACCAGCCACCTAAGGCTCAATTAGAACGTAATGAATAAAAGTTATAATGTCATGAACAAAACTTACAACGTACTAAAAAAAAGTTGGTCAAATTTGAAAAGATGGTCAAACAAATACTTAGCCCAAATTATGTAAGTAGTAGTGGCAATGAAAATGACTCTTAGTCATTAAACTAATATTTGTATTTTTTATTTTGTACATTAGTAGTTTTGCAAACATTTGTAAATAAAATTTAAAAATATTTAACTATTTATAATTTCTAATTATTTTTACATTTTAGTATAATAAATTATATAAAAATTTAAATATTACATACAATAAGATGAATTAAAAATGTCACCAATAATTATAATTAACATGATAAAATACTTATGAAAAATGTATATGATCAAAAATTCCAAATAGTAGCTAAAAAACTTTGGTTACATTTTACAAATCGTCGTTAATAAGTTTTGGCTATGTTTTAAAAAAATGCAGCAAAATAATTTTTGCTATATTTGCCAAGTCGTCGCCAATACATGTTGACTATGCTAAGCTTTCGCTACTAAAAATAATAAGCCACGTCACAAAAAATATTGCAAAAAATTTTAGCTATGAAATCAGTTTAGTAGCTAATAACTTTTTGCCACCAAAAGCAAGCGAACCAAAAACTTTTTGGCAATGATTTCTAATATCGTCTCCTATCAGTTTTAGCTATTTATATAGCTCGTAGCAAAAAATATTTAGCGATGATTTAGTAAAAATGTATCCTATAGTTTTTTTCCATTAGGATTTGGCGACGATTTATGCAACTAAAATGTTTCGTCACTAATTAGTATTTGTGACGATTATTTTGTCTTTTGCAACAAAAAATTTCATCTCTAACACTGAAGTGTCATACAAATATTAGATTGATGAATGTATAATATTCATATCAAGTGTATTTTGTCGTTAGGTTGCATGAACTTCCATATCGTTGACATTTAACAGTCTACAAAGTGCCTAATAATGTAACCAATCATATTCTGTATCCCTATCAGCATTTTTAATAATGGATTACTCTCTCTTCATCAAGATTTTTCCACTACTATATATCTTAGTGGCTACAAGAGAACAACCTGGAGGTGTTAAAGAGACCAAATTTTCTTTCATTCTCTTTCTTCCGAGTTTTCTAAACTAAACAAAAGACAAACCTTGAATCAGGATTTTAAATACAGTGTTGACTGCGGCAGCAATAATAACATCAATAACGATTGCGTCCCTCCTTTATCGAAACTCAACTCATTCAAACGGTAGTATCAGACACAAGTTAATATCTAGAGGGTTTGCTTCAGAAAGTTAATTAGAGCATTACAATAGAATGCAAACTATGGAGTATCAGCATTTTCAGGGTAACATATATGTATGTCAAAGCAAAAGATTGTGGAGAAAATTGAGGATTATCCTTGAACGTAATCATTTAATTAGGTCCCTCTTCCATTGAATGGTAGATGGATTAACATTGAGGACAATGAGTTGCCGGTGAAAGTTTCGTCAGAGAACGGAGTCAAACACGCCCTGGAATCTCTGTTGGTTGGTGGTTTTTGAAGCACATGCAGCTACTACCAACCTGAGTATTAAACCAGAAGGTAGCATCATAAATAATCTAATGAGCTTCCCACCACTCGTTTCGTTGAATGTCCGGTATTTGAGCAGTCTGGCTATAATCTCACCTGTTGTAACTACAATTTCAACAATCCTTCATATCCACCGACTCTGAAAAAGCTGCCTTATCACAATCTCTCAGAATAATCAGTTTTCTGTGATACCGTAACTGCAATTCGGAAACGTCCACTGGGATTTGGTATTTTTCTTTTGCTAGAATTGTTCTTGGACTTCGGATGGACAACGACAGTATTTCAACATTTTCTTTTACATTTGAAAGAAATACTTGCAACAATTTCTACCATACTCCTTGAGCCTATCAGAATTTCCGACAAACTAGATAGGGGAAGAATTCATGCCTTCCTGTCACTGGACCACATGGTAATGATCATATGGAATCATTGCCCTTGTAAGTATCGAATTCTTTAGGAGATATCTTCTCGTACACAATCATTTCGGCTTAATGTGCATAATTAAGTAAAAATTTTGTTATTATAATAAGTACAGTTTGAACATTGAACCACAATTCTTTTAACGTATGGAAAAAAATTTCATCATTTTCACTGAACTAAATACCGTTTTTTTATCATATTAGTTTTACATAATCATGTAATCCTTTTAATTTGCCATTGGATGTTCATTGACGCCATATTTCTTATTTTCTTTGTGCATGTTTTGCAATTTTTGGTGCATAAAGGGTAAACCTTCCATCTGCTTTGGGAATGGAATTTCAAACATCTACTTACTGACAAAATACCTTTCCCTTGGAATTTGTTAATTTTCACTTCGCCCAACTTTTATTTCATTGACTATACATATTATTGCCTACATATTCCCTATATTCTGGTATTAGAAACGGAAAATGCTGAAGCATAAGGTAAGAAATTGTATTCCAATGGGGCACAAAATTATATTGACATACGGAAATATAAAACCTGCATATGATTTCTTCTTGATAAATAATACACGTATGCTGAACTAATCAAATGTATGTATCTAGTGAGAGCAATATAGTGGAAAGTTTGCTGATTAATCACCTTCCTAAAGTGGATAGCCTTCCTTGAAACAATCCAATCTTGAGTGTCTTGAAGGTGACAAACTAGCTTGGCTAAAAATAATGGATTTAAATACATGAGACCCGTTTCCTCCAATTATGGAGATCAGTGAGGGGCATGGCATCTAATTGAGTTATATTAATCCCACCTGATTGAATATCCTTTTCTGATGTTCTATCCCATTGATGGACCCAATTGATTACTGAAAAAGAAGCAGCGTCGAAGGAGGATTCAAATCTAGTCCCCTCAACAAATTAGACCCATTATCCTTCCGTTTTTCTTCAACATTAGCGATGGAAGAAGAAGCTGGAACTGTCACTGTGACGTCAAGGTTTAGGTCGGGCAATAAGCCACACGGGTCATCCTCCAAGGAACTAGCTGCATCAGATACTTGTTCATAATCGGCGTTCGTTTTCGCCAAGTGTTGTTCTACTTTGGGTTGAGTTTTGAAGCCAGATGAAGTTGCACTGGCAGAGTTTTGAGAGTCTTGAAGGCGAGGAAAGGAATGACTTAGACGATGATTATTTGGATCAATCCCCCGGTTTATTAACTTTTTTCTTAGATGAGAATTCCAATAATTTTTTACTTCATTGTCTGTGCGTCCAGGTAATCTCCCTGCTATCAAGGACCATCTGAGACAAAAAAGAAGAAGAAGAAGAAGAAGAAGCAAATTTAGGTCATTACGATGACTTAAATTCATCTGAAACCATGGTCACAAACATTACAGAATAAAAGTTTCCGCTGTGAAACTTATGTTTGAGATAAGCAACAACAAATCCCGTATGTACCCCATCTTTTTTACTTAATCTGTTAATTTCTAGATCACAGTGGGAGTTATTTTCATTTTTATTGGTGAAAAGAAGGTATGGGAACTTCGTTTTTGGGAGTAAGTGTGGGAGTGCTCAGAACTTATGTTGTGTTTGGACTAGTGGATGGTGAACGGAAGGTGTATATTTGCTCTCTGTCTTCTTCCGGGGCACCTTAACTAGAATCTGGTAGTACTATGTTACACCCTCTTTGTTGCTTTTAATCTGTGAAAAAGCAAGGAAGATAATGTATTCATAGACGAAAATTATCTATTTATGTATTATATTATTCCCTCAATAGATTTCTTTTAGAAGTTCTATTAGAATTCAAGAAACGGAGGAGAAGAGGCTTTTGAATTCGATAACTATTGCTGAAACTCGCTAATTCCTTCCCTAACTTCTGGAAAAAGGAAAAGTCAAAACAAGATTAGGAAAGATTTGTTCGGACTGCAAGGCAACTGAGAGCTTAAGCATATATATCGTACCGGTTTCCTAGGAGTGCATGAAGCTTGATGATGAGATCTTCTTCATCTTCAGTAAAGTTGCCTCTTTTAAGGTCAGGCCTCAGATAGTTTATCCATCTCAGCCTACAACTTTTACCGCAGCGAAGTAGGCCTGATTAAAATTGTGAAAAATGGCACGCGAATTTAAATTTCTTCACTTCAACGTCGGAATATTTCTATGTATGCGAACTTTTGAAGAGGTATTTCATAATTCATATGGAAATCTGCACGGAAAAATGTTGCTTTTACAATTACAAACCTGCAGCTTGAGGAAGTTTACGCCAACAACCTTCACCATGCTTTCGAATGTATTCTATCAGCTTTTGGTCCTCTTGCTTAGACCAAGCTCCTTTGTTTGTGTCTTGCTTATCACAACAAGGCTTTCTCATTGATTCCCTTATTAGCTGCTCTGAAGAGGTAAACTCAAAAGCCTCAGTTGGGATCCCTAAACATGAGAGATTGAGAAAGAGAAATTAAGATAAAGGGTAAAGAAATATCCAAAGTCGAAGATGAATAGACGATGGAAGGGAGGCAGAGAAAAAGAGGAATGGAGGGTATATATTAAGCTTATGGCCAATTTTGATGGATAACATGAAAAGGGTTGACTTGGACCGGTGGTTTGGCCATGCGTGACTGCGTGGGTGTTGTGTTACGAGAGAGAGAGAGAAGGTGGCAAGGGCTTTGACAATGGATTCTTTTTCGAGGGGCTTTTGTTAGTTGCCGTTTAACCCCTCCGTGTAACTGTTTGTCTGTCAACTCTTTTTGCTCCGATTCCTTTGTTTTAATCTGTAGTTTGATCTACCTTTTCTGATTTTAAGAAGTCAGCTTTTAATATATTAGAATTGCATACTATTATAGCAATTATATAAGTGATGTGGGTATGCATGTAAATT
Organism: Erythroxylum pedicellare; assembly: GCA_027563575.1. Lineage (NCBI taxonomy): Eukaryota > Viridiplantae > Streptophyta > Magnoliopsida > Malpighiales > Erythroxylaceae > Erythroxylum > Erythroxylum pedicellare. The sequence goes on from JAOQMP010000208.1 coordinate 9,815,245, forward strand.
ACATGTACTCGATTCCGATAACAGTTGTAGCATCGGCAAGAAAAAATAACACCAAAGCGAAATTATAGTCGGAGAAGTAATTATCCAGGCAATATGACTTGTATGGCTAATGTAGAAAAAAAAGTAAAGTTTAGGGGGGAAAATAAAAAGAGAAAAATGTTCTTGTAATGAGCCTAATAAATTGGAGATCAAAGATAACAAAGTTAGTAAATTTTTAAAAACTTGGTATCTTATTTGTAGTGTTACCCTAACTTATTGTTTCATATAATTACAAGTCAGAGTCTCAGCAGCATCAGTAATTAATTTGGTACTCATGTTCTATAAATAATTCCCCACATTTCTCAAACTAATTGATCATTACAAATATTGGAATTTATATGTAGGGAAATATTGGATAATTAAGAAAAGAGTTTTCTGACTGTACCCGTGAGAACCTCAATTCCTGGGATTCCCATTTTTTCTTGATGTATGAAAGAAGTTGGCAAGATCACATGCCTTCACGTTGACTGATAGCTTTCAGCTGCTGAAAAGTGAAAATGCCTCGTTCGTGCGTGTGACTACTCTATGTCGCATCTTATCCTAACGAACAGTCCCTTACCTTTGTCTTCATATCTCTAACTTCCACCTTCCATCTTTCTAATTAGCGGAAATAAATATTTATTTATAATTGGTTGACCCATAAATTAATAAAAATCAAATACCTTTATATGATCGGGGAATGACACCGAGTAGCACTTACTCTCTTTTTTTATTATTATTATCATTATTGCTTTTCAAATTCAAAGAAATATCTAAACCAAAACCCTGATCAGCAATTATTTTCTGCTCTCGAGTTTTCACTTAAAAACATTAATAATTCAATCCGGTTACACAAGTAGCCGAATGAGATTTATCATGGAAGCTTATACTGAGTTTGAATTCAATCCAGTAAGTATGTATTCAATATAGAGAGACTCCTACATGCCTTGTTAAAACCCATACATTACTTTTGTTACTAAACCACCCTCGGACATCATTTGAACAAAAACAATAAATTAACAAATATAGATTGATATACCTAATGATACTAATCATATTTTTCTTACAAATTAATATACCATCTTTTTAATCAGATCTACACAAAATACCACAACCTCATCATTCATAGTTACAATTGTAATAGATGATTAATAAAAACGGAGAAACGTAAAAGATAAATAGAAGTATTTAAGTAAAAATGTGTACATTTTTTAAGATTGTTTTAATTTTTAAAGCTTCTATATTTTTTACTCAATTAAAACACTAATTTAAGTATCTACGTGAATTCACATATATAAATTTTTAAAAGACAATTTCAAATCATAAAATAAAAAAAATAACTTATATCAATAAACGAAGAAGAGAAGCAACTGGCCTCTAAGTGGAAGGTGAAACCAACGTGAGATAATTTCTCTACCCCTCAACTCTTCTTCTCACTCAATACTCTTCTTTTCCGTCTAAGACTAAGGATCTGACAATTTACCATTAAAAGAAATGTGATCCTTACCGGAGCCTTCCTCACTTACCTCTACCTCCACGACTTCTGATTCCGGATCTTCTGTCTAAGATTAGCTTATCTTACTCTGTCCAATTTTAAAACGACATCGTTTTTTATTAAAATTTTACAGACATGTCTGGCTCCTTTAGAATACAAGCCGTTTTAAAGCCATTAACTCTTCCGCTTCTACTGATAACGATAACGACATATATTTATATAATGTATATAGTAAATTATTTATTTATACTAATTTTTCATTTATGTAAATAATTAATTATTTGTTTTTATTCTAAAAGTGCCTTAATTTTTGTTTATTTGTTT
>JAOQMP010000208.1:9817957-9830948 GCA_027563575.1 Erythroxylum pedicellare
TTTTTAAGTTTTATTTAATTTATAATTATTATTAGTAATAAAATATTTATTACTATTTTAAAAATTTTGAAAAAAAGAGGGAAGGAAAGGTAAGAGGGAGGAAGGGAGATTTTGAAAATTTTGCAAAAAAGTCTCCCAAAATTTTAAAATTTTCGGTCAGTATTTTGCGTACTGGTCGGTATAGCCGAAATCGGCCGGTACCGACCGGTATTTAAATCCAATACTTAAATTTAAAATACCGTATCAATTTTGGACCAGTACGATATGAAATTCGAAACCAAGAACTTAATACCATATCCATAACATTGAATCTGGCGCGTGCTCCAGCAGACTCGCTTTTGCTGCTTCTGTGTATGGGCATTATTAACACCATCGCTCTAGATTGTCGCTCGTTATTTTTCAAAATCCAGCCACTATATAACCAATATATAGGCAGTAAACAAAACACAACCCAATTTTTGCAGAAGCACAATAACCATAATAACAATATTTTTCATGTTTTCTTTCTTGTTTTTCACAATTTTATTGAAAAATGTAATCAAAATTCAAAGACAATTCTATAATTCGTATAACACAACGTTTTTCAACAGCTTATTCCAACATTCAAAACCCAAAATGGATTCCCATAACGTAACACCAAAACCGAAGGCAACGCCGCAGATTTATGCAACCCAAAACAAAACTATTTCCTCAAGTTGCCTCAATTTCCAAGAAATAATAGAACAATTCTCGATCTTGATGGTTTTCTTGTTTATGTGTTTTCAAAACCCAAAAGCTTATGAAGATCCTATTTTCATAACAGAACCAATTACCAAAAATAAGAACAAAGTGATGCATTATAAAAATTTTCAGAAGACTGTTTCCAAAACCCAATACCCAGAAATCCAACCGTGTACACGCTGTAGCTCCTATCCAAAATGGAGGGAAAATAATTGTTAGATTGGAGCTGATTTTCCTCCATTTGGGAGGAGGATTGGAGTTAGTCTTAGGTTGGGTTTATACTTGTTTGTGTATTTCTTTCTGTACACAGTTGGATTTCTGGGTATTGATTTTTGGAAACAATCTTCTGAAAATTTTTATAACAAATATGGCACTGTAGCATCTCTCTATTATTGTTAATGGTTTTCTTTTTTTCAGCTTTCCAGCTCTTTTTTTCTTTGTTTTTCTCTTTCAACCTTTTCTTTCTTCCTTTTTTCTTCCCTTTTCTGTTTCTTTCTTTCTTTATTTTGTTATTTAAACAATATTCCAATATTTTCATTATATGTTTATTTAAGTAATTATAACTTTACAGTAACATAAAAATATAATAACAATAATATTGTGAATAAAAATGTTCACAAAAAATAAAGTTGGGTTAATTTTATAAATTAATTTTAATAATAAAAAATGAAAGGAAAAAATAATATATTGAGAATATTCCTTTTTGGTGTGAAAAATAAAATTGTGGGTTAAAGTGAAAAGTACTGTAGTATCTCCAAAATGGAGAAAACTCTACTCTAGTTTGGAAGAATGGGTTGGAGATGCCCTAATTCTAGAACAATTTTGAGTTTAAGGTTGAATGAAATTTCCAGATATTTATGTAATACAAGAACAGTACTGCTTTCAAGGCAACCATAACCATAAAACCTAACCGCCATGTAAAAAGGAACAAAAGCACAATACCAAAAGTTAGACAAAAATAACTGACGTCGATGGGCATCTCCATGCCGCACACACAACACCACATCAACTTTCTAGTTTTTCAGAAATAAAACATGAAAGGATGTAGGCTTAATATCTAGCAGACTTAGTTATTGTGATTTCCATATTTCTAATATTTTGGGTCTTCCGTTGAACCTTTCAAGCACAATACACAAAACACAAAACAACCATTTTTTTTCAAAAAACAAAAAGACACCCAAAAAAGGAAATCACAAGCAAAACCTAAAGCTCAATCTCCACCACAAATTTCCAGAATCCTTGCACATGTATAAATCAGGCATAACATGCAATGTGTTTTCCAGAATGCACAAAATTCCCAAATCATATTCCATAATTCCAAAACAATTATGTTCTTTAGGTATTTTATGTTTCTGGGTTTCAATTCCATAGTTGAAAATCAATAACAATCGATTAATTTTGATAAAGTTACAAAATTCAAATTTGGATTTGATGCTATTGTTGGAAACTGGGCTAGGATTCGATTCTGACCACAACGAAATAATTATGAAAACCTTTTTGTGAAATTTGATTTCCTAAAAACTAGTATCTCTTTAATTTTATAAAATGATTAACATATAAACATATTAAAGCATGAATGTAAATTCATACCTTATTCCAAAGTTTGATCTTTATCTTGTCATATCCCTCGAACCATTTCTGAAATCGATTCGTCTTAACCATCATAGCCGTATGAGTGTCTGACCTCTAACGGTATCTAGAGAATAGGTGAAGAGAACTCTATAACACTTACAAAGAGGTTTAAGTAAAAAGTACTAGCTCGATTAGAGCATAATCCTATTTATAATAGGTTTTGGATGTTTAGTAATTTAATTGAAATTAAATTCTAATTTCAATTAAACTTTAATTAAAATTACAAATAATTCTCATTAAATATCAATTATCCCCAAATAAGATTTAATATCTCACGTTAATCCTTATTTATTAAATATCTCAAATTTAATCATAAAGTTTCTCAAACTTTACAGTCAAGTCCAACTTGATTAAATTAACTTTCCTCTCTTCAACCCATTCTAGATGTGAGACCTATTAGGTTCCCAAATATGTTGGCAATGATTACAAATTATAATTCTAATTCATAATTAGAATTAGATATATTAAAACTCCTTTTTAATTTATCTTTAATTCTTTAATTAAACAATTTATAATTATAAATTAAGATTAGCATCTAGCAACACGTCATCACCATCCAAATATTTATGAATGTTAAAGTAATTTTGAGTAACCTTTATGTGCATGATTTTTCTGTATAATTTAACAATTTCATCATATAATGTTTCAATTAGACATAGAGCATGGAATTAATGTCTACACTATTTTGAATCCAATCATATTAGTTCTCCACTGTTAACTATCAATTCAATTAATAATATTTGTAAACTATTTACAAAACATCATTCTATCTTGACAAAGGATTTCCCAAATCAATATTAATCGAGAACAACGGAACATTATCCCTAATTACTTTAGGGTGATGAATGATATCTTGATTACACATCTACCTCCATATAGTTCATGCTACCCAATGACTTTTAATTAACCAACCCATGATTAATAAGTCATAAGTGGTATAAAAATATAGTAATTCATATACATGATAACTTTGAAGACCTTAATTCAAAGGAACTTATAAAGTCATACAAGTAATGCTCCAAATGGATTTCTCATATCAAGTATGTTTGGTGATTTCTCATATCGAGTCTGTTTGGTGAACTTATTCTCTAACAAACACCCACATGTTTGTTTAAGTATCTCTATACTTTAGCCTATGAGATCGACTACTTCCTTCATAAGAAAAAACATAATGTGTGCTAGTATTTTTGCTTTCTATTTGACAAAGCAAATACATGCAAAATGGAGGTGAATTATGTGTGATGAAAATTTTTCCAAGTTACTTTCAATTCATATAAAGACAAGGGCCTGTTAAAATTTAAAGCAATAAGAGCCTGTCAAACAATAGAAGCCTGATAAACAACAGGAGCCTGTTAGACAATCGGAGCCTGATAAACAATAGGAGCCTACTAAACGATAAATCCTATTAAAAAATTTAAAACAAAAGGTGCCTGTTAAAACTATAAAAGTGAAGGAGCCTCTTGCAAAAATGAAAGCATAAACAATATACTGCAAGAATTTAAAAGTTAAAGAGAGAGAGAGGAATGACATAATCAATTTATACTGGTTTGGCTTATAACCCAAGCCTACGTCTTATCCTTAAGTGTCCAACTTTAGTGTTTCACTAAAATCTTAAGTTGTAAATTGACGAGCCTTTTCAAGCTCATAGGTACATATTTTTCAAGGTTCTCCAACCTTCCAAACTAGTAGTATTTAGCTAGCCTCAATAACCTCTCAATAGATAAAAATGTAATTTGCTCGATATGAGCTTCAATGATCTCAATCAAAAAGAATTTTCAGTTTCTAAAGCACAAAAATTTGATAAGAATATGACTTTCAAGAGTATTGACGTTGTTGATGTAATTCAACGGTTTAATTTGTTTTTACAAAAGTAATGGCTCTTCTTTAAGTAGACATGTCCTTTAACTAGCCGTTGCTTCACTTGCATCCGTAGTCAACTGAATGGATTTAAATTTGAATAACTTCGATGTCATCTTTTCCAAAAATCATCCAGTAACTATAGAGCTAATATACGAGCTTTATAATTTGTAGGATCCTTTTAGATAAACCATTTCCATTAAGGTAAGTTCATAAAGAAGGCTTCTCAAGAAAGGAAGCGTATTTCTTACGATTTTATTTCTTTTTTAGAACCTTAATAATAAAAGGAAACAAGTCCAATGATAACAAGGTTTGTTTGGATATTTTGAAATAAATAAGATAAGTTCATTAGGAAGGTTCCTACAAGAAAGGAAGCATTTTCTTTTGAAAATTAGATCTTTAATTGTACAAGGAAATAAATCCATATTGAATTTGAAATATTATGTGGTTATCATCAAAATCATTAATAAAAAGCCTTGAGCTAACAATCTCCCCCTTTTTGATGATGAAAAAAGACTTGTAGACTTCATAAGTTCTTATTAATTAGAAGGAGCCTTTCCTTTTTTAGTAAAGAGCCTATCATTAATAATTCACATATTAAAACCTTACATATTCAGTTAGTAACATATATCACAAATTCATCATGGTCATCAATTATGCAAGTAAAAGTCATGCAAGTATATTATACATCTTTCAGAAAAATATAACATCATCTTAATTACCAGCCTTTGTCATCATCAAAAAGTACAGGGAAAAGAATCAATCAGGTAAAAATAGCAACAAAGTTATTAAAGAGGTATATAACATGTCATGCTCAAAATCATGCAAGGCGAAAATATGTCATTAACTTTTAACTCTCCCCCTTTATCATTATAAAAAATATATCTACTCTCCCTCTACATTAAAGTTGAGAATTCTTCATAAAAGGATGGATTAATAGTATCAAATATTATGTCATCAAAATATATTTGTACTATAAGTAAATCATTCTTCTTTCTCTCAATAAATAAGGTTTCCTCTTTCGAAGTTATTCTTAAACAAAAAATTACTTAACCTTTCATACCATGCTCGAGGAGCATGCTTTAGACCATATAGGGCTTTACTTCATCACATAATACAGATGATCTACATTCTCAAAACCTTCCTGCTAATTATAACCTTAAGCTATAAGTCTAGTTTTGTTTCTTACCACCTTACCATTTTTTGTCATAGAAATCTTCAAAAAAATTTTTACCAAATTCTCCTTCATGATTACTCTGAATTAATGAAATGTAGTGCCCCTTTTCAATCTTAATTTTACTATAAAAATCCATCTTTTCTTTCAATGTAGTTGAAATGTGATATTTCGTAAGTCTCAAACCCCACTATCAAATATCCATTGATTTTGTCTTATCTCCATTTTGAACCATATTTGCAAAAAGTATTATCTCATTTTAGGTATCAAATTTTTTATGTCCTTTCATGTTAGTAGTTTGACCTTTCGGTCTCCAAACATACATTTGAGATAATTTCCTCGTTCTACAAAAGTTACAAGAATGAACAATATAACCATATCTACTATAATAGAAGCACAAAATAGATGAATTAAAGTATCAGGTTCCTGTTGTTATGACTATAGCTACTGTTGGATTTAACAAAGAAATTCATATGTGGCCTAATATTACAGTTTTCATTATAACCTATTCCAGCCTTATCGAAAACACATTTACCACTACCAAGTTATGCATCAAAGTTATTCCTTCCGTCAATGAAATTTGTTAGATCTTTTTCTAGAGATAAGATCTTTCCAAAACATTTCTCTTTCTTAGGTTCTAGGGCAACAACCTTTTTCTTCTAACTATCTGACTTTATCATAATCATTCTCATGCAAAGTATTTTCCAGCTTAGCTACTCTTTCTTCTAGAATTTCCTTTTCATAAACCTTTTGCTCATAATCAACCTCAAGAGATATATTCTTGGTCGTGAAATTCTTATTCACAAATTCCAATGATTTAATTTTACTCTTCAGAGATGCATTATTACTCTTGGACTTCTCAACTTCTTTGAAATACTTCACTGTCAACTTTTTGTATTGATCATACAATTTATGATATGCTTTTTTGAATTCATCATCATACAGTTTATGATATGCTTTTTTGAATTCATCAACTTTAATATCATAGTCAGAATAATATAGCTCATCATCTCCTAATTTGGTTATAAGATGGGCGGTGCTGACTTCTTCAAGCTCTTCTTCTTTAAAGCTTTCAAAATCCTTATCTGACTAAGCTTTTTTTAGTGTCATTCCTCTTCTGTAGGAGGATCCTTTATCTTGTCTAAGATCGATTTCACAGATCATTAAGTTTCCTTATAGCTAGTTGAGTGAAATAGTGTCTAGATCCTATGTAGTTTCTAGAGCTGTCACCTTAGGTCTCTATTCCTTTAGTAGTGACGTTAGAATCTTCATTACGAGCTCATCATTGGGATATATCTTCATCAAGTTCTTTAAGGTTGTGATGATGTTATTGAACCGTCCAAAGAATTCATCTATGGTTTCTCCTTATTTCATGCCAATAGTTTTGTATTAATGCACTAAAAGACTTATTCTATGTTTCTTTACCCCATTTGTTCCTTCAAAGGTGACTTGTAGTTTATCCCACATTTCTTTTTCTGTAAAGTAGTAAGATATCTTTTCATATTCGTTTTGAGACAACACACATATCAAATGATGTTTTTCTTTAGCATTTAGTTATGCATTTCTTCTGTTAGCATCAGTCCATTCTTTTACATTATTAGTATTGGGAAGTGTAGCTTCAACTCAAATTTCTTCCCAGACTTTGATATCTACATATTGGAGATATTTGGTCAATCTCTCTTTCCAATATATGTAGTTATTTCCATTAAAGTAAGGAGGCTTTGAGACGGATTATTCTTCAAAACTTCTCAAATTGTTTGCCATTATTTATCACGTGCTGTAAAACACAAAAATGTGAAACCTCGCTTTGATACCAAATGAAAAAGTAAATACACGCAATAGGGGGTGAATTGTGTATAAAGCTAGGGGCCTGTTAAAATTTAAAACAATATGATCTTGCTAAACGATAGAAACTTGTTAAACGACAGGAGCCTATTAGACGATCGGAGTCTACCAAATGATAAATTATGGTTAAAGTATTGAAAATAGAAGGCGCCTATTAAACTGCAAGGAACCTCTTATAATTTAAAAAACAAAAGGAGCCTCTTGCAAAAATGAAAACACAAATAATATACTATAAAAATTTAAAATTTAAAGAGAGAGAGGAATGATGCAGTAAATCATGTCTACGTCTACTCCCTAAGTACCCAACTTGAGTGTTTCATTAAAATCCCAAGTAGTAATTTGACAAGCCTTTTCAAGCTCACGAGTACACATTTTTCAAGGTTCTCTAACCTTCTAAACTAGTAGTATTTAGCTAGTTTATAAAAGCTCTCAATAAATGAAAATGTAATTTTCTTGATATGAGCTTTGATGATCTCTCTCAAAAGAATTTTTACTTTATAAAGTACAAGATATTTGATAAGAATATGACTTTCAAGAGTATTGATGTTGTTGATGTAATTTAAGTGTTTGATCTATTTTTGCAAAAGCAGTGGCTCTTCCTTAAATAGGCATTTCCTTCAATTAGTAGTTGCTTCACTTGCATCCTTAGTCAACTGATGGATTTCAATATGAATAACTTTGATTTCATCTTTGCCAAAAATCTTCCAATAATCACTAAGCTAATATACGACCTTCATAATTAGTAGGATCCTTTTGGATAAATCATTTCTAATAAGGTAGGTTCACAAAGAAGGTTCCCACAAGAAAGGAATCGTATTTCTTATGATTTTATTTCCTTTTGAGAATTAACCCGTTAACAATAAAAAGAAATAAGTCTAATGATAACAAGATTCTTTTGGATATTATGAAATAAATAAGGTAAGTTCATTAGGAATGTTCTTACAAGAAAGGAAGCATTTCTCCTATGATTTTATTTCTTTTTAAGAATTAGACCGTTAATTATACAATGAAATAAATCCAATTTAAATTTTGAAATATTATGTGGTTAGCATCAAAATCATTAATAATAAACTTTGAGCTAACACTACTAATTTTCAGTCTTAATAGAATAATGACTATGAACAATTTAGGGATAATACATAAATACAATATGAATCTCATAATTATAATCTCATTATAATTTCATTTGCAATATACAATTAACCCATGGACTTTATCATATACATCTCAACATGCAAATGATAAAGAATGCCTTTAAATTATTGTCACTAAACTACAACCAAATTGATTGTCTATAGGGCATAAACTAATAACTAGATAAAGCTAGGCTCACAAAGGAGAGTCTCTCAGGATGAAATAAGGTAGGTTGGATTAACTTAGAGATAGAAAATATAAGGTTATGTTGTTCCTAACCTATTGTGAAAGTCTCTCATCTAACCACTCCAAACGATCCTAAAAGTCCACAGGCTTGTCTCATTTCATAAGAAGAAACATCTTTTCTTTTAGTTATGTAATCTTGTTTGAATTATCAAAAATTAATGCTCACTCTTCATGTTAGACCCCGATCCCAGAGCCCAATATCGGAGTCATGAGAAAGTGATCAAAAAACCTTGTAGTTTCCGGAGTCCAACAACCAAGAGTCATAAAGCGTGATCGGGCTTCCTTGTAAGGTTATTTTAATGAATCCTTATTAACCATCATCCCATAGGGGTGATGTGCCCACACCGGTACACATCAAAATCAAAATTTGACTTCTTCAAAACAATTGTAACTCTCAACCTCTTTTTTATTTTGAAACAAGAACCACCTTATTCGGAGCTCTAAAGATCAGGATATGCTTACAAATCCAAAGTTTGTTCATAACTCGATTATGCTCTTCCAACCAATCCATCATATTCTTTCCATCAATATATTTCAAAACTACATCAAAAGATACCAATTCTTAAGAAGAGTTAGCTAAAAGTATTAGGAATCTATTACTTCAAGAATCACTTCATTTGGAGGTCAGGTTATGAAATTATGGCCAAAAGAATCAACCATGCTCATGTCCTCCATCACGTTGTACCTGTCTTGTAACAATTAGCATAACATTCACTAGAGATTTTGGATTAAGGTTTTCTTTGAACGGTTTCGAAGAGTAATTCAAGATATACAACTTTTATGAAGACCTCAAAGACAAATTCTATCATTTATAGGTTCAAAAATGTGACCAAACAATAGGATTAGGTGAACGGTGCACCAGACAATATGATGTCATCACCAGACAATATGACATCATCAGACGAAGTGCCCTCACCAGATGAAGCGTCCTCACTAGACGAAGCGTCCTTATAAGACGATACATCATCAATAGATGACAGGTCATCACTAAATGAAGCATCTTCATAAGACGATACGTCTTCGCCAGACAAAGAGTCTTCTAAGACAAAGCGTCCTCATAAGACGACACGTCTTCACTAGACGAAGCATCTTCATAAGACGATACGTCCTTACTAGGCGAAGCATCTTTATAAGATAAAGTGTCCTCGCAAGACGACACGTCATCACCAAATGAAGCATCTTCATAAGATGATATGTCCTTACTAGACGAAGCATCTTCATAAGACAAAGCGTCTTCATAAGATGAAGTGTCCTCACAAGACAACACGTCATCACCAGACGAAGCATCTTCATAAGACGATACGTCCTTACCAGATGAAGCGTCTTCATAAGACGAAGCTTCCTCGTAAGACAAAATGTTTTCAAAAGATGATAAGTCCTCACCAAACGAAGTGCCCTTATAAGACAATACGTCCTCACCAGACAAAGCTTCTAATAACGTCATCAGACGATATGATGTCATCAGACAATACAAACTATACTGCTGAGTATCTCCCCTTATAAGGATCATAACTTCTTACTCCGATATCCAAAAACTTCATACTTTATAGCGTTGGAAAGCTAGAAAAACAAGCTACAACTTCCAGGAAATCAAATTGTCAAATTCATCCTAGATCAATGTAGATTTTTGCCCTCCCCATCTTTCTAGTGCCTCCTACATTTGAGACTTGACCTAAAATTGCTCTTGCCTACTTGTTCTTGGCAGGGCCACTACTTCCTACTTCACTCTGCGTATGGTAACTCCTTGTACTCCTCTCAGGCATTGGAGCACTCATTCCTTTCTTAGAAGATTGCTCCCTACTCTTCCTCCTTTTGCTCACTTCATTATTTATGTTCTCCAGTTTTTCATCCTGGAGTGTAGTATCTACCAGTTGCGGGCAATCACAGAAATTGTGGATTAAGACTTTCTCCTTAATCCCCAAATGGAGTCCTCCCTCAAACTTGCAGCACTTATCCTCCTCATTGGAAACAATGTTGGCATCATACCGTGACAACTAGGTGAACTTCAACTCATACTCACTTACACTCATATCTCTCTGTGTGAGATTCAGAAACTCCTTGGCCTTCTCTTGAACATAAACTCTGGAGAGGTATTTCTTCCTGAAAACTTCCACAAAGTCTCTCCATGACAACACCTGAGGCATAATTTGGCTGTGGGGTACTAATTCCCACCAATGACAAGCATTCCCTTGTAGCAAGCTCACCGCATAATCTAGTTTCTTCTCATCAGAGCATTTCATCTCAAACAGGACTCTCTCAGTCCTCTTCAATTATGCTTCAGCCTCTTTGGGATTTGAAGTCCCATTGAAATCTACAGCTCTATACTTGCGAAGTTTATCATATTGCCCACTTCTATCTACTGGAGCTTGCATTGGAACTTGAGACCCTTGGCCCATGGCATATAAGAAAGCCTAAGCAAAGGCTTGAAAGAACTGCAGATCCATAGGGTTTGCATGAGGCATCGGTGGAGGCACTTCTTGTTGCCTACTAGATGCCTCAAAATATAGAGCAGAATGTGTCCCCGCATCTTATGGGACAAAGGATTCATCTGTGCTCCCTTTGCGAGAGCCAAATCAAGTCAGAGTTCCTCGAGTTCTTCTTTGAGGTGGCATAATCACTCCTTCAATTTAAAATGATTAAAAATCTTTAGTTCATGCAAAAAAGTTTCAGATCATGTACAACAATTCAAAGCACTGCAAGTTGTTCATTTAAAAATACTGCATGCTCATTCCATATCCTAAACTATCCATTTCATGCCTAGGATACTCCTAAACGTAATCGTACACTTAGACCAATACCTAGTCGTACACCTGAACTAAAACCTAGTTGCTCTGATACCACAACTGATGGACCCTAATTCTGGAGCCTAACATTGGAGTCATGAGAACGTGAGCCAAAAATCCTATAGTTTTCAGAGGTCCAACAACTCGGAGTCATAAAGCGTGACCGGGTTTCCTTGTAGGGTTATTTTAATGAATCCTTATTAGCCATCATCCCATAACGGTGATGTGCCCACACCAGTACACACCAAAATCATAATTTGACTTCTTCAAAACAATTGTAACTCTTAGCCTCTTGTTTATTTTGAAACAAGAGCCACCTTATTCGGAGCTCTAAAGCTTAGGATATGCTTACAAATCCAAAGTGTGTTCATAACCCAATTATGCTCTTCCAACCAATCCATCATATTCTTTCCATCAATATATTTCAAAACTACATAAAAAGTTACCAATTCTTAATGAGAGGTAGAAAAAAGTATTAGGAGTCTATTACTTCAAGAATCACTTCATTTAGAGGTCGGGTTATGAAGTTCTGGCCAAAAGAATCAACCATGCTCGTGTCCTCCATCACGTTGTACCTTTCTTGGAACAATTGCTTAACATTCTCTAGAGATTTTAGATTAAGATTTTCTTTAAACGGTCTCGAAGAAGACTTCCAGATCTACAACTTTGATGTAGACCTAGAAGGCAAATTCTATCATTTAGAGGGTCAAACACTTGACTAGACGATAGGATTAGGTGAACGGTGCACCAGACGATATGATGTCATCAGACGAAGTGCCCTCACTAGAAGAAGCGTCTTCTGAGACAAAGCATCCTCATAAGACTAAACATCATCACCAAATGAAGCGTCTTCATAAGATGATACGTCCTCACCAGACGAAGCGTCCTTGCAAGATTACACGTCATCACCAGACAAAGCGTCTTTATGTGACGATACGTCCTCAATAGACGAAGCGTCTTTATAAGATGATACATCCTCATCAGACGAAGCGTCTTCATAAGACGAAGCATCCTCGTATGACGACACGTCATCACCAAATGAAGCGTCTTCATAAGACGATATGTCCTCACCAGACGAAGAGGTTTCATAAGACAAAGTGTCCTCGCAAGACGACACGTCATCACCAGACGAAGCGACTTCATAAGATGATACGTCCTCACCAAACAAGGTGTCTTTATAAAATGAAATGTCCTCACTAGACGAAGCGTCCTATGATGTCATCAGACTATACAAACTATACTCTTGAGTATCTCCCCTTATATGGAACATAACTTCATACTCCGATATCCAAAAACTTCATACTTTATAGCGTTGGAAAGCTAGAAAAATAAGCTACAATTTCTATAAATTCAACTTCTCAAGTTCATCCTAGATCAATCCAGATTTTTTCCCTAAAGTCATAACACGAACTTTCCATTATGAAAGACTTGGAATTTTGCACTATGCAAACTTGGAATGTTCTGAGCATAAACCTTTAGCTATCAAAATGATTTCATTAAACTCTCAAATCTCAATCCATTTGTCTCATCACCTTCAATTACATCTAATCAGTTATAATTCCAATCTTCCTTTCATATTATCTCGCTTATGTACACACAC
>JAOQMP010000208.1:9831048-9850812 GCA_027563575.1 Erythroxylum pedicellare
TGGGTCATAACTTTCAAATTTCTAAATTGAATTAAACGATTTTGGTATCATTAGAAACTTAATAAATAGGAGAAAAACTTTCAATAAGAAACTATTGTCAAATTACTTCATTTTCATAATCAGATTAATCATGAACAGTAGACTCGAAAGTTAGTTTTTGGGAAAAATCTGAAAGTGATTCAATGCGATATGAATTATGATTTTAATGGTTTTATTGAGGTATAAACCTAAGTATAAATAATACTTAGGTTAGTTTTGAGATAGGATTGATTATGTGACGAGGATAATGGAAAAATACCTGGGATTGTCATGAACACACATTGTATATATTTCATTACATACATGTGCATTATTAAACACTTATAATTGTGAAAATTGTGATATATGTGTAGGTTATTTGATATAGAGGAGCAACAAGAACATGAACCTCCAGACGTTGCCGGAACTTCCAGGCATTAGCTTCAAGAGCAACTTGTGAGTAATCTAAACGGTCTCACTCAATAAATTGTTTGTTTTATATTATGTTGGAATTATGAATGAATGTGATTTGATTGTGTTGATTCTAGACAATGAAGGTCCAATGATTGTGATATATGAATCAAGTATCGAAGTGCTATTTGTATGTGAATATGGCAAACCAAATATTTCATAACATGATTGATTATGAGAGATGCATTCCACACATGAATGCATAATCAGATAATGATAGTTGTGACCAGAATGCCACCGAAACCAAGCTTAAAGCTCCAAATGTGATTAAGAGTCAAAGGCTCACTATGTAAAATAAGCCATGTATCCCCAACAGATAAGGGACAGTATAAATGAGCCCGGTATCCACAATGGATACTGGATACGGGATAGTTTAGGCGTTCGGTCACAACAATGTAATAATAAAAAAAGAGTCACATAAGCATTTCATATGCATTTTATTAAGCATGTTGGATTGATTAAAATACAAAATTGTCTAATCTTGAGTGAGAATGTGATATATGATGAACTATGCAAAGATGTGAAATAAACGTTATGTGCATAATGTGTTGCTTGAATTGAGTGAACCATCGATAATGGTTACCTCATTGAGTTCGCAAAACTCACCAAAATTGCAACATTGACTTTTCAGAGCCGA
The DNA here is from genome assembly GCA_027563575.1 of Erythroxylum pedicellare. Lineage (NCBI taxonomy): Eukaryota > Viridiplantae > Streptophyta > Magnoliopsida > Malpighiales > Erythroxylaceae > Erythroxylum > Erythroxylum pedicellare. Next base: position 9,832,175 of record JAOQMP010000208.1, read on the forward strand.
GAGACGATTTTAGCTACTAAGAGGCACGACAAGCAGTTAGTCTTGTACTTTTGGGAATAAGAAGAAATGACTCAAAGATCAATCTATTGGGTTTAGATAGATTAGATGGGTTATTGTGTATTTCCTCTTTCATGTAGCATCTTTTGTATTAGGATATGATGATGTACACATTCGGATAATCTTGGAAAAATACCAATGTAGACATTCAGTTTTTAAGAAATGAAAGGAGGAAATTGTTTTAAATTATTGTGTTTTTCCATATTATGTTATAAGAGAATAAAGAACGATGATGCCATGTTAAGTGAATATTGTAATTGATCGTAGCATCCCATTATCATAAGTTGTGTATTAGAATGTCCTAAGGGTGTTTCGGTATGTACCCTACGGTAAGGGGGTGCTACATTAAAAAGGTTACAAGAATGACTAATAAGACCATATCTACCACAATAGAAGCACAAATAGATGAATGAGAGTTGTTATAATTTCTACTATGTGTCAAGCTCCTGTTGTTATGACTATGGCTACTGCTGGATTTAACAAAGAAATTCTTGTATGTCCTAATATTATTGTTTTCATTGTAACTTATTCTAGCCTTATCAAAAACGCATTTACCACTACCAAGCAATGCATCAATGTTGTTCCTTCCAACAACGAAATTGGTTAGATCTTTTTCTAGAGATAAGATCTTTCCAGCACATTTCTCTTTCTCAAGTTCTAGGGCAACAACTTTTTTTCTAATTGTCGTACTTTATTAAAATCATTCTTATGCAAAGTATTTTCCTACTTATCTACTCTTTCTTCCAGAACTTCCTTTTCAAAAACCTTTTGCTTATAATCAACCTCAAGAGAAATATTCTTGGTCGCCAAATTCTCGTTCAAAGATTCCAATGATTTAGTCTTACTCTTTAGAGATGCATCATTGCTCTTGGACTTCTCAACTTCTTTGAAATACTTCACTATCAAATTTTTGTACTAATCATACAATTCATGATATGCATTTTTCAATTCATCAACTTCAACATCAGAGTTAGAATAATATGCCTCATCATCTCCTGATTTTGCTATAAGACAAACATTGCTGACTTCTTCAGGCTCTTCTTCTTAAAAGCTTTCAAAATCCTCATCTGACCATACTGCTTTTAGTGTCATTCTTCTTCTGTAGGAGGATCCTTTATCTCATCTAAGCTCAATTTCATGCATCATCAAGTTTTCTCATAGCCAGTCAAGTGAAATAATGTCTAGATCCTTTGTAGTTTCTAGAGCTATCACCTTAGGTCTCTATTCCTTTGGTAGTGACTTTAGAATCTTTGTTACGAGACTATTATTAGGATCTATCTTTCCTAAGTTCTTTAAGTCCGTGATGATATTATTGAACTGTTTGAAGAATTCATCTATGGTTTCTCCTTGTTTCGTGCCAATAGTTTCATATTGATGCACTGAAAGACTTATTTTATGTTTCTTTGCCTCATTCGTTCCTTCAAAGGTGACTTGTAGTTTATCCCATAGTTCTTTTGTTGTAGAGCAGTAGAATATCTTTTCATATTCTTCTAGAGATAACGCACATATCAGATGATGTTTTACTTTAGCTTTTATTTGTGCATTTATTTTATTAGCATCAGTCTATACTTTTACGTTAACGGTAGTGGAAATTGTAGCTCCAACTCTGATGGCTTGCAAGACTTCGATATCTACAAATTAGAGATAAATGGTCATTCTCTCTTTCTGATATAAGTAGTTGTTTTCATTGAAGTAAGGAGGCTTTGAGATGGATTGTCCTTCAAAACTTCTCAAATTGTTTGTCATGATCTATCACATGCTGTAAAACACAAAATTGTGAAACGTCGCTCTAATACTAAATGATAAAGCAAATACACGCAAGAAGAGGTGAATTGTGTGTGACTTGAAGATTTTTTCAAGTTATTTTCAATTTATATAAAGACAGGAGTTTGTTAAAATTTAAAATAATAGGAGTCTATCAAATGATAGAAGCCTGTTAAATGACATGAGCCTTATTAGATGATCAGAGCCTATTAAACAATAAATCTTGTTAAAATAATTTAAAATAGAATGATCATCATCCAAGAGGTGTAAATAAATGCAGTATGTAGTATACTTCAATAACTTATTATATTTAGTTATATTAAACTTGATAGCATCAAATGAATATTTAATATGACTCTAATGTTTAACATGTAGAAAAAGCCCCATCACAATTAGGTGTTAGACTTGTACGCATGTAATTATCCAATTCTTTCCTTAAACAAAAACCTTAGGGCAAGCATAAATGTGTTACTAAAGTTAATCTAATGATACCTGCTATTTTCTTTTATTAAAATAAAAAGGCAAGGGCAATATAATTCTTAACCTAGTCCAAATAGGTTGATTTGCGACAAATGAGGCTACAAGAGATTGCTAGAGTTAATAAAAAAGGTTGAAGGTTGATTTACAATAAAAAGATATTACAATTCACTTTAATTTTGAAGATGATAGTTGGTTAAAAGATAAGACAAGTTGAAATTTATCGTCGAAAGGGATTACATCTTAAAATATTATGGTTGATTAAGAGATGAGACATGTTGAAGTGTGTAAATGCAGACTGATCGAATCTAACACTTAACTTTAAATCATTAATTCATTAAATAATTTATTTAAAATATGTAATTTTGAACTATTATATATATTCAGCTATTTATCAAATACACACTCAAAGACTAATGGTTATAAATTTCATTGACATAAATAAATTGTAGTTCTTAATTTGAAAAAATCTTTAATTGCTATCAGCCTTACAACTAACATTTGAGTCAAACATTTGGATCTTGTTTTCGGGTGACTCAAACAGTTTGGTTTATTTTAGATATTGGTAGGATTTGAATGAAGCTTTAGAGCACAAGTCAATAATTTATGAAGAGCAAAATTAGGTTAAGATTATACTCGTACAGGACATGTTTTGAGTGAGTTTATGCCCAAGTGTTAACGTGATAATCCCACGGGGAAAATCAACATTAGGTATCGTTTATCTTGTTTAGAGAAATAGTCGACTTTCTTATACCCAACCTCAAGTCTATATGATACGTAAACTCCTTCACCCTGTCTCTTTTTAACATAAACCATATATTAATTCTACCATTTATGATCAACAGACACAATTCAAATTGAATTTGCTATCAATCAAAGCAATTATATAGTAATCAAAATTTATCATTATTTATCATAAAACTTAATTATAATGTTAATATATAGTTTGATTTAACATTTAAAATTTTCATATTTAAAGTATTTTCACATTTAAATTTTAATTAACCTATTTGTATGTCAATTTGGTCGAACTCAATTGTATAAAGCCTAACTATAATTTATTAAAAAGATTTAATTCACACCTAAATTCGCAAGCTTATCTTTTGCCTAAGCATTGAATTTAAACTAGTTTGAATTCAATTAAATTTAGTTTAATCCGTTGATTTTGAATCGATTTGACTCAATTTTTTAATTAATAATCAAATTCAAAACATATTTGTCAAAGCTACAGCTAAAGTTAAACTTGAGTATTTAACTCTTATCCTTATATATATATATAATAGTTGAACTTTTTTTGTCATCTCTATTTACATTTATAATTAATGGTCTATGTTTTTTAATTATTAATTTTATAAAGTTGGTTCAAATTTAAATAAGCCTGAAGTATAAAGTTAAAAGAAATTAGCTTTCAATTGGCATGGATTAGGTTAGGCATATAAGTTCTATTAATATGTATTTGTAATAACTTTTTGAAATGGTTTTTCATTGTTAAAAAGCTTTTAAAATGTATAATTAGGGAAATAAAATTTAAGATTTTCTATTAATTTGTAAAATAGTGATTTTCTATAATTAATAAATTTATTTATCTTTTTGAGTTTTTGTACTTTTACTAGACATTTGTTCAGTGGCTTTATCGAGTAAATCAACTGATTTTGATTAATTTAAGGTTAATGTTCACAAAGAGTGAATTATTTTAGACCATCTAACTTACACCAAAAAAAAAACCTTTTATTCACAATACTTTACCAAGAAAGTTTATGTTGTTACTCCACTAGAAAATGACATGGTTTACAACCAAGCATGCTTGATTTTATAAGAATGTCAATAGTATATTTCCTTTGTTATAAAGAAATGCCATTAGATGTTCGATTGACCTCAATTCTAAGAAAGTATTTAAGGGGGCCAAAATCTATGAAAACAAGTGTCAAGATTGCATTTCAAGGCTTAACAGTAAGAAGAATTACTGATTATAATGATTACATCATCAACATATACAAACACGGCAGCAAAAGAATCACCTGAATGTGAAATGAAGAGAGAATTATCTACTTTTGGTTGAACGAATCCGAAATGGATCAAATTAGCGAAGAACTTAGCAAACTATTGTTAAGACTTTTGCTTTAATTAACCTATAAATTGACTTTCAAAGGTGATAGATTCAATTATCTCTCAACTTTGAATAATCTACAAAGGAGACATGTATACTTCTTTATTTTAGTCATTACGAGGGAATGCATTATTTACATTCAATTGATGAAGTTCCCACATTTTAATTACAACAATTGCAAGCATCTAATAGTGGTAAGCTTTGTCTTTATGTAGTTAAGTCCTTCAACTCGCGAGTATCCTTTGGCAACTAATTGTGCATTATAATGTTTAATTATAAAATTTTCATGATATTTAATTTTTTAGACCCACTTTAATCTAATAAGATTTTTTCCCAATAAGTACCATACTCCAAGTGTTATTTTTCTCTAACGCTTTGATCTCTTTACCAATGGCATCTATCTAATGTGGGTCTTGAACAAGCTGTGTGTAAGAATTAGGCATAAATTGACTAGAGATGGCAGCTAAAAATGTAGTATGAGATTATGAAAATTTTGAATAAGATAATGAATGAGATATAAGGTGTTTTGTAGTTAAAGTGACAGCCTTAGAGCGTGACGAGAGGCTGGAATCATCTCATACACATATAATCATTGAGATGTTTTGAAGGCTGACGATTTCTTTATAGATGTTTTCTTTGTTGACGAGGGGGCATAATCTAGTTCATTGGTAGAGGAGCTAGGTAGAAATTCACATTATGGAGGATTATCACTTAAATCAACATTAAATTTAGTGTAGTAGTGTCATGTAAGGGTGATTTCACTTAATGCTCATTTGTAATAAGTAAAGGAATGATATAGAAGGACTAAATTGTTCACTTGACTGTGAATTTAAATTAAAAAAGGGAAATATTTTTCCTGTAATATTACACCTCTAAAATTGAAAATTTTCTTTTACTTAAGACTATAAACACGATGCCCCCTCTTGTCCTCGAGGATAACCAACAAATATGCAATGTCTAGAACATACTTCAAACTTATCTCAAGGTGTTCGATTCTTATGGGCACAATAGAGGCATCCAAAGACTCATAAGTGTGTGTAATATGGTGGATAGGAAAACAATAATTCATTTAAAGGCTTACTGGACAACAAATATATCAGGATATAATTGATCAAGTAAGCTGCGGTTAAAACATATCCCCTCAAAAAACGATTAAGTAGCCCACTTTAAAATGTAAAGCGCGAGCAACTTCAATAACCCTATTTTATTGTAAGGTGTCAACACAACTTTGTTGAAATAAAAATACCCTTTTTTTAAAAAAAATTATTGGATGTAAATTCTAAGCCATTGGCACTATGTTCCCTTTTAATCAAATAATAAAATTAAGTCTTAAGCACAGCATAAAAGGATGCTAAGAAATGATAAGTATCTGATTTATGGTTCATGAGAAAAACCCAAGTTACACAAGTATAATTATCAACTATGGTCAGGAAAAAATGAGCCCTAGAGAAAGTACTTTTTTGTGGTTGTCAAATGCTACAGTACATTAGTTCAAAAGGAACTTTATATTTAATATGATAGAAAAAATATTTTGATATTGGTTTGGCTTAATGACATACATTACAACATTTATCAAAATCTTTTAAAGATAAAGATAAAATTTCAAGAACAAGAGACAAACACTTAAAAGATAAATGCTCCAAATGTTGATGCCAAAGGTTTGTAATGTGAGAGTTAATAGCAAAGTGAGTACGTTATTGCTTGAAATCACCCATTCCAATTAGTCTCCTCGTGGCTAGGTCTTACAAAACATAAAATGAGGGGAAGAAATTGGATACACAATTAAAGTCTTTAGGTAATTTGTTGATAGAAATTAACAAATAGCACACTAGTCCATCCATTTGAGCAAACACTAAGTCCTTAATCCTTCAAGAACCTAGTCTTAGCTAAGTTAGTTTGTACAAGATCTGAAACTCTACCAAAACTCCCACCATGTTTGATCTAACTTACTAAATCACTATAAAACTCTCGCATATTCTTGTTATGCATATGATCCAGGTAACCTTCCGCTGGATGTCCACCTTAAGCCTTCTTTTGGTCTCACATCCAAATCTTACGTCTCGTCAAAGATTTCAATCAATGTGCACCATTGCATGTTAGTGCCTGACATTTCCCCTTTTTCTCCTTGCCTCCTTGCAATTGTTTTCCTTATTCTGTTATTCTACATGTCAAACATTGGTCAAGGCTCGCCAATGCTGACATGATACCACTATCGAGGCTTAGGGGTCAAACAAACCACCCCCATTAGAAGAAATCAACATCATCGTCGAAATAATCTGTAGACTCTCCTTTAAATATGGTTTCCTCAAACACTTATTTGTCATTGGCACATCTCTCTCGTACCATATTCCCTCTCCATAAGGTTTCTCATTGCTTTTGTTCGAACGCTCCTTCACAAGATCCATTGCGCTCAACATAGCAAAACTACTAAGGTAAATTTCTTTCGTTGAGTCCTTCTCTCCTTCTCCTTGATCCTTCACGATCATAGTATTTACTTATTCCTCACCCGCCTTCCGTCTTGGGCATTCATGAGCAAAGTGTGGCCCTCCACAAATGAAACAAGCAATATCTCACTTTGATTATTTCTTAGACTTACCTTGAGGAGATCCACGTAGCTTCTCCTAGCCCTTCTCCATGCCATTCCGTGTCCCACCATTCTTTTTACCCTCGTAGCTAGTTCAAATTGGTGGTAAATTTTGGATATTCACCAAGGCATCCGTAATCGATATCACGCTTAGGAGGTCCCTCATGTTCTACATCCGAAGCTCCATTTGTGCCCAACCTTGCAATCCACTTATGAAGTTGAACAACTTGTCATCCTCTGACATATTCTGCACATCCAACATCAAAGATTTGAATTTCCTCACATACTCCCACACCAAGCTGTCTTGTTTTAACCTCTTTAAAGCTTCCCTTGTGAGCCATAAAGTGTTATTTAGGAGAAACTGATCTATTAACTCCTTTTTCATCTTCTCCCACATGTCGATGGGAGGTCTACCTGCATTGATGTCGTTGGAAGTTCTTGTTCTCTACCACAACTTTACATCTTCCATAGAACACATAGTCGTGATCGACACATTCTTTGAGATGTAAACCTTTTCTTCCGCAAAGTATTGTTCTATATCTCACAAGAAATTTTCGAGCTCTTTGGCACTTTGTTTGCTATCGAAAACTTGTGGCTCTTGCACCTTCACTAAAGTGCTTTCAACACGTCCAACATCCTGAGTTGCAACGACACCCATTAGGATTGTGATCTCGAATTAGAATCCTCATGTGCGTTCATTAACTTCGCTATTTGATTCTGCAACTATTGGATTCATGCCTCCAACATTTCGAATCAAGTATTATAAGACGTGACCTTTTCCTCCCCTTAAGAAATCGGCCCAATAATTACTTTCATTTGGCTGACATGCTCCTTCAAATTGCTTCCCCCTGCCATATTAAAATTTGTATCTGATACTAGTTGTTATAAAGGTTTTCCTTTAGGCACCAACTTATCCGATAGTTGCGCCAACCCCTTTGTACAACAATCTCATTTAGGTCCGTTAAAGCAAGATTCAACATTTCCTTATAACCGTCAACCAACCTACTTGTTCTCGAATGCCTTATGATCCTCGCAATGTTTTACTCTCACTCTTGCAAGAAAACTAAAAAAGAACTAAATATTTATGGTCACAATAAGAACAAGAAAGAGATATAGCCAAAAGCTAACCTTTATTACTTCCCTCAAAGTAAAAAGGAGTGCTCTCTCAAATCTCCCTCTCTCTGTGTCTCTCACACTCACTATCTCTGAGAAGAGAAAGGCTCAAATAAGCTATTTATAGGTACATCTAGATGACCAAGTTAGAATTTTAATAGAGCTCTACTAGCTAAGATTACATATTATCCTTATTAGATCACATCACACTAACCAATAGAATGGCATCCCCATCTAATTAGGACTATATCCAATAGGATTAAGCTACATTACAATAACAGGTAAAAGATTAAATCTATATAGTAACGATTTATCTATATCCATTAAGATCTCCTCTATCTTTAGATGATCCTTTCACATGATCTTTATCTCTTAGAGTTGATATTCATCCACTGTGATCTTATCTGCCACATCATCTAAAATCTGCTCATCTTTATCCGTTGATGATGAGTCATCAAAGTCAATAGCACACTAGTCCACCCAATGCTTTCCTAAGTCAGCTCCATTAGCTATGATCCGTCCATTTGAGCGCACACTAAGTCCTTAGTCCTTCAAGAACCTAGTCTGAGATAAGTTAGCTCACAAGGTCCGAAACTTTACTAAAGCTTGTATCATGCTTGATCTAACTTGCTAAATCACCTTAGAACCCTCGTATATTCCTGTCATACAAGTGATTCAGTTAACCTTCCACTCAACGTCCATCTCAAACCTTCTTTTAGTCCACATCCAATGCTTGCATCTCATCGAAGATTTTTGCCCATGTGCACCAATGCATGCTAGTGCTTGAAATTTCCCCTTTTCCTCCTTGCCTCTTCACAAGTCTTTTTCTTGTTCCGTTGTTTCGTATGTCAAATATTGGTCAAGGCTTACTAATGCCTTCACGATACCACTATTGAGATTTAGAGGTCTAACAACACTTGAGGGGATAGCTCCCTGAACTTATTCCTATAAGAATAATTTATGAAGTCCTTGAAAGAATCATGCCTCCATTAAATGCTATATAAATGACTCAATAAGTTGAAAATTTGTATTAAGGTAGCTTGGAAATATGGATAAATTTGAACTTATTACATCTTTGACTATTACACTTTTTGGAATCAAGTTTTTGACATAAGTGAGGGAATTTATCTCTCACAATGGCTAATGGCTAACTAATTGTCATACTAGAATGAGGTTGAAGATCCATCGCCTAATTTATAATGATTCTTATCCTTACTTTTTCTATAAGCTTAAGCAAGTGTCACATAAATTATGAAAAGTTAAACTTTGGCTTAATACTCTAAAAACTACCACTTTTATGTATTAAGGATGAATACATCTTATTTGTAATGAGATATTATCCTTCACTACTCTCTAAAACCATATTGTGAATTCTACCTAGATGTTAACCTTAGTAAAGTGTATACCTAAACCTCCCTTTTCTTTAGCATACAGAGTTCAATTTGTTTAACCTTTGTTAGGATTAAATCGAGTCCACTACTTGTCCAAATAAAACTTTTCTATGGTTCTGATGATAGATTTTGGAAATCATAAATAAGGATACCAATATATGGGTAAACTATTCATGATGGAGATAACCAGTTGAACTCTTCCTGCTAAAGATAAGCCACTACTACACTAACTTCCTATTCTCCTCTTTATCATTACAACGAGGGAGTAAATTTATTGAAGGAGAGTCTTTTAGAGGAAATATATATAGCAAAGTAGTGGATTGGAGGCTTTTAGGATTTCAATTCAAGTGATACATTCTAAACAACTTGCATATACCCCTAACACTCACAAAAATGTAAAGCTGGCTCATATGCTTATTGATGCCTAATGAAAAGAGGTACCTAAAGGTGTTTAATGTTGTCATAAAGGTGCTTAGTGAGTCTAGATGTGCTTTAGAGAATAAGGTCAAGTCATAAGCAAACAAAAAGTTTTAAATCTTTAAGGATTTACATTTCAAATGATATTTGAATTTCCTTTCTAAGCTAATTCTATGCTTTATTCATTTGATCAATTCTCCATGCATAAGGTGAAAAGGTAAAGGGAAAAAGGGTCTCCTGCCTTAATCCCCTTTCTCCTTGGAAGGGTTTTGTAGGCTTACCAGTAATCATTACTCTGTAGGAAACTATTGTAATACATTGGCCAATCTAATTAACATACTTACAATGAAAACCAAAAGCAAGCATAGTATTCAAGATAAACGTCCAATCTAATAAATCATGAGCCTTCTAGAAATCAAATTTGATAGTATAATTCTTGCTAGATACTTTCCTATTATAGTTTTTGTGTAATTTTTATGCTAACCTTATGTTATCTCTAATAAATCAACCTTTTATAAATGCTCTCCATGAAGGATCAATAATTGGCTAATGATTGTTTTTATCCTGTTAGCTAACATATATGTATTGATTTTACATATTACATTATAGTAGGATATAAGTTTATATTCACTTATACAACTAGGAGATTGAACCTTCAGAATCAAATATATATAGGTCTTGTTCACCTCATATAACAATCTTCCTTTATAAAATAATTCTAGCTCAACATTTGCTTTGTGAAATAAGATAAAATTCCCTAGTAAATCTCAGTTTCTATGGTTAATCAAGTGTCGTCTTAGTTCTGAAGAGCTATGATTCAATTGGTGTTTCTCTTTAAGAGTGGGGATTTATGGAAAAAAGATAGTATTTTTATCAGTTGATTTTAGCCATAATACCTTGATCTTTGTTTGATTAAGGATCAATTACTTGACTATGCTATTACGAGACCTTTTTTAAGTATTAAGAAAATTTTGGTTGTTATTAGGGGAATTGTATAATGAACTTTGAATTTTATTCAACTTCTTTTTTTTTCATGTTTCAAGGCCAATTGATTATTTGATAATCTAGCCTTATTCACTGATTTAAGTTCTCTTTTGAGTTGTTGTATTGTTCTCATGTATATGTATTGCTTGTGTCCTTTTACATTTAAGGTTAGACTTCCTTTAATGGCCTACTCAAAATCAACTTTAACAATGAAGCTACTAAATTTTAAAGGGGTCTTTTTCTTCTTTACATGGAACTTGTCTTGAATTAGTATTAAATTTTAAAGGGTATTTCTCTTCTTGAAACTTGCTTTGCTATTAGAAAATTCCTTTAACAAATTTTTATTCATCAAAACTCTATCCAACTTCTTTCTAAATAGCCAATCCCCTTTTGCTTTTGTTATTCTAGGTCTAGAATGAAGCCTCCATCCTTAGATATGCATTTGGATGTAGTTTATATAGCTCTTGAGGCCTTTAGAGTAACTTTTTTCTGGATCATGTTTCCCACAGCTTCTGTTTGATGAAAAATGGAGTTAAAGTCTCTAATTATCATCTAAAAGTTTTGCATGGACTTTGATTGCTTCTTTAGTCAATTCCAGAGATGCGATACATGGAATGCTAGATTGAAAGAACAAAAAAGGGTTATGCTAAACATAATCTTTTCAAATTTCATCCTTACTTAGAAGATGGATGAGGTGATCTTTTATTGAAATTTAAGTTAATCCTCCTATTATTATGAAATTGGTGATTGGATATGAATCTTCAATGCCTCTTTTAAAAAAGTCATTTTGTCTTTAGTCTAATCGTTGATTCTAGTTGTCAAGAGGACCATCAACAAAGGATTAGCATCATTACAAAATAAAAAACTATTTGTTGTTTTTTAACGTTATTGAATCTCCTAATTTTTATGTAAGGATATTAACTTAATGAGAGAAGTAGAGCTTGTTCCTCTGAACTACTTCTAGTTACTCTTTGGAAGCTATCCTTAATTTTTGTAAAGTTGTCTTTGGAATTGCTAGCATTATTGGGAGGGCTTAACTCTTTTGCCTTGTTCCCATTTTCGGCCTCACTGTTTGGTATTATATCATCTATGTTTTGCGGGAATGGAGATGGTAACATTGCAAGTTGATTTATACGGGGAGGGAGCCTGACGTAGAGAAGCAAGGAGCAAGAGGTGGCTAGAAAAAGGCTGTTGATTTTGCGTATCAAAACAAAACAAAGAGCAAAGCATGAAACCACCAGCTATAATAGGGAGCTCGTTCAGGACAAGCTCAACCATGCATGTCATAAAGTGGAAAACTTTAGAAAGAAGTTAGAAGAATTGGGTCATGCTGGGTCTAATTAAACTCCAATAATATAAGCTTTTTTTTCCTGTTTTATATAGAATAATGAGCATCAGTTATTTTTCGCGAACATATTTATACCAAACTTAATGTAAAAAAAATCATTAAAATAAATGTGTTAGTCTTGCCAAAGTTAATGTTTTAATTTGAAAGGATTTTTTTTAGTTTGATAAATCAATTAAGTCGCTGTAATCTTTTTAATAAATACATATTATTGGATCGATGGATGGTATATATATATACAAAATATAGTGTACAGATAATTGTTAATTTGTTATGTGTGCAAATTATTCAAAGTTGCCTTACACACGTAAAATTATAAATTACAATACAATATATCGAAGAATTATTTACAATTTAAAAAAATTCAAATGTTATTTTATAAATTTAAAAAATTATTCAAAACAGTATCTGATATTGACCAGCACAGATATAATATCGTATCATAACCAAGCTCAGTATTAGTATCGGTATAGTATTCTTAACATGTATAAAGATTTATTTATTTGAAATTTTGATTTTAGTTTACATAATAAAAGAGTAGATAAATCTACATAATTCATCAAGTGTTCATCTATTGAAACTCTCAAAACCTTCATCATGGCATCCCTAAAAATTAAGCTCCGTTTGGCTTCTCTTCTTTTTTTTAAAAAAATATTTTCTATTTTCTCAAGGGACAAAAGACTTGATTTTTTTTTGGAAATAGCATTTTTTTATTAATATCAATATACTAATTTTTTATTGCTGATAACAAATATATAAATTGTATAATAATTAAGTAAATAGTTTTACTTTAATACTTCAAACAATATTTATTAATAAATATTAGTAAATCTTGAAGTAACTTATTAAATTATTAACATAAATATTTTATTCTTCAAAAATAAATTATAAAAATTATATTATTAGTTATAGTTTTATTAGTAATTAATAATCAAATAATTTTAAAAACAGTATATCAAGTTGATGATAAATTATACTATAAAAATAAAATTAAAAATTGAAATAAGTTTTTATAATTTCATAAATTGTAAAAAAAAAGGAAGAAAGTAAAGATAAAAACAAAAATTAATAACTCAAATGAATAAGATTTCTTTAACAAAAGTTTTGTAAAGACATAAGCAAATGTAAAGGTTTCTAAGAGTTTATTCTTATATCAAGTATATATATATATATTAAGACATGAAACATAACTCTTCATTATTTTTTAGTGATATGAATTCTCACGTTAAAATATAATAATATTAGAATTATAAATATTATATTAGAATTTGTATTGATTTTGATATTGATACAAGATATTATTGCATACGGTAATATTGAATATTATTTTGATTCATTTCTTTTAAAATTATAATTTTTATTATAGCTAAAATAAAAATTATAATTTTAAAAGAAATGAATCAAAATAATATTCAATATTGCTAAAATAAAAAAATATTTTAAACTTAACTTAGCAGTTTTATTTATTAAAGTTAATGTAAACTATTTTATTTTTATAAATAATCAAAATTTCAATTTTCCCTAATTTACAATTATGATGTATTATTTTGTGTGCCGACCGGTGTGATCTATATTAACTAAAATTTTATAGTACGATCTACATAAACTAAAATTTTGTAGTACTATTCGAATTTTATTTCCACTTTAATATCAATATCATTTTCTGTCTAGTATGACCCGTAAGCACTGCTATAGTTTTGAGCACATTAAAGAAACAGAATGTGGCTACAGTTAATGCAAAAGGCAACAGAAACCGCATTACCCATATATTTTAATAATTTACTATGAAATTATATCACTTTCGAAAATATTTTGGTTTGCATGTTCCTTATTTTTTATCGGTTTCGAATTGTTTGATTTCACTTTTATTTTTATTATAATTTTTATTTTTTTCAAATAAAAACTAAACAAATAAAAACAAAACTTGTTTATTTGTAAATATCAATCTAATTATATTCTTATTACTAATAATAATTACACATTTAATTTAATTAAACAAATTAAATAAATTGATAAATAAAATAAAATAATTCACAATTTTATCAATAGTTAATTTTAATTAATGAAGTGAATAATATTTAATTAAATTATTCATAATTTTTCTTAATAATTAATATATTAAATAATACGTATTTAGTTGATAGTAAATCACAATTAAAAAATAAAAACAAATTTTTTTGGTCGTAAATTTTAAAAACACGAAGAAATGAAAATAAAAATAAAAAACCAAAATTTTAAATAAACAAAAAATTTTCCTAAATTTAAAGATAAAAGCAGAAAAATAAAAACATAATTAATGTGGCCATCTTTTGCATATACACACACGTCCAATTCAATGCAAAATTTAGGGAATGGTTCAATTGTTTCAAGTCACTTGTCCAAGAGGCCACCAATAATTAAGGATCTTAGTCATCAAGTTATGCAAAATATTGACTGAAAAAATGAATACCCCTAATACTCCTGAGATTTGGTAGACTATTTATGTCTCATGTCACTTATAGATTTGAGTTCAACGAAAGACACCCAAGATAATAGTTATTGGGTATTATAGAATGGATTTCAAATAGGTTAAAGATTTTTTTTCCTCTCGCTTCCAATTACCAAAGGACATGTCCGTTGGTGATGCTATATAAGTTGAAAAAACTTATTGAATCATAACATTCTGAACCATTGAATAATTCTCTAATGGAAGAAGACGAGAGGAAATAAAATTCGTTTAAACAAATCAAAATCTAACGACAAACAATCATGAATACAGGTACATAAATCAATCGATCTATAAATAGTTTTACAAGATTAATTAATTACAAGAAATGTAGTTGATTTTTTAAATAATTTAATCCAGTGAAATCCTTCAGGATCATTCTTAGAGAGCCGTATTGATAGTTTTGCTAACAACCACAGATGGAATACTACCTTTCCTCTATCAAAATTTCCAGGTTGTTAGGAGACTTGGTTGGGAGACTTGGAAAGCTTGATTTATAAACTATTCCCATCTCCGATATGGATCCTGCATAAATTAAAGCTCCAAAAACAGTATATCTACCACCATTCTTTGGATTAAAGAGATGTATATTCGGAAAAAAGAAAACAAAGAAAATGACTGGCATGTGCGGGCATTGGTTTAAGTCATTCATTATCAATCACTATACATGTCAAAGTCTATATTCCCATGCAACTATATCTCTCTCTGTCGTCATCATTACAATTTCTGAAGACACGCACTCTTTATCGGTCATTCTTAGTGTAGTTGGTAGCATCTGGTCCATGTTAACGACCTGTTTATGGCTTCTGTACTCTTCTTAGTATGTTAATGACTGAGCTGAGTCATGCAAGGAAAACACTTACCCACGTCGAATCCAATTCTACAGGCTCTACTGGTCTTATCTAGCTTTCAGAAATGTGTGCGGAGCTAGGCTGAGTTGTCATTGTCTTCAATTCTTGACAGCCAGATCTACCCGTGGTGTTGTAAACATCAATCAAATTAAATCAAGTTTGTAGTTAAATAAGACCGACAGAATAGTAACGAGTATACATATTTTACTTAAAAAACTCTTAAATTAGGAGAAAAATTACGGGCCAGGATAGAAGAATTTTACTACTAAAAAATAAATAATTACAAAAATTACTAAACCTACAAAAATACACAGAATATTTTTGTCTCTCTTTATTTTCTCTGTCACTTCATATCTGTGCTAATGAGATGAACTCTCTTTATTTATAAATATGCAGGAGATTGAAAGTATGGTTAGCCAAATTGACCGACCATTATTTATTTTATTAGGCATATTAAGCACCAACATGCCAAGCCTGCTAAGTTTGACACTTGGAATAATGTTGAAGCATTATCGATAGAGAAGGGCAAACCAGCCCAAAGCAAGACTCCAACTAACAAGTAGACATGAGGTTATTCTCTAATTTTTAGTGATAAATAATATTTTATTGTCTAATTTTTATAATATGATTTATCATAATTTTATGTTATAATAATTTTTTATAGGGTTAATTACAAAAAAAGCATAAACTTTCGTCAAATTTTCAATTATAGATAGAATTTTAAAAAGTAGAAATAAAATACCTAAACTTTTTTTTAATTCTAGCCCAAATTTTAAAAAGTGGCAATAAGATGCTCAAACTTTCAATTTTCTTCAATTTTAGTCCGATATTATCTGTTGTTCTTCTGATACTCTCAGCCCTTTATTTTCTGTTTGTTCTTCTGATACCCCAAACTACTCTCGCGTTATAACATACTACACTAGTAAGCTCTTTATTTTTAGTTCATTCTCCTAATGCCCTTAGTGTAAGGGTATTGGGGGCTGCATAATTTGACAATCAAAGGTTGGGGGCGTCAAGAAAATAAATTAAAAACGAAGGAAAAAACTAAAATCAAAGTATAAGATCCTCAGGGCTGTGTACTCTAATTTATGTCATTTTTAAATAACAACGTCATTTTAATTATGTGATTAAACAACATCGTTTTATTAATCTTCATTTACTGTGATAATTTTGGCTAACGTGTATTAATAGTTAAGGTTTCTGAAACATGTGATAACTCACGTTAGCAAACTTAACAAAAACATTAATGTAGACTAAAATTGAAAAAAAAAAGTTTGAACATTTTATTGCTACTTTTTAAAGTTCAGGCTATAATTGAAAAATTAACGAAAGTTTGGGCATTTTTTGGTAATTAACCCTTATGTATATTGGATATACAATTTATGAGGATGTAAAAGTGTCATCTCTTGTGATAGACACTGAATTGGATTAGCCCCTGTAAGAATAGAACTTATAAACAAAGTTTTTTCCTTGTTTTACATGTTTTCAAGACCACCTAATTTGGAGTAAAACATTCCTATTTACACTTCGACTCTACCTGCTGATCCAGCTAAAGCCTGCAACCAAAGAGGGTAAACTTGCAATGGTAACACAACCACACAAGTCTTGAGGTGAGTTTCGAACTCTCTGATAAGTGTATCACTTGTTGGAAAATTGGGCTTGAATTCAATCCTACATACAACAGCATAATTAAAATGATTAACATATTAATCATAATAAAACACAAATTTTAATTCATACTTTATTCTGAAACTTGATTATTTATTGTCATATTGTTCAAACTGTTTTTGAAATTAAATCATCTTAACCACCACAACCACCAAAGTATCTAGCGTCTAATGGTATCCAGAGAACATACTAAGAAGACTCTGCAATTATTGTTGAGACGGTAAGGTAATGAGTGCTGGCTCCATTAAAACTTAATCCTATTTATAATAGGTTTTGGACATTTTAGTAATTTAATTGAAATTAAATTCTAATTTCAGTTAAACTTTAATTAGAATTACAAATAATTTTAATTAATTATCAATTATGTCAAAATAAGATCTATTATCTTATATTGATCCTTATTTATTAAATATCTCATATTTAATTACAAGATTTCTCAAAATCTACAATCAAGTTCAACTTGATTAACATGCTTTTGTTTTCTTCAACCCCTACTGTATGTGTGACCCATTAGCTTCTCAAATATGTTGGTAATAGATACAAATATAATCCCAAATTATATTTAGGATTAGATAAATTAAAATCCTTTAATTTATCTTTAATAATCTAATTAAACAATTTATATCTGTAGATCAAAATTGAGGTCTAGTAACATATCATAACCACCTAAATATTTAGAAATATCAAATTAGTTTTTGACTAACCTGTTCATGTATAATTTTGTTGTATAATTCAATCATTTCATTATACAATGTTTCGATTGAACATAGAATATGAAATTAATGTCTACAATATTTTGAGTCCAATCATATTACTTTTCTCCCATTAGCTATTGATTGAATTAATGACATTTGTAAACTATTTATAAATTGTTATTCCACCTTTGCAAAAGATTTCCTTAATCAATACTAGTAGAGAACAATAAAATATTCTCCCTAATTAATTTAGAGATATGAATCCTATCTTGAGCACTAAACTACTTCCATATAGTTCATGCTACATCTAGTGACTAACGACTGAACTACTCATAATTACAATAGGTAATAAGATGTATCAAAACATAACAATTCCTATTCATGATAACTTTGAAAATCTCAAGTAAAATGATCACTTATACAATCATCAGAATGAGAATTTTTATAAACACACAAGTAATGTTTCAAATAGATTTCTCATATGGAGTCAATTCAGTGAACTTATTCTTTAACAAACACCTATATGTTTATTTAAGTATCTCCATACTTTAGTCTATGAGATCAACTACTTTCTTCATAATGAAAAATATAATGTGTGGTAGTATTTTTACATTTTATTAATGTCTAGTTGTAATAGAACAATGAATAAGAATAATTTAGGGATAATACATAAATGTAATATAATATGAATCTTATAATC
>JAOQMP010000208.1:9861000-9881042 GCA_027563575.1 Erythroxylum pedicellare
GATAATATCATGTACATGCTCAAGTTAAGTGTCGACTAATTCACCCTATCAACAAATTATGACATGTTTGAATTCGCCTCTAGATAGTACAAAATGGATACGCTTTATAGTTTATTCTAACATCAATTACTCTTCTTAAACGATAAATTGGTCCATGCTCTAATCTAGCATTAGCTAATAAGTCCTAACTAACTATTTCTCACAATCACAAATCATAAAAACATAATCCATGATTTTATTAGGGCCTCAATGCATATCAAATAACTTAAATTAGTGCTAGAATAGCACACACTGTTGGAATACTCTCGTGGTCCGTACAATTCACAACCATCACAACGTTTTCAAAATGTTGTGATAGTCTGTAGTTGTCTATTGTCCCTATAATGGGCAGAGCAATATATGGACAGTTATGGGTTATGTTTTGGGTCCCTAATTTTCTTCTTTCATTTTTAAGAAAAAATTTATACCATTAACTTGAAAGTTTGAGATGTTAGAAGATTTAGAAACACTTCATTCATTAGTAGAATTTAATCAGTTGATAGAGTTTTGCCAAAAGACAATGGTTGGAGGTATGGTTTGCTTGAGTTATGCTTCTGCCTATGGTATGTATCTATATATATATATATATATATGTATGTATCTATGTATCTATCTATATATATGTATATATACATACATGTTGTTGATATATACGTGAGGATTTGTGAAATGTATGTAAATGAATTATTATAACATTTGGTATTAGAGCCTTACCGTATGCCTCTGCCTTGCGTCTGCATTGGTTCCTTTGTCTGTTAAACATATGCTCTGTTTTGTTTTTGTGGCGTATGCCTGTGTGAGGAAGAGTTGGATGTTGGTGTGCACGCGGGATGTCATGGTTGTGTTTTAACACATCATGTTATATGATGCACCAACTGGAGGTGTGATGCATACCGAGAGGATGGAAACCGTCAGGCTGCTTTGGGTTGGAACCGGGTCACACGGACCTGGCTAAAGGTTGAAAACGACTTTTATGTTTTTTTAAATTCTTAATTATTTAAGTAATAATTAATTAAGTTAATGTTTTGGTTCTTTGCCGAGTTAATTAAGCACTTAACCTATTTTTTGTGATTTTTAATTATAAAAATATTCATTGGAATTAATATTTTTTTGAATATTAATTATTTTAATTTGTATGTCTAATATATTAAGAATTATACATTTAAAATTGTATGATTAATATTTGTATTAAATTAGACATGCAAGATTAAATAATATGATTTTATGCACATTAAAGTTGTTAAATAACTTTTTGCACACATTATATATATAATTAATTGCAATTGTTCGTATAAATTTATGAACATCATATATACAAAAGTAGATTAAATAATTTGTGCATGATTATTTGATTTATTAGCATTAATACTTATTTGATGCAATATTTAGTTTTAATTACGATTAAAGTAATGTGAGGTGAATTATATAATTTTAATTATTTAAGAAGTAGCCAAATCATCTTCAATTGATTAAAATTATACATTTAAGTTTAAGGATCACTATAAACATTAGTTATAGTTAATCATATATATATAATAAAATTTACCCATAGGAATTTGTGTTATATGTATATGATTAATTAGGACAACATATCAAATTATATTTCTTGATTTACCCACAGGAATTAAGAAAAAGAACATAATTTGATAGTTTTATCAAATGGATCTAACTGAGTAAAATTTTAGCCCACAGGAAAATTTTATGTCACTAGATTCCTGAATTCACGCATGATTTACATTAGTAAAACATAGAAAATTTGTCTCATATTTTTGGTTAATGAGCATGTACTTTTAATAATTTTTGCAATTATTTTACCTGAGAATATCTTTGAAGTTAAGTGTGACATTCTCGAATTAAAAGGTGATAATTATAAGGTACAGAAGTAAAGAGTGCTTCTTCATTTGGGTTGGACCGTTATAGATTATGCTATAAGGAAGATGAACCACCTGCTATCACTAAAACTAGCACTCCAAATGCAGTTAGTCTTTATGACAAATGGGAGCGATCCAATCATCTCTCTGTGATGTTCATAAAGACTAAGATAGCTGCTAGTATTTGTGGTTTCATTGAATAGCATTCTAAGGTGAAAAACCTTTTAAAAGCCATCGATGAGCAATTTGCTACATCTGACAAGGCTCTTGCTAACACTTTGATAATGGAATTGTCATCTATAAGGCTTACAGGGATAAAAGGTGTGTGGATCATATCATGCACATGAGGGACATAACGGCTCAACTAGAAGCTTTAGAAGTGAAAATGTTACAATCTTTCTTGGTTCATTTTATTTTGAACACTTTGCCCCAACAATATGACCCCTTTAAATTTGCTTACAGTAAACATAAGGAAAATTGGTCAATTAATGAGCTATTGATCATATGTGCTCAAGAAGAAGGGAGATTGGCTATAAAAGAGGGTGAAAAAGTGAACTTGACTACTTAAGGAAAGAAAAAGAAGGATTAGGGCAAATATAAGGGAAAAGGTAAGATTCCTCCTTAGCCCGAGATAAAGAAAACATCAAAGAGTTTCTTCTACAAAAGGAGGGGACATATGAAGAAAGAATGCTTAAAATTTAGGAACTGGCTCGAAATGAAAGGTACTCACCTTTCATTTGTTTGTTATGAATCTAATATGGTTAGTGTTAATCATAACACATGGTGGATTGATTCTGGTTCAACAATCCATGTTTTAATTACCTTGTAGGGTATGCACAACCTAAGGAAACTAGTGGGAAGTGAACACTACATCTATTCAGGAGGCAAGACGAGTTCTCATGTGGAAGCCATTGGCACTTGCAGTTTGATGTTAAGTAGTGGTTTTATTTTACATCTAGAAAATACCTTTTACTTACCAAAATTTTCTCGAAATTTAATTTCTATTTCAAGACTTGTACCCTTGGATTTTACCTTTAAATTTATAGATTCTGGTTCTCAGTTATCCAATAAATCTAAAGTTCTTAGACATGGTGCTTTGATTGATGGTCTTTATTCTCTTAAATTATGAAATGACACTACTTATACTTCTATGCATATTACTGCTAGAATAAAACGATATATTATGAATAACGATTCCTCTATGTTGTGGCATCAGAGATTAGGACACATCTCCATTGGGAGACTTAAGAAATTAGTAAATGAAGGAGTACTTAATACTTTGGATTTTTTTTGATTATGAGACTTATGTCCACTGCATTAAAGATAAGCAAACTAACAAGTCTAAAAGAAGTGCAAAGAGGAGCATAAATCTGTTAGAAATCATACATACAGATATTTGTTGTCTAGACATGGATGCAAATAGTCTGAAATACTTTATCATTTTCATAGATGATTATTTACGATATATGCATCTCTACTTACTTCGTTCTAAAGATGAAGCTTTGGATGCCTTTAAAGTTTTTAAGGCTGAAGTAGAAAATCAATGTGGAAAACAAATTAAGATCATGGGATCAGATAGAGGTGGTGAGTACTATGGTAGATACATAGAGAATGGATAAGCACCTGGTCCATTTGCTAAATTTCTTCAAGAACATGGGATTGTTGCCCAATATACTATGCTTGGTTCTCTAGACCAAAATGGTGTGGTAGAAAGAAGAATCCGAACATTAATGGACATGGTGAGAAGTATGTGGAGTAATGTAAAACTCCTTGATTTCTTGTGGACTGAAACACTAAAGACGGTTGTATATATATTAAACTGAGGTCCAACTAAGGTTGTCTCAAAAACAACTTTGGAGTTATTTAAGGGTTAGAAACGAAGTTTGCGATATATGCGCGTTTGGATATGCCTGTCTGAAGTGAGAATTTATAATCCATAAGAAAAGACTCTAGACCCAAGAACCATTAGTGGTTACTTCATTAGATATGCTGAAAAATCTAAGGGGTATAGATTCTATTGTCTACCTCATAGCACTAGGATTGTGGAATCAAGAAATGCAAAATTTCTTGAGTATGACTTGATCAGTGGGAGCGATCGATTTGGAGATATTATTTCAAAAAAGGAACATAAAAAAGTTCATCCCTATAGCTTAAGTGATAGATTGATTGTCATTCACACCCCTCAAGCACCAATAGGTATTAAAAAACCAATTGTTGAAATTCCAGAAGTAATTGATACCGATTCAATAGATCAAATTGTTGATATGGAACAACAAGAAATTATTGATTAACCAGTTACATAACATGCTCCTGAGGAGAATGTTGAAACAACATTAAGGAGATCTACTAGAGTAAGGCGATAATGTATCTCTAGTGATTATATTGTGTATTTACAAGAATCGAACTTTAACATCAAAGTCGAACATGGTCTTGAAACATTTTTGCAACCATAAGTTCCAAGGAATTAGACTTATGGTACAATGCCATGAAATATGAGATGAATTCTATGGCATGTAATTGAGTCTAGGATCTTGCTACATTGCCTAATGGTGTAAAACCCATTGGGTATAAATGGGTCTTTAAAACAAAAAAAAAATTCATAAGGCAACATTAAGCGATATAAAGCAAGACTTGTTACTAAAGGATTTACTCAAAAAGAAGGAATCGATTACACAGAGACATTTTCTCCTATATCAAAGAAAGATTCTCTTCGAGTAATTATGGTATTAATAGCCTATTTTGACTTTGAGTTACATCAAATGGATGTAACAATGGCATTCCTTAATGGTGAACTAAAGAAAGCGGTTTACATGAAACAACTAGAAGGATTCCCCTCTAGTGATGGTGAGCAATTGGTTTGCAAGCTCAATAAATCCATATATGGCTTAAAACAAGCATCTCATCAATGGTATTTAAAATTTCATAAAATCATCACTTAATTTGGTTTTGAAGAAAACCTCATGGATCATTGTATATAATATAAGGTTAGTGGGAGTAAGATTTGTTATCTTGTGCTATATATGGATGATATTTTACTTGCAACCAATGATAAGGGTTTACTATATGAGATGAAACAATTTCTTTCAAAGAATTTTGATATGAAAGATATGGGTGAGGCATCTTATGTTGTTGGCATTAAGATCCATAAAGAAAGATCTCAAGGCATTTTGGGATTGTTTCAAGAGACCTATATCAACAAAATTTTAGAGGGATTTCAGATGAAAGAATGTCAATTGAGTGTAGCATTCATAGTGAAGGGGAACATATGAAGAACATTCCATATACTTTAGCTGTTGGAAGCTTAACGTATTCTCAAGCCTGTACAAGTTCAGACATTGCATTCACATTTAGAATATTAGGAAGATATCAGAGTAATATAGGTATTGATCACTAAAAGACTGCAAAGAAATGATGAGATAACTTCAAGGAAAAAAGGATTACATGATTATGTACAGATAGACTGAGAATCTAGAAGTAGTTGGTACTTCAATTCAAACTTTGCTGGCTACATTGATTTAAGAAAATCAACCTCAAGTTATATTTTCATGTTAGCTGCTAGAGTTGTATCTTAGAGAAGTGTCAAGCAGACCTTGACTACTATTTCTACTATAGAAGCTGAGTTTGTATCGTGTTTTGAGGCCACCTCGCATGGTGTATGGTTGAAGAGTTTTATATCTGGGCTCAAAGTTGTGGACTCTATTTATAAGTAGTTAGAGTTATACTGTGATAACTTAACTGCTATTTTTATGGCTAAAAAGAACAAGAGTGGAAGTTGAAGTAAGCAATATTAATATTAAGTATTTATCCATAAGCGAACATGTTAAGGAAAAGAAAGTGATCATTGAGCACATTAGCATTGAGTTGACGATTGTGAATATTTTGACTAAAGCATGCCACCTAAGTAGTTTAAAGGTCATGTGGTATAAATGGGACTAGGTTCTGTAAAATAATGTCGTTGAATGTACATTATTTTTAATAAAACTGTTATTCAATGTGATGTTTCTTATATGGTTTATAAATATAGATATTCATTTTGTTATATTGAGAATCTTCATTAAGTTTGGACATAGAATAAACATATGGTTTATTCATTAAGTTGAACGACTGTGTGTAGAGACATAATATAACGTAATACATGGAAGATATTACTCGTTATAAGAGGACTTGACACCATGATTTATATATTTTGTTTCTACATAAAGTCAATGTTGAATTATATGGAACAAATAAAAGAATGTTGGAATATTCTGGTGGCTATATGATTCACAACCATCATAATGTTTCTGAAACATTGTCATGGTTTATTTCTATCTGTTGTCTTTGTAATAGGCAGAGCAATATATGGATAGTTATGGGTTGGTTTTTGGGTCTCTAACCTTCATATTTCATTTTTAAGAAAAGTTTACACCATTAACTTGAGAGTTTGAGAGGTTAGAAGATTCAAAAACACTTTATTTTTCCAGTGGGATTTAATCAGCGGATAAAGCTTTTGTCAGATAGTAACGACTGGAGGTATGATTATTTCGGTTATGCTTCTGCCTATTTTTGGATAGGTATATATATGTATACATGTTGTTGATATATATGTAAGGATGTTGTGTGTGAGACATGAATTATATATAAATTGATTTAAGCTACTATGTTGTAGATCATGTTATGTGCGTGCGTGACTTCAAGTCTGGATTTCTTGTGTGCGTGACTCCAAGTCTAGACTCTTTGTGTGTGTGACTTTGTCCTTGCCTTATTTTGGGTTGGGCGCAGGTGTGTAAAGTAGGGCTATGGTCTGATTGTTTTGGTGATAAAACAAAGTGCATGAAAGCACTAACGTGGTGATGTATATGTTGGTATAATTCCATCTTGGGCTAAAAAATTTGTTGATTGATGTCTTTGTGGCTGCGACATCTTGGAGTGCTCACGATTGGGAGTTGATTTTTTTTTATTGTATGGCTCATGGATGGGTTGTTTTGCATATTGTGTTTGTTTTTTTTCCAAGGGTAATCGTGGTATGGGTTTTGTTGGATTTTTTATGAAGATTTGCCTGCATGGTCTATCCTACTTGATGTTTTCCTGCTGCAGCTGTGAGTTAATACTGTTGTTTGTTTGAATCAGCTCATAATGTGTGGTGACAACTTTCAGATCTATTTCAGTAGAGATGAACATATCGGGAAGTTATTTTCTTTCCTTTCTCAAGTTTTGTCATTTATATTGAATTTTGTTTAATCACTTGAGTTATTCATTTATTGTCTTTCATTAAAAAGTTATTAAGAAAATCCTCTGTTGAGCTTAGTACAAGATAGTCATACTATTGGGTGTGAATTACTTTCACAGCTAGCAAGGAAGAGGGATAGTGTCAAGAGTTAAGTGGTGTCAGCTTAATAAAGTCTTGTATAAAACTATTGTCATTAGTGAAAGAATGAAGCTAGGTGAGAGCCTCACAGATATAGGTAAGGTGTGCCGAATTGAGTTACCAAATTTCGGTGTTGATTTATATTTGTGTGTTTAATGTTTTTTGGTTTTTGGTTACGCTAGAAATCACTACAGTAAATCAAAGATTTTGGGAAACTGCTACACCCCTTCAAAATTTTAGTAAAAAGTCTAAAACTTTTTTTCCTTTTATATTTTTCCCTTAATTGATGGCTGCAAAATTTGAAAAATATTGTTTTTGAATTATCTTAGCATGTTTATTTTTTGTAGATGTTTAAGAAAGGGCTTGGGCAAATGTTTTAGTAAAGCTCAAGAGAGTGTTATGCTAAAATATACAACAATCAACTAAATTGAGGATCTCAGTTAATTGAATTTACCATGAATTGATTTTCAAAAATATGATAAACTTTTTATTTTTGATAGTTTCTAAAGAAAAATGTTTTAAGAACATAAAGAGAAGGAGAAAGGGCGACCAAAATCATTGGAAGCAAGATTTTCAAAGGCATTTGTAATGTTTTTTGTGGTTCTTCTTGGTTTTAATACATTTTGGAAAGTGTCTACGCTATTATTTTTAGTTCAAAGAAGATTTAAAGTTATTTTTGAAGAAAATGGTAGTATATGTCAACTAAGACTTTTCAGATTAATTATTTTGTTAAATATGATTTAATTATATGCATGAATTTACATGACTAAATTATTTATGGTTGAGTGTTAAGGAGATATCAATTGTGATCTAAGCATTGTGTGTATGTAATTATTTTTTTATATTTATTTTGTGGACAGGCATTGCATTTGATATATGTGATATATATGGTTATTAATTGAGACCTATCATCTAATGTTAAAATGTGTAAGATAATATTTGACTAGACATAAACCATTGGGTGCTAAAAGAGGACATACATTATTCGATTGACTAAGTGCTGCTACCCATAATCAAAATGAGATAGTACTATCTAATAAGACCGAACATATAATAGTGCATACTCTAAACAAGTATAGGGTAATGTTGATAAGTGAATATAATGATGATTATATTATGAATTTTTTAGAAACATGCATCATAATTTCTTCGATAAGTACTATTAATAGTGTCATATATGCACAATTGAAGATTTTTTCATGTAAAATAAAATGGATGTTATTTTCTATTTGTTTTATTATAACTGTTATCTAATTAGTAAACATTACTCAAGTTTATGTATTTTTCAACTAAGGATCCTGTAAAGAAGGACCTTTGAAACAAAGAATGAGTGTGAGTTATAAGTCACTTTAAATGGATCTTATTGTGGATAGTTAAAGTAATGCTTTTATTTTAGTATATTTTGAATGTTTATTAAATTATTTTATTTATCTTGGCATTATATATGAGACAATTAAATTATTATGATTATGAGAGTTATTAGATTATGAGAGTATACGTACCTGCAAATTTTGATATTGATATGTTAACATGTATTTAAACTTAGCTCGATAATGGGCTTATGGATCTAGGTCTCACATTAGGTGGTAATCTCTCACAATCTTAATAGGTGGGTTCAAACTAAGTTTGGTAGAAAGGCTCAAGCTAGTTTATCCCAAAGTTATTAAGCTCAACCTGAGTTGATTAGATTTTAGGTTGAAATCAATTTTTTAATTAAAAATTAGGTTATGAGCCAGACTCAGGTTTAGGCTTTCACAAATCGATCTTGCTAGAAATTTGAACATTAACTATACATTAAATAATATTTTATTTATATAACAAAACAACATCATTTCATAATTAAATATCCTTTCTTATAACGCTTCTCTTTGCATCTCTCACCTCTCATTTATCTCTCTTTGAAAATTTTTCCCTTAGCCACTATGAAACCTCAATCCTTTTTATCACTTCAACTTGAGTAGGTAGTAACGGTAACATCCCACTTTAACTTCCACTTTAGCTATCTTTGTCTTCTTCTTCCTTTTAGTGATTTTTTTATCACTTCTACTATGTTTACTTTTCTACTTTAATTGTTTGCAATATATTTATTGTTTATCTTTTCCCATAAAAAATTTTCCTTTAACACTAACTCTAATGTGATGGAATTGATTAATATTGTTATCCAGGTCTTTATAAAGCTTATATCTTTCTATTCCTTAATCACCTATTTTATTTTATTTTATTCAAAGCTCCATAAAGTTGGTCTTAATTAAAAGTACTATTATTTGACTTTGTGAATTGAGCCTCTTCTAAAAATGGACTGTCCATCATTTGATATTTTTGCATTGTTCCATATTTACAGTAGATTTAGGATCTATAAACTATGTTTATCAGTTGAATAAAATTTGTTGTTGACTTGCCTTTAGAAATTTATAATAAAATATTTAGTATTCTAGTCTGAGGTAAGCATCTAGTTTATCCTTTCAATATTTGCAAATTTTGTAAATGCCTTTAGAAAGATAATATTAACAAAAACTTTGCTTGTATTTGCCTGTGGGGTAAAAACATTTTTTAGTTTTTAGGCTTTGTTTAGTTTGATCTAGCTTCAAGCTTGCTCAACGTCGATTATATCAAGTTTAAGCTGCAAACATAAGCCCCATCAAGCTTTAGATTTCCTAAACCTCAATTAGCATCAAACTCAGGCTAAGATTTTTGGTCTTGATTAAGCCTTGGGCTAAGTTGATATTAAAATTTTTAGGTTAAGCTTAAGCCATGTCTGACCTGTTGCTAAACCTAGTTGTAGCTTAATATCTGACATATTTTATAATGTCACAATTTTAAGTTTAGGATTAGGGATATGATCTTAAGAATCAATGAGATAAGAAGGGTAAAGATTTATTTGTTATTTTTATTTAACAATATAAGTTGTTTTATTTTTCTTAAACTTCATATAATGAATGTTATTTCATATGTCAAACAGTTTTAGATACATTAAGGAGGTTTTGAAATGAATGGCTAAAGGTTTTGCAAGCCATTTTTGAAGCTTTGTTAAGAACAATTGTATAGTGATGGACTATTCAAGTTTATGAGATTAGTGGGTACAGGCTACCAAATGGTTCACTACAAGAAAAATTGGTATTGGCAATGGAAAGCACTGATGAAAAATAATTTTTTTTTCATTTGCAAATCAATTCGGTGTTGAAAATTATCGATGGAAAGAGTTATCGGAGAAGCAGCCATAGATAAAATGTAGCGACGGATATTCCAATTTCATCGCTAAATTTGCGACGAATCATTTCAAATTCGTTGCAAAATTTAGAGATAGAATTTTGGAATTTTTTACTAAAGGTAGCAACGGACTACTATAATTTTGTCGGTAAATTTAGCAACGGGCAAAGTTTCGCAAAGCTGTCGAAATAATTAGAAACTGAAGGTTGTTTATTTGTTAGTAAATTTACCGACATAGCAACTTATTTTGTTAGTAAATTTAGCTACTAAAATTCCCAACAGAAATGGTCATTATGTCAATAAATGTACCTATGATGCTTTATCATTTCCTTCCCGAGTTTTCTATTAATAATCTTTTGATTTTTTTCTACATTTAATTTCTATAAACAGTAAGTTTATTGATAATATAAAGTAAAAATTATCCTTATTAATAATAAAAAATTATTATCTACAACAAAAAGTATCTTGAAAATAACTGTAAATTAAAAATTCAAAAAAAATGACTTAAGCGTAGCAAAACATCTTCATTCACTTATCCATCTAAGCTATGTAGTTGGTGAAGGTGAATGCTCTGACTACTGCAATGAGGTGAATGCTCTGACTACTACGATGAGGTATTGTTCCTCTCTTTGAATTCATCCACCTCATTACGGAATTAAGCTATGCAGTCCATCAGCCTCTCTACTGTGCTCTCAAGTTGAACGACTCTTTGATCATTAGATGCAAACCGCTTACTAGATGTAGTTGTACTGGAAGTATAGGATTGCAACTAGCGTGTGTTTGCAAATGATCCTAAGTCGAAGATCCTTCCATGACAATCCCTACCACCCATTACATCAAGATATGTCTAAATCTCATTAATAGTTTCATAGTGCTGAGACTGTCGTTGAATGCTTTCTTGTACTTGGTTCTATCTTTATAATTGTTTATGTTAATAAATGACAATTTTAATAATTAATATTAAAGAATAAATTTTATATAAATTAAGTTCTCTATATCGGGTATTGATGAAGGACACACTATCATGCTTCTAAGTGTAGGTATGTATAAAGAGATGACATAGCGTAGGCTTCCTACCTATAGTCTTTTCCTGCATCAGAATAAAGTGTTACAAGTGAACTATAATTTACAAAAGTTTCAGTAGAGTTTCCTCTATTTTTATGATATTTACCCCTGTTAAACAAAAACATTTACTTAACAATGCAGCCGTTAATGGAACCAAACATTTATAGCATTATCATTCTAGATAATGCACATATATTTTCATTCTAAATTTTAGACATCAAATTACATTGAAATCAAATTTCATACATCAAAGTACAAAAATCAGAATATAAGTATAAAGTTTAAATACTTAAAATTTTCTTTGTACGCTCCTATGGGTTATAGATCCTCCAGTGTGTACAGATAGATTCTTTCCCACCTGTCCTCCACGTTTGTTTGCATAATTACGCTCTGAAATGGACATTGCCTCAGGTGATGTCCAATACTGTTGCCAACGATTATATATTTCTTCAAATATATAAGGAAGTCATACACCATTCTTGTGTATCGAACTAAGAAAGCCTCTATAACGTGTATGAGCTCGCCTTTCCCATACTTTATAAATTACAACATCAAATTTTGGATTCCAAAAAATTTCTTTATGAAAAATACTATAAGTACTTATAAACTACATTATTTATCTAATTAATGTATAAAATTAGTTCAAATAAAAAATATAAAAGAATATATTTTTTGTCCTTCAAACATTTTCGTATGAAATATCCAATACATAGTTCATTTGACCACAATACATTAAGCTATGCTATTTTTCAAGTTGAGAAGAGATTAACCATAAATAAGGAAGCACATCTAAAGGAAAATAAAAACTTGGATAGCTTGGGTGAAATCTCTAGTAATGTACAAAATCAACATATACTTGATCATTCTTCATTTCAACTCTTCATTTTATTGCAACTCGATCATTGCAAATTAATCATTATGTTCAATTTTAAACCTTAACGAAAGTAATCCAAGTTATTAATAAGTTAAATTTACAAGTTTCACTTTAATCAACAATAAGACATATAAAAATGAACATCCAACTTGATTATTAAAAGCATAACTCCAATTCACAACATAGGATTAATAATCCTATTTCAACTATGTTAAATATGACACTTGTAATCATGTGTAAAAGAAATAAAGCATCAAATTAATATAATATTCACAAATGAACAAGCATGTTTCAAATTTTAGTTTAGTCACGTAATAATTTAGTTTAGTCATCTCTTATTTAATTTTATTTCTTAAGCCTTATAGCTTAGCTCTAGATATATCAATTTCATTTCAATATTATGACACCACTCTTATTTTTTTTTCCATTTCAAAGCCCTAATATTCATTCTACTTATTTTATTTTATTTTATCTTATTTTTAAGCTATGAAATTCATTCTAAATATTTTATTTTTAAGCCCCGAGATCCACCTTTAAGCATTTCATTTTTATTTCAAGTCCTATGATACAACTTCAAACATTTTCTCCATTTTAAAGCCCTAATATTCATTTTAGGGATTCCATTTCATTTTAGTTTAGTTTTAAGCCATAGGAACTACTTATAGGCATTTCATTTTTCATTTCAAGTCTTATAGAACTACTCTAGGCATTTTCTTTAGATTGCAAATGCTAATATTAATTCTAGGCATTCCATTTTTATTTTATTTTATTTTTAAGCTCTAAGATGTAACTTTGGCATTTCAATTTAATTTTAAGACCTAATATTTATTATAGGTATTGTATTTTTATTTTCAATCCCTAGTCCCTAGGTAAGATTATAATTAATGTATAGTATAAACCAATTCTAAAGGTGCAAAATACATGCCAAATTTGTATTTATCCCCACTAATGCTATACCAACGAATGATTTGTCTCATGTAATTGCTTTTAGCTTTAAAACTAATCAACTTATACTTAATTCACCATCATCGTTATGACTTTTTTTCTTAATATATGTTTTGACCTTTTTTTATTGTTAACAATTAAGATTCGAGAAACCATATACTAGTTTAATTATGTATTTTTAGTAAACTAACAATTTTAAGTGTTACTACACTACTTTTTGTTTTAAAAGTATAAACATTGTATTTGAATCCTATCCACACTGTATCTGAATCCATTTAACTGACCATATTAAAACAAAACCAAAATATCCTTTTAAGGCTTTCATTGAACATTTTATAGGCATAACAAATTCGTCCCTAACTATTAATAAAAACACTGGTACTTGACATTCTTTACCAACAGGAACACATTTAAATGCACAATAAACCACTAACAGTTGAAATAGACATAAACAACACAAAGAACATCAACTAAAACTAATCCAAACAAAAGCTTCCCTGACAACAACAAGTAGAAAAATAAAAAACCAAATCGAAAGGAGGAATAACTAACCATGATGAACAACTAACCAGAGACAAAGACAACGATGATGGTGTGTAACATACATCAAAAGAAGAAAGATTAACAACATTAAATATAGCACTAAAATTGTAGTCACTTGCAAGTTATAATTTGAAAGTGTTATCATTGATCTTCTTAATGGCTTAAAATAGGTCATCCCCTCTAGTTGCAACTTAGAACATCTCTGTAATAGGAATCATTCCTTCTTTATATAAACCTAAACCTAATTACTAGGTCCAAAGATAACTTGTCTTCCACTTTATTTAACTTTGGCTAACTTGTTTTCCACTTTATTTAACTCTGGTTGTATAATGTTATTTCTTCTTTTTAATATGTTGCTTTACAAATTCATCAAATTGTCTTACTATCTTAACGTTCTTTACTCCATCTAAACTAGTTATTTCACCAATAGGTAAATGTAATAAATCCAAAGAAATTAGTATATGAAAACTATAAATAAGTTTGAATGGCGACTGATCAGTAGATGAATGCAAACTTCTTTTATATATAAACAAAATTGGTATACTATCTTCCTAATTCTTTGTGTTCCTTTGAATGGTTTCACTTAGAATTGTAGTTAACTTCCTATTTACTAGTAGTAGAAAATAAAAAATCCTTTCCTAATTTACCCCATAAAATTTCCAAAAGTAACCAAGGAACTTGGTATCCTAGTTTCTCACTATACACTTGAGAAACTAATGTAATCATAGTGCTACGATTACTCATATAATATATTTTATCACAAGGAATAAAATGCTCCATCTTAAAGAACTTATCAATTATAAAAAAATATAAAATCCTTACTCTTTTTAGATATAGGTAAACCTATCATAAAATTAATAGAAATCTAAACCCAAAGTTTGTTAGGTATTGGTAAAAGTGTATATAACCCAAATGTTAGAAACCTAGATTTAGCCTTCCAAGAAGTGATGCACTTACCACACATTTGCTCTACATTTCTCATTTTAGGTAAATAAAATTGCTCATTTAACATATCTAAGGTCTTTTTAATACCAGAGTGCCCCATCAAACTCCACTATTGCCTTACATACAAATATTTCCTGCATATAACACATACGCACATGTAATTTATTTTTAAAAAATAAATAACCATAATCTCAATAAAACATCTTTAAAAGCCCCTTTTACACATTCAATTCTAAATAACCTCGCATTTATAGAAGTGAGAAGAACTTACCTTCGAGATAACGCATCAACCACAAAAATTCTCCTTACCTTATTTATACTTAATGACATATGAGAATGTTTCAATGAATTCCATCCATCTGACATGGTAGTTGTTTAACTGGCGTTATTCTCTGAGGTGATTAATTGACTTAGGATTGATATGTATCACAAATTCCATGGGATATAACTAGCCAAGCTTTAAAAGATCCATTACTTATTCCTAGTGGACTAGTTGTAACGACTAAGAGTAAGAAAGTTTAAAAAGTTTCTAAATGTCATTTAGAATATCAATGTAGAAATAAGCCTAGTTCAAGTTAGTATGGTTTGAATACAACCACCTACAAGCATCGTTTATTCTTTAGTTATCTATAAAAAAGGCTTAAAACCATAGAAAGGCTAAGAGGAAATATTACAAACTCAAATCTCTAGGGCAAGTTCTACAACTAGGAGACAGAGAATGTCACTCACTTTTTTTTTTCAAATGAATTCATAGATAATCGCTAATCTCAAGTCCAAAGATTATTTAATCTATATTGCCACCATAATAAGTGGGAGGAAATTATAGAATAGACGAGAAAAACCTCATCATTTGAGCTTTGCTGCTTATACAATAGAATAGTTTTTTTACTTGTTTGATATATGCAATATAGTAAAAAAGAAATGCAAGACTTTTAAAGATATACCAAACAAAACATTCAGGTTTTGACTTTAAGCTCTATAAGATGGATAAGATAAATAATCATGACAAAATACCCTTATATTCAGTATTGAAATAAAAAAAAAACAAATGAACTTACCTCAAAGTTAATAAGTATAACTTAAACTTGATAGCAGTTCAAAGTTCTCAACAAAGGAGATTAATCTCATGACTTGAGCAAAGTTGTGCTAGTAACTTAACCTAATTATTCTTTCAAAAAAAGCTTAACCTAATTAGTGGTTTGATTATATTCAGAAGGTTATCACTCAATACCATTGTCAATTGGAGTCTTTCGATGTCAAAGCAATCTAAGCACTAATTCCCTCCTTGTTGCTTTATGGAGGTTGCCAGTTGAATTTAGGAAAATTGAGGATAATGGAACACGACATCTTATATCACAACCCCAATGGTGGTGTTGCTATAGATCAATAGTGGTAAGTCTTCAAAATCCTTGTAATCCAAATTATTATTTCTTTTATCCTTACTTTTCTACGCCGAAGGTTATTCTTCTGATTTAGTTATTTGAAGGAGATTTAGGTGACTTATTGAAAGAACATAAGAAAGAAAGCAATTGAAGTGCAATTGTATTGTATTGCTTGTATTGTCATGAGTAACTTTACAGTGTATTTATACATGTTCATTATATCTAAAAGGATAGTGAAAATCAATTGACATACACAAGATAAAATCAAATAAATTTAAAAGTAAATCAAATATATGTTGGTGGGATTGCATAAAGATTTGCATATATTTGTATATATTTATCAGCCCCCCTCAAGTTCACGGTGGGTAGCCATAGTGAGCTTGCCATGAAATTTTTGAAAAGCAGATGAAGGTAGAGCCTTGGTCATGATGTCAACATTTGATGACTTGAAGGAAGATGTTGAATTGATAATGCTTTGTTGATAACCAAATCTCTGACGAAGTGAATATCAATTTCAATATGCTTTGTACGAGTGTTAGTGATGGGATTGGCAGTAAGAAACGTGGTGTCAAGATTGTCACACCAAAGGGTCGATGAGAGGTGAGAGAAGTCAATTTCCCCAAGAAGAGATTTAATTCAACAAACTTCAGCAGCAGTAAGAGCAATAATTCAATACTCAACTTAGGTTGGATCTAGCAACAGTATGTTATTCTTGGCACTCCAGGAGATGAGATTTGGACCCAAGAAGATACAATAACTAGATGTAGATCGACGATCATTAGGACATCCTACCCAATCGACATCACAATATGCATTAATAGAGAGAGAAGTTGTGTGGGTTAAGTGGATACCAGAAGAGGATGTGAAACGAAGGTATCAAAGTATCCTTTTAACAGTAGTCAAGTGAATGTTGATAGGACAATGGAGAAACTTAGAAACTTTATTAACTACAAATTGAATGTCAGGACAAGTAAGACAAAGGTATTGGAGGGCACTAACAGTGCTTCTATATTCAGAAGGATCAGATAGGGGTGTACCATGATTTTTGGATAGAGGAAGAGTAGGAGTAATGGGTGTGATGGCTGGTTTAGATTGAGCTAGTCCTATGTGGAGAAGAAGATCTTTAGTATACTTAGTTTGGGTAAGGAGAAGGCCTGTAGATGTGGTTGTAGCTTCTATGCAAAGAAAGTAATGAAGAGGACCGAGGTTTTTGATAGAGAATGCAAAGTTAGCTCAGTAATGAGATTTGTGAGAAAAGATGGTGAGGAGCTAGTGATTAAGATGTCATCAACATAAACTAGGAAGAACATGGTATGGGAGGAGGTGGAGTGAACAAATAAGGATGTATCAGATTTGGTGGAAGTGAAATTGAGTTCAAGTAATTTTTGACTTAAGCGATGAAACCAGGCTCGTGGAGCTTGTTTTAGACCATAAAGGGCTTTGTAAAGATGGCATACATAAGAAGGTCGATGAGGGTCAATAAAGCCAGGGGGTTGGGCTATGAAAACTAGCTCATGAAGATTCCCATTAAGAAAGGCATTGTGAGCATCAAGTTGACAAATGAGCCAATTTTTGGATAGGACAATGGTAAGGATGAGGTGAATGGTGGTGAGTTTGATAACAAGACTAAAAGTGTCAGTGTAGTCAAGACCAGGAGTTTGGTGATATCCTTTGGCAACAAGACAAGCTTTGTATTGATCAAAGGTACCATCAGAATTTCGTTTTGTTCGAAAAACCCATTTACATCCAACAATGTTGGCATTAGGAGGTGGAGAAACAAGTGTCCAAGTATGATTGCGATGTAGAGCATTAAACTCATCAAGCATGGCGTGGCGCCAATGTGGAAATTCATTTGCTTTAGTGAAGGAGGTAAGATCTGGTTCATTTGAGATTTGAGTAAAAGTGGAATAGGTAACATAGTCAGAAAGGATCCGAGAAACATGAGTGTTATCGTATGTGCGGGTGGTCATATGGTGTTGAGGTGGTGGAGATAGTATATTTGGGAGCGGTGGAGATGGTAAGGTTGGGGGTGGTAGAGAAGAGGGTGGGAAAGGTAGTAGAAGAGAAGTGATAGAAGGGGAAGATGTGGAGGATGTGGGTAAGGAGGAAGTAGCAAAAGGAAAAATAGTTTCAAGAAAGCGGACATGGCGTGAGATGTGAATTTTAGAGGTGATAGGGTCAAATCAGCGATAACCTTTGTATTGTAACGAATACCTAATAAAGACACACTGCGAGGACTTTGGAGAGAGTTTGTACCAAGGTGAGAGAGATCAGGTGGAGTGAGGAAAGAGCTAGAAGTTGATGCCACAGATTGAGCGAAGTGGAAGTAGCTTGGAAAGCAACTGGATTTTGAAAACGAAGTGGTATCTACATGGGATAAAGATTATTATGGATAGACCCCGCGAATAGTGTTGTCTTGGTGTTGAGATCCTTCACAATATAACCAAATGAGTTAAATTCAATAAGGTAGGAGTTATCTTTGACAAATTTATCTACAAAAAGTAAATTAGCAGTAAGATTGGGAGCAATTAAGACATTGTTTAGATGAAGAGGATGCATTGTAGTTGATAAGGTGACATTACCAGTGGAGGAGATGGGAAGGATTTGTCCATTACCGACAATCACTTGATGGGGATCACTGTATGGAGTTTTAAAGTCAACAAGGTGGGGATCTGGTGTCATATGATTTATGGCGCCAGTGTCAGGAAGCCATGAAAGAACAGAAGAAAGAAAGCAATTGAAGTGCAATTGTATTGTATTGCTTGTATTGTCACGAGTAACTTTAGAGTATATTTATACATGTTTGTGATATCTAAAAAGATAATGAAAATTAATTGAGATGTATAAGATAAAATCAAATACATTTAAAAGGAAATCAAATATGTGTTGGTGGGATTACATAAAAATTTGCATGTATCTGCATATATTTATCACTTATTGATTATGATCTTGTAGTTGGCTTTGACCTTTACTTCAACTTAGAATTATTTATTAATTGATTTCAATTTTCAAAAGAAAAAGTCATACAACGAGTTCTTATTTAAGTTTCTGTTTTCATATATCCTTGGCGAAGAGGGCATTGAATGCACATTGAAGATCACCTGGATCTTATCATGGTAGGGAGAGTACACAGCGCATACACGTCCATTCCAGAGTTGTTCAAATGTTAACAACCACGATCATTCACAATTCACCAAGATCAGGCAACTTCTGGACTTGGCAAATTCGGATTTTGTTTTCCGAAACAGGAATGCCTCATGAGATGGCAATTGCCAATTATTACCTGATAAACAGACTAACTATTTGCCTGTGTAAACGAATAAACGAGTAATCTTCGGCTTCCCTGAGACCAACTATACTATAATATAAGTGACTCAATCCTGTAATCTCCTAAATTATCGGAAAGGCTTTGTCCTCTAGTCTAACTTGGAAATAACAGGAGGCATATAGTATAATCCGTCAAGTACAGCTTGAATAGCTTCGTTATCAATTCAAAGACAAAAAAGGATCATTTTTTCCAGGTTGGTCGTAGAAAGGCCGATACATTGTAGCCATCTGGTTAATTAAGGGGCCGTTTATTCTATTTTGTTTTTTCTGTTTTCTGTTTTTTATTTTTATTTTTATGTTAAATAAAAATAAAATTTTATTTAAAGAAAAATAAAAACCTTTTTGATTGTTAATTTTAATGTAGTTATATTTTTATCGCTGATAATAATTACATTTTAGACAAAACTTAAAGATAAATTATTTTTAATTAAATAAATTTATTTAATCTCTTATATAATGTTTATTAACAAATTATTAATAAAATTATGTTATTTTAA
>JAOQMP010000208.1:9899052-9909058 GCA_027563575.1 Erythroxylum pedicellare
GGGATAATACATAAATGTAATATGAATCTTATAATCATAATCTCTTCATAATTTTATTTGCAATATATAATTATCTCATTGACTTTGTCATATACATTTAAATATGTATAAGATAAAAAATGCATTTAAATTATTTTGTTACTAAACTATAACTATTTGATTGATTGAAGGGCATAAATAAATAATCGACATTTTCTAGAAATTATTTCTTTGGTTTGATTTTTAGGTAAAAGAGATTATTTTTAGCTAAAAGAGAACCAACTTTTTAGAAATTAGATAATCGACATTTTTCGGTAAAAATTAGTGTTTAAATATGTTCAGAATTATAAAGTGATTAGTTTGCATCCTAGATAACATTTTGATGAATTAATTGAAATACATCTCTAGATAATTAACAATGATATATTATATATGTTGATAAATTTGGTAAAGAAAGCACATTAATTTATATATTCACAAAGAAATTTTAATTTAAATAAATACTAAACTAATTGGCATAAACCTATTACGTGCCATAAAAACACACAGAGACAGATACTATATAATGCAATTCAAGCAGAATATTTTGAATATAATTAAAATAAATTTCTCAAAATCCATGCCTTTGCACAAGAATAAGTCTAGTTAATATAGAGCGATGTCATCCAAAGAGCTATTTACTTTAGACATATTATTTTTTATATGGGAATTGTCTGAGTTGAATTATATTTTTTTTATAAAATGTGTATTTGTCTAATTCATTAAAGAATATTCTATCTGATTTTTATAGTAGCAAACTAAGGTACAAAAAGCGGCCCTAACGATGATTTTGGGGAAAACTTTAAATAATTATTGATGCCAAAAAACGGAAAACCAAACAAAACGTACATGTTCTCCGAAAAAGATAATATTATAAATATTAAATTATTGATTGTAGGGTTTAAGATATTACTATTACCTTTTGGTATTAAGCCTAACAACTTTCTCCTTTCAGGACCAAAATTTATACCACGACAACGAAATAATGGAAAATTACGTCCTCTTACATAATAATGAAATTTAAATCTTTAGAATTATAAAATTAATACATAAAGCGAACTCTTTCACATCTTTAAACTTGACAAATTCAATCTGTTTTAATTTTCGGTCTTACACAAAGTTAACTAAAAGCCTCAACCCACTATTATTCATAGATTTGCCAACCACTTCATGAGGGTTTAAGTATTTTTAATTTAATTTCTCTTAAATTAGATATGTATGCAATTTTGATTTCTATTTTTTCTCTAAAAATTGTTGTTTATCATCAAATAACAACGAATAATGAAAATTATAACATTTATTACGGAGAAAAAATTAATTCCAAGTTGAAATTTTAGTTATGTTTTATAAATACCAAACTTATGTAAACTCAATCGTTAAAACTAGACAGTTTTATTATATTTGTAATATTATGAAAAATTCTAAAATAAATAAATGTAAATCCTAACAAGTAAAAAAGATAATTTTTTTCAAAAAAAGATAATTTTTTTGGTTTATTTTCCATTTTCAACAATTAAAAATGTTAGATTTTTTTAGTTGTTTCATGGGCACCTATGACTTTGCTTTTATGTAACAAAAAGAGAAGCGTAATTGTTGGCATCACTTATCTAATGATATAATGAAAATTATATGCCATTTACTCTGAAATAATCATAACACAAACAATATTAATTTTTATCTTTTTACCAATTTAATTTTCTTGCTATGTATTAATATTATTAACGTTATAAATTATGAACTTTTTATCATCCCCATTTCGTATTTTGGCTTAATTTTAAAAACTAGGATTTAACACTTAATTTATGGATATATCTATTGTCAATAACCTAAGAAGAATTTGACTTATTTATATCAAAAGTAAGAGGGCTCGAATGTAAGAAGTCTTAGAATACATTTTGGCTAAAGAATTAGTGGGCATGTGAAGTGGTCAGAAGTCCTGAACATTGGAGATATATAGTGAACATGCAATGGGTAAGTAATAGACACAGCAAAGAGACGTGGAAGTTAGGAAGTTATAAGAGAAGTACTTAAATTTGAAGTTGGGAGAACAACTTGTGAAAGGAAGTTAATTAGAATGTAGGAAGTTGAGTAGTTATAAAAAAAACTAAATAAGATTGTTGAAGTTAAGAGGATTATATAAATTTACTAGTATCCCAACATAAATGATATCTCTAGGCATCAATACACACAGACAATCAAACTATTCTAACAAAAATACCTTGTTATTATTTAAATTTTTATTGTATTGTTTACTCATTCTTATTGTCATCCCAATTTTCTTTTGTAGCCTGTACTTTTCTTTTGCTTAAATAAAATCATCTATTAAGCCCAGATTGTATTTCAACACTTTTTAGAGTTGTATTAGCTTACAGTTTCATTTTTTTTAGGTTACCAGAACTCACATATATTATAGTCTATAAGAATTCAAGTACAAATTTTAGGAGAAATTCTACTTGACATGCTTGAATTCTAGATTGATCATGTAAGAAAGTGATAACTTAACACATTCATTAGGATATAATTTTGTGTATGAGAAATAGAAAAGAAATCATTTTGCCTCTAGCCGTAGAGGAGGAAGTCCCGACTATAGTAGGGAATAAAGATTTTGTATCCCAAATAATCGAGGCTCTTGAGAAGGTAGCAACGCCTTTAACTATCCAGATGGAAAGAATTCAAAATCATCACCATCATCAACACGAAATGATATTGTTCATACAAATGAGATTCCATAATTGAAGTCTAACTTGGCCTCTATGATTGAGGCAATTAAGATACTAACAAAAAAGGCATATAAAATTTCTGTCATATTGGTATAGATTACTGTACATCTTGCACCAAATGCAACAGAAGTTGGTGAGTGGTTTTACCTTAATTTCTTCTTATATGGATGAAAGATATGTTCCTCCTCACAAAAGAGAAGCAAAAGAGAAGGCGTTCCTGTTGCACCTATGTGTATTAATCTAGGAAATTGCTCATAGACAGTCAGGCCTCTGACTCTCTGTAGATAAGGATTTAGTTTGGAGGCTAAAGCTAATGGCCCATACTATGGTTTAGGAAGAAACCTTAGGGCTGTAAACTACAATCCTATTTTCAATCCTCCATTAATGAGACTACAAGTTGATATTTCCAATCATCATGTTGCTTGACGAACCATTATGTTAGTTCATGAACTATCATGATGGTTATAATGATTTAGTTTCGAAAAAGAGAAGAAAAAGGTCTTTGACCCATTTGAGATCCGTTATTTAATACCTAATAACAATTATTTTGGGTGCTTTTCATAGGACTCAAACTATAAGTCACATGAGATATGAAATAGTCTAACACTTTAACTATTTGAATCTCAACTTTCAATTTTACAGTATCAAAATGTAGGTGAAGTTGATTACAAGTTAATGGTAGAAAATTTTCAGAAATTTTAATCTAGTAAATTAAGATTTTGATAAAGCCTTGAAACTTGCTAATGTGGGAATAACAGTAAATGAAAATTTCATAACTAATTCTTAGGTAGTAAATACATTTGGACTCCGATGCTCTTCAAAGATTTTAAGTCACATAGCTCTCTTCCTGTTGCTAAAATGTATGCTAATGTATTTTGCTAGCAAATGTCAAGTATACAAAAGAGAATCCTACTGTGTCATTGTAAAATTTAGAGAAAAAAAAAGTTACACAATATTAATTTAATTTTAAAAGTTTTATTGTTCGATAGTTTTGAAAGTAGATCTAATTTCATTATTTTGTAGACTAAATTTTTATTTTTGATTAATTTTGCTAAACTAAATTAACATTCGTCACAAAGTAACTTTCAGCTGTAGTTTTGATATCATTAGATTCGCAATTATCATATATAGAACGTTTACGTTAGTGGGAAATTGGTCTATTATACTAATTACTAAAACAAAATTTTCTCCGAAACTTAATGCCCCTACTAAAAAAATCAAATACTGTTTATACATCCTTATTCTATAGTAAAATTTTTGGTTTGTTATAGCTCAAGTAAAAGTCTGAACTCTTTCCTATACATTCCATGCTTAGAAATGAAATTTGTAAAGTTGAGACACCAAATTATTTATAAATATCCCTTACAAATACGATTCTCAAACCTCATACGACCTAGTTGGTGTAGTAAAAAAAATCATAATCGATTGCGCAAAATTTAGGTTTGTTCTTTAAGATCCGACTGAAATTGGT
This sequence comes from Erythroxylum pedicellare, assembly GCA_027563575.1. NCBI lineage: Eukaryota > Viridiplantae > Streptophyta > Magnoliopsida > Malpighiales > Erythroxylaceae > Erythroxylum > Erythroxylum pedicellare. The sequence goes on from JAOQMP010000208.1 coordinate 9,903,262, forward strand.
GGATCCTCTCTATGAAGCAAAAACTCAAGCGACCCAGTTCAGTTCAACCAAATGATTCTTAGCTATGAGCTATTCAAATGGGATTCACAAGTATATTCTACAATTTATTAAGCCAAAGGCACGTTTTTGGGTAATAATCTCCTCATTTTATGTTTAAACTATATTTCTATTAGATTGATCATACCCTCACATAATTTCAATGTGATTTTTTAACCCTCAACCCTCAATCCCAATTAGTCATCCAATCTGGGTCTTAAAAAAAAAAAGATGCTATACATAGAGAGAACCTTATTACGTAGCCCGGATCTATATAAAAGAATTAAAAACAAAGGGAATGCAGAATACTTAGATTTCGGTTCCATCTCTGATTCCGATGCCGATTCCGAGCTCCAAACGTCTCCGAATCTCTCGGGGCCTTTTTGTGAAAAGTGCTCATCGACTCACGGGCTAGGCCTTTCTACAGTTTCCTCAAAACACGAGCTTCCCTAATGGGTCAGGAATCCTTATGCTCGTAAATGATTTTATGAGTAACTGCAGGAAATCTTAACCTTTATATAGCTTCCATATCGAGCTTTCCCATCACAAAACCGATATGGACCCGGTCTATACTAATTGGGATCCATTTTCTACCTGAACTTCAACCTATTAATCTAGATCATTTATTGGACCACTTTATTATCTTTATCTGAATCAAATGACGTAACTTAACCGATAATTTATTTAAAACTAAAATTGCAATTAATCTTAGTCCAACTTTATGTGACATAAACAAAATTATCCCCGAGGACAACAAAATATCTTACAAAAGATTCCAAAATAAAATTGTACTTTACCTGTAAACCAAACCAGAGAAATATCTAGGATGGAAGCGTCTTGTGACTTGACCAAAAAATGTTTTTCATGTGTTAAAGAAATCAATGTAAATGGTATAAACTTTTATCTACTTTTGTGGCTACTTGGTTCTATCTTAATTAAATGAGGAAATTTTAAGTGACGTATGGTACATGTGCTTAATGGCATAAATAGACGTGACGTCGATCTACCTCGTTCTTGAAGAACCCCACGTTTGTTCATATTTTCAGATGGTCCTGATTATCAAGACAATATGAAAATAATTGGATCCTGGGAATTCGAACAACCTTAGTGTGCCAGAGAGATATACCAGTTAGTCGCATGCTATGTGCCATCATACCAAACTTTAACTGTAACTCTCTTTGGGGTCCGTCTGAAGACTCAGTGTTTAACGTCGTCATCCATGGATCATAGGCATGTAGCAGCTAACTGTTAGCTGGCTTCTTGTTTTTGGTAGAAACTGTACATACATATAGAAAAGTAGGCACAAGACTGCTATATTTGGACGCACAAGTCGTTGCATAAGAAAGAAAGATTGGTGAGGAACGAAGAGAATGTTGAAAAAAAAAGCCCAGAATTAAGAACGTTTAGTATATGATAACTAAAAATTTATACATGAGAATTTATTTTCACATCAATTATATATGCATTTATGCATCAAATTTGCACAATGCTTTATCTATATATTTACAATTACTAAATATTTTACTTTAATATTAGAGAATAATGCTTAATGTATATACATTTTGAAATGAATAAAGTTTTTTCTTAATTAACAATTTTTGGTATTTGTAAATTAATCTTGATTGTTAAGTGATATTGCTTATATTTAAAATTAAAATTAGTTTAATATTGATTAATTTAAAAAAATTATTTTTTAATATACACAAATTTTAGAATAGTTAAAGTATATTAATAATTAGTAATTTTTGATACATTTGTGAACCGATCTTTAAAAATATACATTATCTTAAAAAATTAAATTAATGTAATATTTTAAAATTAAAGTTAGTTTGGTAGAGTCAATCAATATTAAATATTCTAAACTAATTTATAGTTGTCCAAAATCAGGAGTTACGATAAATCATAATCTGATAGCCAGTGGACATAGGTATGCCCTAACCTGAACTATAATAAGGGCACTCCAAACCAAACATAAAAGTTGAAGATGAGAACAACATCTGATCATATATATGTTGAGTATTGTCTCAAAATCAGAAATCTTAGCTTCTCAAAATTAGAATTGTAGCCTGCTTTCGATGATTGTTGAGTCAGAAATGATGACTTATTTTTCGATGGATTTTGGTGCAGCTGGCTTTCACCTTCACCCATTGAATTCTCTATAAAAGAGAAGCAACAAGAACGGAAGAGATGAGAGTTAGAAAAGAGCATAAGATTTCTAGTGTAAGAGAGTAGGAAAATTTCCAAAAGTGAGAGAGAGAGCAGAAATTTCTAGAGGGATTTGTTTTCTCTTTCTAGTAGGAATGGGTGAACTTGGGTTAATTTAAGTCTTATGGGAAATTGAGTGATAAACACTATTGTATGCTCTCATTGATTATAGTGAAATATTCAGTTGTCTCCAAACTAGACGTAGGCATTGCCGAACCAGTATAAAAATCTTGGTGTTCTTGTTGTTATTTTATTTTTACTCCAAATATATTAACGTTTCTGCACAACAGGTGGTATCAAAGCTCCAGTTTCTTTTCGACTGGGGTGTTGTAGGAGTAAAATTTTTTTGGAGCTACAGTGTCAGTGAATAGTGCTGGTGAATAGTATCGATGCTACAGTGTCAGTGAATAGTGTCGGTGCTACAGTCCTATGAACAGTGTCGGTGCTATAGTCCCGTGAACAACGTTAGTGCTACAATCTCAACAACTGTGTTGTTGCTACAGTCCCCCCGTGCACAGTGCCAATGCTACAGTCCTGTGCTATAGTCAGAACTACAGTTTGTGTGAACAGTGATTACAAATAGTACGTATTTGTGAATAGTGACGAGTAAATGGATGGAGATAAAGACGAGATCGTTAAGAGGGAGTCGATATCATCATCACCGACACCTACATCCAATAGACATCCAATCGCTACTACAAAGTTAGAGGTTGATAAATTTAAAGGCTCTAATAATTTTGGTATGTGGCAAGTGTGAAGTTATGGATGTATTGTATCAACAAGAGTTGGATATGGTTCTGGAAGATAAACCCGAAGATATGGATGACAAGCAGTGGACGCGAATTAAACTCTATGCTTGTGCCTCTATTCGATCATTCCTTGATAAGGAGCTGAAATATCCTTATATGAAAGAAACTTATGCTAAGGAGTTATGGACGAAATTGGAGGAAAAGTATAAGATCAAGAGCGCAAAAAATCGGCTCTTCTTGAAGAAGCGACTCTTTCGATTTCAGTATCGTCCAGGTATTTCTATGCACGAACACCTAAATGATTATAATAAAATACTTGTTGATTTAGCAAACCTTAATGTGAAAATTCCTGACGAGGATAAGGCACTATGTTTGTTAAATTCATTGCCTGATGATTATGATCATTTAACAACTACTTTGTTGCATGGAAAATCTGAGGTGAAACTTGATGAGATTTCTGCAGCATTGGTGAATCATGAGTGTCGTAAGAAGGAACTGAAGACTCACAATTTACAAACTGAGGCACTCACTACAAGGGGACAAATAGAGGAAAGAAAACATAGGAAGCGGGGAAAATCTCGCTCAAAGTAACGAGAGAAGTTTCCTGCTAAAGGTGAATGTGTCTTTTGTCGTCAAAGGGTCATTGGAAGAAAGACTGCCCCAAATTGAAGACTAAAGAGAAGGAGAAAGTGGGTTTTGTAGCAAATGTTGCAAAATCTAGAGATGATGATTTGAGTTTGCTTTGACTAGTTCATTTGCTGATGGTCACTATAAGGAGTGGATTTTGGAATCAGGTTGTCCTCATCATATGTGTCCTTCGGGAATGGTTCTCTAGCTTCCAGGAGCTGGATGGTGGAGTTGTTTTGATGGGAAATAATAATGCCTGTAAAACACAAGGGATAGGTAAAATCTATTTGAAGATGCACGATGGAACAGTAAGAGAATTAAGTGATGTTCGGTATGTACCGGATATGAAGAAAAATCTTATCTCATTAGGAGCTTTGGAATCTAAGGGTATCAAGATCACCGTAGAGGGTTGAGTTCTTAAAGCTGTGTACGGGACACTGGTGGTGATGAAAGGTACAAGACGAAATAACTTGTATTTTTTGCAGGGGAGTACAGTTACTGGTTGAATAGCTATCACTGAAGCTACTGATGTAGATAGCTCAGATACTACAAGGTTATGATATATGCGTCTTGAGCATGTTGGTGAAAAAGCATTGCAAGGATTGGTGAAGCAATGCTTATTGAAAGGCGCAAAAGCATGTAAATTGGAATTATGTGAACATTGTGTACTAGGCAAGCAAACTAGAGTGAAATTTGGCACTGTTATTTGACACACTAAAGGCATTCTAGATTATGTTCATACTGATGTTTGGGGACCTTTCAAGAATGCATCTTGGGGAGGTAGCCATTATTTTGTCTCCTTTATTGATGACTTCTTTAGAAGAGTATGGGTGTATACTATGAAGCATAAAGATGAAGTCTTAAAGATATTCCTGAAGTGAAAAAAGTGATTGAAATGCAATCTGGTCGAAAGATCAAGACTCTCATATCAGATAATGGTGGTGAATATAAGTCAGAACCTTTTTTGGAAGTTTGTCAAGATGAGGGTATTGTGAGGCATTTCACGGTTAGGGAGACACCACAATAGAATGGGGTGGCAGAGCACATGAACCGTACTTTACTTGAGAAAGCTCGATGTATGTTGGCTAATGCTGGTTTAGGCAAGGTGTTTTGGGCCAAGGCAATTACTTATGCAAGCCATATTATTAATCAATTGCCTACTACTGCAAATAAGGGCAAAACACCCATGGAGGTATGGTCTGGTAAACCTTGTACTGATTACAAGTATTTACAAATATTTGGTTGTCCTGCTTACTATCATATCAGGGAAAGCAAGTTAGATCCAAAGAGAGCTCTATTTATAGGCTTTAGCACTGGCGTGAAGGGATACCGACTTTGGTGTCCATATGAGAAAAAATTTGTTGTCAGTAGAGATGTGACTTTTAATAAGACTGCTATGATTAATTAGAACAAGCATGAAGGAGAAATTGAAGTGACCAAGAACATGAGTAGTTCAAAGTAGGTGGAGTTATTGAAGACCCTAGTTGATCCAGTAAGGTCTGATGTTACAGACACTAGTCCTACAGCTGATTTTGATGATGAGGACGAGGATAATGAAGAGGAGGTACCTACCTAAGAATCACTACAGCAACAAGATTCTATTGCAACCAGAAGATCAAGAAGGAAAATTTGAAAGCTTGCTCAGTTTACTGATATTGTGGCATATGCACTTCCAGTTATTGAAGATGATATTCCATGTTCAGTTACCGAAAGGGAAAAAAGAAATTGGTTGTAAATGGGTGTATGCTAAGAAGATGGAATCTTTGGGAAAAGACAATGTAAGATTCAAAGCTAGATTGGTAGCTAAAAGCTATGCTCAGAAGGAAGGCATTGACTACAACAAGGTATTCTCTCCTGTAGTAAAATATTCTTCCATTCATATTTTTTTGGCTTTGGTTGTGCAGTTTAACCTTGGGTTGGCTTAACTTGATGTCAAGATGGCCTAATTTGGAGGAAGATATTTTTATGTCTCAGTCAGAAGGTTTTACGGTTGTTGGCAAAGAAATTTGGGTTTGCAAATTGCAAAAATCATTATATGGTTTGAAGCAGTCTCCAAGATAATGGTACAAACGATTTGATAGGTTTATGATTGAGCAGGAGTATACAAGAAGTCATTATGATCATTGTGTATACTTTCGCAAGCTACAAGATGGAACCTTTATTTATTTGCTTTTATATGT
>JAOQMP010000208.1:9926010-9945347 GCA_027563575.1 Erythroxylum pedicellare
GGTTGCAGGCGACAGCATTACCACTCAATAAGTTCATTTTAAAATTTGTGAGAATTTCAATCACCTTATCCAATGATAACTCATTAATATCATAAGCTTCTTCACTGGCTACAATCTTAGGTATAAATATAGGAGGCAACGATCTCAAGGTTTTTCTTGACAAGCTTCAAATTTGAGTATTTCTTCCCGAAGTTGATGTTCTTGATTGGTGATATACAAATAATGTCAAAAATAATAAAATATCTTAAAAATATCTTCACAGTTAGCACAACCATTAAAAATCTTAGACTGAGCTATGTTTGTCCAGAAAAAAAAAAAAAAAACTCAAGAAAGCGTACCGTTAAAGGTAAGACAGTGTCTAAGACAATTGGACAAGGAGAGGACGCTGAGAAATAAGTGAAATATTTTTCTTGTTTGCTAAAAAATAAGGAACATCCTACTAAGCGAAGGGAAGAAATCACTATAGGTTCTTCAATGGTTCATATTAATCACATGTAGGCCAATAAGATTCATGTACCTTTCTATTTATCCAGAACACGTGGTATTTCTGCTAAGTTCCAGCTACAAGGCCTGTAGTTGAAACTTTAGGGGAAATTGATAATTGAAAGACAACGCAGTCCCTTGTAGTTTGTGACCCTTCCCCTGATGTTTAGAAGTTCGTTAGAGGCAATTGGTTCCTATAGCCCCTAACAAATCCACTTGTTCTCGGGCACTTCGTCTAAATCATCTCTATAGTATGTTTCCCTCTTTTATTTCATTTATGTTATTCAATCTCCCATACTTGAAATATGATGTCTGGATAGGTGGCAGAGTGGCTCATCAACCTCATCGACTGTGCACTCCAAGGTAAACAGGGACAAAATCAATTGTAAGGTAAGGAGAAAAAAGCCACTTGAACTCAAAATCATTTATGCCTTCCTTTGTTTTCTCTTAACCATACCATGTATAAAAGATAATTGAGATTGAAGAAAACATGGTACTTTTTTAGTGAAATTTTGATTCAATTTTTTTAGTAAATCATCATTTATGAAATATATATATATATATACATATATATAACATGGACAACCAATCCATTAGTTTCTTTAATAGCAAGTTGAAATTAAAATTTTAATATCAATTCTTTTTTTTGTTGAATATGTTCATTACCTTGAAATCTCTATTTCACGTTCCACTGAAGTGTTGGACATCGTACTTCACCGGCTGAAATATTTCATAGTGACTAAAAAATGGTAAGAAATTTGATAGTTCCATTTTGGATGAACATACTAGATAATACTGGTGATACTGACCAGTACTTAAGATTTTGAATGCCGGATAATAATTTTACTAAAACAAACTTATACTCTTACACAGCCTTCTCTCCCTTTCTTCGACCAGATCTGGAAATTGCAAACCTCCCTTCCCAGCTCATTGCTACTGCCGCCATCGTCGCCTATTGCTGTCGCTGCTAACACCAATTATTGCCTCTATTGTTACTAATTGTTACTACCCCTCAACTTTGTCACATACTATTGCCGATGAGTGCTCCTCTTATCTTCCCTCTTGTCGTGTAACATATGCCTTAAAACTGATGATGCAAATGCTGTATCTTGTAAAAATTAAAATATATTAGTTGTGTATATTAACTGAAAAAGGTAGGACTATAGAAGGTGACTAGTGATTGGTGAGTGGTTTATGAAAAAGTAAATTAAATTATTTTTTTTTAATGTAAGAGTAAGACATGGCATAAACATGTGTTTTCAGTCTGAGATGCATGTCAACACCTTTGAAGTTTAATTGCATATTTAGCTAAAGCTAAGACTCTCTGAAGTTTAATAGCATATATGCAGCATAGGAAAGCAATTCTAAAGACACAAGCATCCCGCTTCAGGTTCTTCACAATGAGTGGCCTTTCCTTTTCATTACAATATAGTTCCATCAAGTGTTGAATTTGGACCAGACAGCCTGAGAGTAGGAACATTGAAAGAAGATATGGGAATTAGTTTCAGGAACCAATTGACATAATAAATAGAAGGTGCTCTGAATTCCATAGCACCTATGCCTTATTTGTCGTCTTTATCCCACCGCCAGTCAGCTGACGAGTTAGGACTTTGGGGTCACTAATTTGGACCATAAAAGATTGAATTAGTGGGCTTCTGGGGAACGAGGCCTAAATATCTCATAGCACTACTTATTATTGAACCATTATAAGAAGTCCTTTACCCATATAACTTTGTCATCCTGATTTGAATTCAGCTGGTATACAGGCAGCTTGTCAAGAATATAGCTTTCACCCATGAGTTTACAACTCCAATTCCCTCCAGAAATTGTCACTCAACTTGGCTTGAAGGGGAGTTCTCACTTCTCATAGTGAGTGCATTCAAGTCCTGCCTTAGGCTTAAAGGGCCAAGATTGGACCCATTATCAAACAAGAACAAATTTAATTTACCGTTCCTTATCATGCTTTTGAAAGGAGTGTGGAATGAATACAGAAAAAGGAGCTTTCGGCAACAAAATATTTGTAACAATTTAAAAAAGTGTTGCTATAAATTAATATAATGTAACAGTTTTTAAAAGTATTGATTTTCATAATATTAAAAGGCAACTATTGTAATAATTTGTTGCTATATATTAGAAAAAAACAACAAAATTATAAAAAAAGGTTTTTAAACTTATTTTTACTATGGTAAAATCACGATGATAATAACGCTTTCTTCTATTGGTCTTGAGCGTTTACTTCTGAGATGAATTAGATCCTTAATATTAGGCTTTAAAAAAAAAACTACTAAGTCTATGTTGCTAGTACTTTTGAGTTTAGGCTTCATGCAGCTACCATAAAATATCTACTTGATAGATTACCCTTTAGTAAAAGTACATGCAGCTAATAAAATAGAAGCGGGAGTTGAGGCAAAGAACCTAATCGCAGCAGGAGTACGAGTACCTCTAAACCTCAGGTCTGGTGATTCCTATTCTGGTGATTTTCTAGTACAGCTACGTTACTGGCTTCTGTTTATTTATACAACCGAGCCTTGGTGGTCCAGAGTTGACCATATTAGAAGGGCAAATAGTGAAAATTTGAACTATTTGTTTCACTTAATAAGTAAATTGTTGTACATTATATAGTTTATGCAAAGAATCCTTGCAGAATGGGTATATCAACAGAATATTAGTATCTTCATTGCTTTTAAAATATAATTTCACTTTCAGTGTCATTAAAAATTCTCCCAACTCCAGTCAACTCAAAAGTAGTTGCATTCATGGGTGATAGCTGGAAATGTTTGCTATAATTAATTTAGAAATATCGGTTCCGTTGGATATTTGAAAACAGGGCTATTCAGATATGAGAAATGAAGGAAATGTCGTCACTTTTGCTTTCTTGGTAAATAGACAGCTACCTTTCCAAACTCCTCCACTCTACATAATAGTCACAATACTGTTGTGAAAACAAAAGACAGTACCTCAAACCAAAACTTAGTTCAGATCTTCCCTTTAGCAAGATGTTGGATTCTCTCAACAACTCATGTATAGATATATTCTGTCACAATATGCTTCCTTTTCGACAATTAGCCATTCGCATTGCGAACAAGGATTTATGACTTTGATTTCAACCCTTGCATCTCAAATCCAACTTATTGGATAGAGAAGCTAGTCGTTAGGATTTTGATCTTTTAGCAACATCGAACATTGCGCTGGTTAATATTCTACAGGTTATGTCGTAGGGAACTGAGCAGTTAGGTATGGCAATTGAATTGGAAAGTGGGATGACAGGCACGATTATGCTTATCTACAGTGCTACCACCACTCAGCTCCAACTCTGTTCACTTCGGGTTTTGTAAACGCGGGTCTTCCTGTCAGTGCAAGTAAACCAGTTGTGTACACTTGGGCACGTGAGATGCACGTTCAAACCCCAACCAACCCACAAAGATACTAGCGCTCGCTCGCTGAATCTTCATCTAAACGCCCAATTGGCTCCAAACACCAAATTCACATGCATATAATATTTAGTTAACTTTTATCAAAATCTGTCCCGATCCTTAAATAAAAGTTAAAACAAGGAGAGGAGACTAATAAAGTTAACACAAACATACTCAGTAACAACTACACAAATACAATAATAAGTTTCACCAGGACATCTCATCCAAATCCAACTCCTTCCTTCAGACCACACGAGAGAATAATACTATAAAAATCCACCAACTCAACCTACACGTCAAACACTATGCTTTTTTCCTCTACATACATTCTCTTTTACATTATTGAACAGCTGCCTGTGTTCTCATCACTGAACATATGGGTAGCTGCAGAGTGATCACCACTGGGATTAGGTTGTTCGATGTAAGGATAAGGTGCAGGAGGTGCAGGACTATAATTATAGTAATAGCCAGTGCTAGGTGGAATAAATGGAGACCTATGATACATTATTTGAGGTTGAGGTTGAGGTTGTTGCATGACATGCCTGCTTTGCATGTTCATGGTCATTGATGATGCTGGATGGTTATAGCCATTCATGTTCATCAGCATGGATGATGGGTATTGACCTGTGGAATATACATTGCCAGGAAATCCTGCTGCAGAAGATGCTTGGTACCCATTACTTGGCTGAACTAGATATCCTCCTAACCCGTGGGAATTATTCCCCCCCAAGCCACCGGCACCATTACCAACAACACTTGCTCCATTTGCTGGAAAACCAGCTAGGCTCATCATAGTACCAATGTCATTTCCTCTTTTTCCCTCTCCAACGGTTAGTTGGCCATTGTTCATTTTCAATGCAGCCACTGTCTTCTCATCTATTCCACCCTGATTAAACTTCATTCCCATATTCTGATTTGGGTTTCCTTTCTTCCCAGTATTATTCCCATTTCCATTTCCGACATTGTTGTTCATTTTATTGCCATTGTTGGCAGTTGCTGCGGCGGCAGCAATGGGTCCAACACTTTTCCTTGCATTGTTGTTGTTAGCATGATTGGCCTGTTGGCCAAGAAGACCAAGTTGGTTCTCCCTCAGGAACCTTAGCTCATCCTCATCATCGTCATCTTCATCATCATCAAAATATTCATCTTCTTCTTCCAAGCTAAAATCAGGGAACTTCTGCTGGTTCTTTAAGGCTTCAAGGCCTTTGATCAACCCTTGCTTTTGACTTTTGCCGTTCTTGTCATCCTTGATGCAATTGCTCCTCTGGCTTTGGTTTTGGTTTTGGTTCGACTTTTGGGACCAAAGCTCAGCATGTTTACCAGCCCTGACTAGTTTCTTGATCAAAGTTGCAGAGTCTACACTTCCTGATACTGTAACCTTCTGTTGCTCGGCATCGATGTTTACTTGATAAACCCCTGGAACAGGACTTATGAAAGTTAAAAACATAGACGAAAATTTAGACACAAAATAAATACTAGGCCAAAAGGGTAACTTCACTGGAATTAAGGCCAGGCTCATTTCCAAATATTGAACTCCGTACTTGGGCACCGTTAGATAAAAAGTATTCGAGTCCTCTGACTTTATCAGTCACATTAAAGGGATTATTAATAAAAAGCTTGGATTGATAGTTGGTAAGCACCTAATTCGTTACGACACAACCATTCTTTACATAACGGGATCCTCCCTCACCCCCTCCCCTTAAATTAAAAGGGAAAGGAAAATTTTATCTTGCAACGTAACATGATGAGTTCAAATAAGTATCGATAGAATTACAAGGAACGGTGACGAATTTAACTGACATGGACAACAGAACTTAGAATTCTCTGCTTGGAAAAGCAAACGAACTGAAATTTACAAGTTTTTATAATCTCATTTGTAACTTTCTGCTACTCAAGATAACAGTATGGACTATACAACACTAACAGAATTCTTTGCGCTATTTTTAGAACAACCAGACACAACTGTACCAGAAAGAAGAGAAGATAACAAGTCTCATCCATGGGAAGAACAACAATGCAAACATAAAAAAAACATGATAATGGAGTTAATACCTTCAATTCTTTGAAGCAGTTTCTTGACTTTCTGTTTACACCCATCACAATGTATGTTGACTCTGAGAACACAGGTCTGTAGACAAAAATAATGAGAAAGAAGGCAAGCAACAAGAACAAAAAGAAAGTCTCTTAAGGAAAAGACCAAAAACGAACTTTGCTCAAGTTACGGAAAAATAAATAAAAAGATACAAGTGGTCTAAGAAAAAAGGCAGAAAGAATGTGGTTGAAAGAGAGGCAGAGAAGGACCTGGATCTTGAGTAGCTTAAAGTCTTCATCTTTAGTCATTTCTTCAGCAGCGATGTTTGGAATGAAAGAGCCGCTCTCACACACACACACTCTCAGCTAGAAAAGATGAGAGAAAAGTTAAAGCAACACTATATATCTTAACAACAAGGCAGTGGCTAAAGTAAAGGTAAAAGGACATATAAAATGCGGGTTTCTAGTTATACAAACTAACTATAAGAAAACATAGATTCTTCTTTCTTTTTTCTTTTGCTTTCAGCTTTCAAAAACAAACAAAAGAAATGCACATGGGTTTTTCTTTTATAAGTACTATTATATTATATTGAATCCAAAACCAAAACCAAAACCAAGACCAAATGCCAATGCTAAAGACAACTAAGGAGGGATAGAGAAGGTACAGTAAAGAAGCAAATGGAGAATCACAAGTCAGAGAGAGTAAAAAGTGGGTGGTAAAGAAGAGAGAGAGGGAGAACCGAGGGGATGCCCTGCTTCTCTGAAATCTGAAATCTGAAATGATGTGATTTAACGTTAAATACTGAGTAGAGAAAAACAATAAAAGAAGAACAGCGACTTGACAGGCCGACTTCTATCCCTGCTCTGTTCGTCACATGTGTGTTCTTTTTTCTTTATTTATTTATACCCCTCCGTAATCGTATGAATGTGAATATTTTTTCAAGAATACTTTGCTTTAAATGGGTTTTTTTTTTTTTTATGTAGTCAGTTCATCGACTGCTGAAGATGATAAACTTAAAGGATTTTTGTTGATGTAGTCAGTTCATCGACTGCTGAAGATGAACTTAATTGCTATCAAGCACAAATCTCCTACAAGACGAAGCTGTGAAAAAGTGGCCCCAAGTCTTGGAATTCTTCAAAAAGGAAAAACGAATTGAATCTTAACTTTGTCATCTCTCTTCATATCCAAGCAAAATTTGAAGACTTGAAACATAAAAGCATTTGGTAGTAAATTAATGAAGTTACATCTGAAGAATAAGGCAGCATCTTTTCGCCTTGTTTCGTAAATACTTGGTAGGATTGAGAATTACAGTATTTTGCTATTTGCTTATATCAAAATAGTGATAATTATGTTAACATATTGAATTAAATTAGTTGATTTTTGGAAATATTCTTATTAAGAGTGTTTTACTCTAATAACTAAGAAATTAAAGGACGAAAAGATAATTACCTCCAAATATTATTACAAATTATTTAAGTTGTTACATTTTATTATTGTTTTCTTTCTGCCAAACTTTAACTTGGTTAATATGAAAAAATAAGTATTAATAGTAATTATTATTATTATTATTATTTTATAATTTATTTTTTATTAAAGTTATAAACTTATTTTTTGTGAAATTAAATATATAAAATATAAAATTTTATAAAAATATTTAAAATATAATACTTGTTTCTTATAATTTTTTTAAAATATGCCTTGGTAAATTATTGATATCATTTAATTGTTAAATTAGCTAATATAGTTATTGGTAAGCCAATTACTGATATCGTTAATAAAATCAGTTAGAAAGCGGACGCATTGCGTGGAATTGAGAAAGAGGACTTTCATGATTTGCTAAATGACAAGGCTAGTGGTGGGGAGTTGGTAAAGAGTTTTCTTTGACTTAAATGAAGTTTTGGGTTCAAACCGAATTTAATTGAAATCCTCTTAAAAAAAAGTTGAATCTCTTTAGAATTTGTGCAGGACATACAGAATTTATGTCGAACCAGACTAGACTAGTTGCATCTAATTTTTGATGACTGGTGAAATTGCATGAAGCATTAGTTAGTACAGTGAATATCTTTTCAAATTACGTGTTGATAGATTTGGTATATATGTGATTGTACAACATGAAGAAAGTGTTGTGTCAAAATTTTCATTGCGTCAATGATGAAAGATCTTGTCAAGTACTAAAATTTCTTTGATTTGATTTGTATCATATCTCAGCTCATTCACGGCAATCTCTTTAGGTCAGGCCCACTTGAAGCATTGAGACCAAAAATATATTAAAATATCTTTCTTAACTTGTAATTAATAATTCTAATCATCCAATAAACAATATTCTAAAAAGTTATAAAATTATGTCATTCCATTTGTATCACACGACTGTAATTCACAATTAACTATAATGTTTTTAAATATAACACCATTATTACATTTTTTAATATAATCAAAATATTAAAAATCATAAAGAATTAAGGAAAAACTGTACTTACTATCTTTAAAGTCCTTATCCGATTCGTTCTTAAAGGCCTGGGAAACACATCCGCATACAACAAAAGAACGTGAGCTTTTGCAGTTATAAAATAGGCGAGGCAGGGAGGGCTGGTGCACCTGAAAAGGATGGTGGGAAAAAAGACCAATTACAACGTAAAATGAACTCCACTTTTTTGACCTTTCACAATTCCCAAACAAAATAGTTTTTTTAAATATTGTTTTGTGGGTATTGACCAAAGTAGCACGCAATCACACAAAGGTCTTTAAAGTGTATAGAGTTTTAGAGTGAGTTGGGTCCATCATTACTTGCTTCCTGGCGCCTGCAGATTCCTATGCATGCTGTCTCAGAAACCAGCCCCTCTTTCTTTCTCCTTTCTGTCTTCAACCTTTCTCTTTACTACCTTTACTTCTGCATCAAGTCTCTCTCACTCTCCGATACCTTTATTTGGTTTTTTTCCCACCTTCGTAATTACCTTAACTGCCACTCACCTTTTTGGTTTTTTCTTTCCAAATTCCTAGAAATGAGGGTGAAAATGAAAACAAACTTCTCTTTCCGCTGACGGAACTTATTAGTGTTGGTACGATCAAGATGAGTTTGTCGGGGTTTTGGACCGGGCTGTGAGTCTCAGAAATTTATGGGTTTTAGGTCGGAGAAGGGGTCCACCTGCCTTTTTGTGGATCCCATGTCCCAGACTCATTATTCACTCTAATCTTTTCTTGGGACCCATTCTAGATCACTCTTCGTACATTCTTACACCTATGATTCTTCGTGCATGTGTTCCGAGTAAGAAACAACAGGAAAGAAAGAGATCCAAGGATAAGAACAGCAATTTTGAGATATTTTCTTGACATTTGTTCGACTTTTCCAATTCAAATTAAACCTTTGAGAGTTTACCAACTCTCTGGGATCTGTCTTTCTGCGGGAGGATCATGCATTTCTTACCTTTATAAAGCATGCAACAAACAAATGACATCAACTCCTGTTTCCTAAATTGTATGATGAAACTCAGAGTTTTAAGTTTCTATAGAAATGGATCGCATTAAGTCCGATGTAAAGTAGTTTAGATTGGTTTGGCGACGTTAAGCAATTTAGTCCATTTAATTGATATTCCTGCTGGTACGAGTAAAAACTTGCAGTCGGCCACTATCGACGCCATAAGCATAGGACACAAGTGATTGAACAAACCCTACCTAATACACAGCCAGCACCAGCTCTCTCCAGCCACTTCAATTTTGTTATTTTTCAGTTACTTTCTCAACGTAGTTGCTGGAATACTGTTGAGGTTGGGGAAATAATAGACTTTTGTTTCTCAGAACTTAATATTGATGTATGACTAAAAGATTTGCATATACAATTGATTTTTACTGTCTTGTTAACTTCTCTGTTTTTGTTCTTTTCAGAGATCAATAATCACATTTTCGCCACGTCCAAAGAGTTAAAATAAGGTCTCGGCACAGGCTGTTGACAATCAAACAAAGGTTGTTTTCTCATTCCCAAGCTCTTCCTTCCGGGGCTATTGACAGAGGGATATATTCAAGATATGGGAATGGTTTATTTCGTATTCATTTGCACCATCTTAATTATCACATGTTTTTTAGGGATAATAATTTTACCAGTGTTTAACATTTTGATTTTTTTTAAAAAAATTAGTGTCCAATTTTTATAATTTTTAATTTAATTTTAAAAATTTTAAAACTCGACTTCAGGATCAAAGAGGACGACATTTTATGTTTTAATAGGGTTCACGTCGTTCAATTGTTTAGTGAATGGATTGTTATCAATGGATTAAACGACAAGCCGCCAATGCCTAATTATGTTTTGTTTGTGGAAATGGGCATGGAGGATCCCAAATTTACGATACTTGGTTGATCGATTCATCTAGGTTGAGACTTGCATGACAGCCCACTAAGCCGCTGCCGAATGCCAAGTGATGGGAACCTGAGCTTGTGAGATTCGCCCACATACAAGTCTCGAGAGAGTGTTATGTGTTGATAATGGTACGGGATGACAAAGACTACGCATGATATATGTTCAAGCATTCTTTCATGAATTGTGTGATAAGTGTCTTACCATGTTAAACCTGCAATAACCTTAGCATTTCCAAGCAAAAGACATGCTTTAAACTTTGTTTGTAGACGTATAAGTATAAATTGTCCTCTAAACCATACCATGCACATACTAGGAATATGATAATCAGATAAGTTATTTAGTTCTTCAATTCTTGGGAGTGATGAAAAAAAGAACAATTCAAATGCACTGCATTAAGGTTCTGGAGGAACAAAAAGTAACTTTTGAGTCTGATTTCTCCTGGCCAAAGGATAAGGTTGGAATCAAAATGATTTTTCTCCTAAATTTTCTAAATCATGCTTTTGTTCTTCATTGATAAGCAATGCCCAAAGGAAATGATGATATGGATAATTACAAAATTTTTTCATTTTTTATTTTCTGAAAGTTAGGATCACTAAAATTTTATAAAATAATTAACGCATAAATCATAACACAGTAAGAATCATAATTAGTGCCTTATTCCGAAGCTTGATTATATTCTTATCGTATCTCTCGAACTTTTTCGATACTAGCTTATCTCAACCACCGCAACTACTCAAATGTCTAACCTCTAACAGTATTCACATAACAAGTCGAGATAACTCTGCAACTATTCCTGAAAGAGTTAAACAAGGAGTATTGATTCTATTAGAACCTAAGCCTATTTCTAATAAGTTTTTGACATTTTAGTAATTTAATTGAAATTAAATTCTATTATGCTCAAATAAGATCCAATATCTCATATTAATCCTTATTTGTTAAATATCTCATATTTAATTGTGAAATTTCTTAAACTTTACATTTAAATCCAACTTGATTAAAATATCTTTACTTTTTTCAACTCGTTATTTATGTGTGGCTTATTAGATTCTCAAATATGTTGGCAATTGATACAAATTATAACCCTAAATCATATTTAGGAGTAAACAAATTAAACTCATTTAATTTATCTTTAATTCTCTAATTTAACAGTTTATATCTATAGATCAAGATTGACATTAAGTAACACATCATGACTACCCAAATATTTTTGGAATATCAAAGCAATTTTAAATAACTTTGTTGTGCATGATTTTTTCTTAGAATTGAATCATTTCATCATACAATGTTCCGATTATATATAGAGCATGAAATTAATGTCAACTTTATTTTGAGTCCAATCATATTAGGTCTTCACCATTACTTATTGATTCAATTAATGACATTTGTAAACTATTTGCAAAATGTCATTCTACCTTGGCCAAAGATTTCTCAAGTCAATACTAATCAAGAACAACCAAACATTATCCCTAATTACTTTAGGGTAATGAATTATTTTAGATGATAAACCATATCTTGATTACTCAATTACTTTCATATAGTTTATGTTACATCCAATGATTACTGACTAAACTAACCATAATTACAATAAGTTATAAGTAGTATCAAAACATAGCAATCCTTATATAAGATAACTTTGAAAATCTCAAGTTACAAGATCACTTATACTATCATCACAATGAAATTTTCTATAGATATACAAGTAATGTTCCAAATAGATTTTTCATATGAGATCAGTTCAGTGAATTTGTTTTCTAACAAGCACTCACACGTTGGTTTAAGTATCTTCATACTTTAATGTATGAGATTGATTTCATTCATAAGAAAAAAATAATGTGTTAGTCTTTTTATGTTTTATTAATGTCTAGTCCTAATATAACAATGACTAAGAATAATTTAGGGATAACATATAAATGCAATATGAATCTCATAACTATAATCTCATCATAATTTTATTTCTAATTTATAATTATCCCATGGACTTTATCATATATATATATAAATATGTACAAGATAAAGATTGCCATTAAATTATTTTGTCACTAACCTATAACTAACCGATTGGTTATAGGGCACAAACCAACAATCTCCCACTTATACTAAGCCAACCGTTTTAAGTATCTTATACTATATCACCATATGACGATTATGCTACTGTTGGGACGATGGCTTAATAAGATAATTTTATAGGATTCTCTGTTATGAGAATTTGTTTAAATCTTACAACTTTCATCTTAATTAATTATCATCATAATTAAGAAAATTTTCCTAAAAGCATCTTTGGATATTTTATGAGACCTTAGCTCATTTTACATGTTCAATGACTCTAATGTTTCATGTTTCACAATACATTACTGTCTTAATAAATGCAAAGAACTATATCAAATTTATTAAAGAACTTATTAATCCAATTAATCATTTCCACTAAATGAAATATATATATGGATTCATTATCAATTATTGCTTTATTGGAACCTTTATATTCTTTAAATAATATTGTTCTAAGTAAAATATACTTTAATTAGGATTTACTTCTAAAGTTAATATCCTTATTACCTTGAACTCAAATATCAACTCATACATAGAATAATAGATATCTTTAATACTTCACAAGTTTCATATATCTCAAATACTAAACATCTTTAATACACTATCTATGTAATTGAACTTAGAACTGGTAAACAACTTCCATGCTATCTCTATAAATCTAATTCCTATAATCAAGTTGTTATCTTTTTATATCCAACAAGAATTGTTCTTGGACAATTGTATTTTCAACAATTGAAAATTAAAATTGTTGTCTTCTATGACTAATGTGTCTCTACATATTTTTACTAAAGAAGACAACTATACTTCTACTAACCTTCTTATAAAGGAAAACAATACTTCCACTAACCTTCTTATAGACATGATAAACTCAAAATCATTACCAAAACAAACTATTTGAATTCATTATGAAAGTGAATTTTTTTAATGTGTCATATCCTTTCAATTATACATTAAATTTATCAACAAAGGCATTAGTTCTAATTAGATTTATTATTCTGATATTTTAACTTTTAAAATCTTATGTTACTCCCACTACTTATCTTAAGAACCATTCTCCTATAAGTATACATTGAATTAAACAATATGTTCAATATATCTATAAGATTATATCTAACCTTTTGGATATCTCATAAACTTTAGTACCTTATTTAGTTTTAAACTTAGTGGATAATACACGCTTCATCTAAGCATCACATCCTAAATCATTAACTTTAACTCTTTAAAAGACAACTTTTCATATCTAATATGAAATCTTGCTAATTGATTCAATTGGAACTATTAAAAGTAAGTCATTGCACTAAGCATATTTATAGGAAAAATATTATTGCATTATACAATATCTCATATTGTATTTTCCTCCTTACATAAATCCATATTTTATGTAATTTTATTGTGAAGGTATTCACCAAAGAATCTCATTTCTTATAGATAACAAAAAATTTAAAGAAAATTTTGATTACATGCAAGCCTTACACAATATAAGAATGCATTTTAGATTAAGATGTTCTATGACTATCAATCTTATAGGAGATTATTTGATAATAAATAAATTGATTACCAGTGGATTTCTCGTAGGTATTTAACACACTTTAGAGATTATACTAGTTAGCCTATATCAGTGTTAAAGGGTGTAATTTTAAAAGATTACTAGTAAGAGACTATAGACATCAAAGCATATAGAGATAAGAGATATGCCTTTTATTTGTTGGGAGGAGATGAAGGGGCACAATATGAAAAGTTGTGAG
The DNA here is from genome assembly GCA_027563575.1 of Erythroxylum pedicellare. Classification (NCBI taxonomy): domain Eukaryota; kingdom Viridiplantae; phylum Streptophyta; class Magnoliopsida; order Malpighiales; family Erythroxylaceae; genus Erythroxylum; species Erythroxylum pedicellare. The sequence goes on from JAOQMP010000208.1 coordinate 9,940,078, forward strand.
GGTACTTCTTGGTAGTGATGGAATGCAACAGGGATTGTTGGCTATACATCAAATCTCCTCATGGTGTTTTTGACTTATAAAACAAGTGCCTTGGATAAATAAAATCTAGGTTTATTAATGTTTGTACAATGATGGTTTTCATTTAAAGACAAGCTATAGTGATTGATGGCCATTATAAAGGATCCAAATAATAATATATTTCTATTGACTTGGAATCTTATACAAGTTGAGAACAAAGAGAGCTAAAAATGGTTTTTAGGAAGCTTATTGGATGATATTGGCAGTGAATGGTCCTGGGTGTTCACAAGTAATAAACATAAGGTAACATAATGAAATATTCTTACTGTAAATTTCATGTTCCCCTTTTTTTCTTATTGACCTTATATTTATCATATGATACAAGGTCTACAAGAATTGGTTGGGCATAAATACACATATTTGGACCATTGTTATTACTTTAGTCATTTGTGGGCCAATTTATAAAGCAAGTATAAAGTGTTAGCCATCTAGAAGGACTAGATCTGGAGTATTGCTTCAGATTGTACACAACAAGTTTATAAATGATAAAAGAGTAAAAGAAAGAGCATGAATAAGGATGTTGATGATTGGTTGGCAAATATTCCTTATGAGAGATGGTATAAACATGCATTTAACAGACGATGTAAGAGCTATTTGTTATCAAACAACACAATATAGTGTTTCAATGCATATTTGAGGCATGCATGAGACAAACTAATCTTGAATTACTTAAAAGTGATGAGAAGAGCTACTATGAAAATATTTCATTAGGTGTAGCAAGGAATGGTTGCTTACAACGATAAGATATGTCCTAACATTATGTCAAAGCTAGAAAAAAAAAAAAAGAAGGCTATAAATTATTTGCCTTATTTTGTAGGTAATAACATCATTTGCATTTCATACCTAATTACTCAAATGATACTAATACCTTAACACCTTTACAGTAGGTGATGGAAAATTTAAAATTGAGCACTATACGCATGACCATCATATTGCGAACCTTGAAAAAATGAATGAAAATGTAAGATATGGAAGTTAACTGGGATCCTATGTAGCCATATCATTTTAGCGATTTTTTAGAGAAAGGAGATCCTAAGGATAATATGCACTGGTATTGCAACAACAAGAAGTTGTTATTAGAAGAGTATTAATCCAGTACCAGGTGAGCAGTTCTGGCCTATAATTAAAGAAGACCATGGATAAAAGATCAATTCTCCCTCGTAAAAGAAAAAAGCTAGAAGGCCAAAAAAAAAGGAGAACAAAGGAAGTTGGTGAAGGTAAGAAGGTCATAATTATTTCAACAAGGACTGGTGCCCATATAATTTACAAGAAATGAAAACAAGCTAGACATAATTGAAGAACTTGTAAGATGCCAGGACCTGGGTCAATTACTATGAATGAAATGATGGTGCATTTATTTTTTGATATTAAAGTAAGAATGTAAGTGATATATCAACTGATATCATTTTTTAAATGTAGGGCGAAGTGCACATGCCTTCTCAAGAAAGCAATGTAGTAGATAGATCACAAAGAAAGTGAAAGGAGCCTTTTTAAGAGTATGGAGCAAAGAGGAAGGCAACCAAAGTTGGAAGATTTGACATTTTGACAAGGTTAAGAGAGAGGAAGGCTAGACTAGCAAAAAGAAGTAGGAGTAAAGGATATATATAGCTAGCTTTTAGTCCTTTATGTTTTTGAAACTTATGAAGACTATTTTATCATATTTTAATTATTTATGGAAAGTTTATGTGGTATATTTTATATACTCATTTTCTCTTTTAATGTATGTAATTACAACACCTTGTGTAAGGAATCATTTTGTTGATATTGTAAATTTATTGTCTACTTTTGAATTTATAGATTGACTTATGTGTATGTAATTACAACACCATGTGAAGGAAATGATTTCATTTTTCTTTTGATTTTAAATTCAAAGCCATATCTATATACGCAGTGGCATGAAATAAAATCACTATTCACTTTCATTAATCTAATACATATTGTCATACAAACGACATAATTTAAAAAAAAGGTTAAATACAATTAATATCATCTCCATGTCATGTACATTCACATACAAATTGTTACACTAGTCATAATCCAAGACAATATCATCAAGCCCCATATCCAACTAAGTTTACTATCTCTCTAATTAAGTTTACCATCTCCCTTTTGTTTATTGCATGTCATGTTCATCTCCCTTAAGGAATTTATGATATCTAAACTTTTTGGAGTACTTTTTTTATCAATCCACTCAAAGAAATTACAACATTCCTTTCCCTACAATAAAAAGGATAATGGTCATATGTTTGTTAGAATCCTTATAATAAACAAGATATTATACATAGAATTTACCATATATTTTGGACATCTATAAAATATCCTTTTAAGGTTCTTTAATGTTTAAGAAGTTTGTAAATGAGTTTACAACCCACTATTGCAATGCACATGGACTCGTTATTGCACACTTGCTATTATTGATGTCAATGATTTTATATATCAAATATAGTACCAATTTAGCTTTTCTGAGAAACTTTATATAATGTATATCCATTAACTTAGCATGAAGCTATAAGTATACGTCATAAGACTAATTAATAGAGAAAATTGAATTGATTATTATGGAGACAGTGATGAGTATGTTGCAATTCTAATTCCTTATATTCAATGATGTAAGTCACACATATATTTTTTTGATATCCTAGTGCAATGTGGTTGCACTTATTTTGCTTATGGGCAAATACTAATCATTACTTGATTGAGAGACCTAAATATTTGCATTATTACACCTAATTAGTTTACATCTAGTATGAAAATAGTCTCTCTATCAGTTATGGATAAGGTTACATACTACTATATCTCCTCAGACCCGTGTATTAGCAAGACCTTCATTGTGTTATTGTTGTTGTAATTTGCATCTAATATAGGCCTCATTATTGCACCTTCAAGACTTCATGCTAGTAAATTATATTCTTACCTAAATTATATCACTATCACTTGACTATATTTGTATTTTAACTTAATGAATTACTTATTAACCCCCAACACCCTTTACAAAAGAAAACTAAAATTTATTTATAGCAGGATGGTTCACCAATGGAGAGATAATTAGCATAAGAAAATGAATGACTTATAGAATTAGTGTGCAAATGAATTCAAATATTAAAACTTACTTACAATCTAGTCAAAATGAAATTACGATCAATGGTCTATTATACTCAAGAAATATGCATTACTACACTTGTTCAACCTCTTCAAACTCATTTATATCATTTACTTAATAACTATGGGCACAACAATAAAATTAACAATTAATGTGAAAATCGAATGACCACGAATACAGTCTTTGTTAGACACTAAAAATTAAGAATTAGGTCCTCAATGTTGCATTAGTATGAAAGAAAGTCATTAATACAATGACAAAACTAGAAACAAATAATAATAAGATAATGCAAAATAATCAGATCATATAAAAATCAAGCATATTGAATAGAAGCATAATAAAAGTTTATCTTTTTCCTAGAATAACTCTAATTTTTCAAAACTTATAACTAGAAACTCATTTTCTTTTATAATTATGCCTTACATATATTTACTAACCGTTTCTATAAACTAGCAAATGCATTGCACTAGAAGAAAACATAAAAAAAATGGAAGTTATCGGAATGAGATAATACTAAAAATTGAAATTAGTCGCTGCTTCTTAAAATCAACATTTTATTTCCACTACTTCCAAAAAAGAGATTTGGAATCATTCTTTCTTTCATTTCCCAATAGATTGAAAGGAAACTTGGCCCTAATTTGAAGAAGGTCTAGTTTTATTTGGGAGATGATAGAACTAAACATCATTTTGGCTTCATATGACATTATATGGGTTGAGAAAAATGACGCCATATAAACTTAAGCATTGTGTAGGTTATTTAACCCACTTAACATCATTTTTATATGGCAAGAATATGCCATATAAGCTTCAAACAATTCATATGACGTTATTTTTTCATTTAGAAATAAGGTTTTTAACGACAAATAGATGGTAGAGGAACATACAATATATTAGATAAACCACAGGGTTAGTGTTTGATAGTTTTTAAAAAATGAGGGACTAATGTGATAATTTATCAAACTAAAAGGGGTTCTAAGAATTTAACCCCAAAAATTATTCTCTCTTTGAAAGCACTAGGCACTATTCACATATATAATTATTGTCTATATGAAATAGTAACAGTTATTTCTTTTAGATCAAGGTAGTTTGAGATAAAAGTAATAGGAACCAAATTGAAGATTGTGAAGTTTAATGAGAATAATTTCTCATTATAGAAGTTGAAGATGAAAGGTATTCTTACAAAAGATAATTTCCTTACAACTATTAACGAAAGATTGGTGGACTTTGTAAATGATGGATAAGAAGTTTATTTAGTTTTGCTAATTGGAATTATCTATTTTATCTTAGCTATATTTTGGTGCTTAATAGGAAAATTAATATTTGTTTTCTAGGAGGTGACAAGTGGAGAGTATATCAAATTGGAGCACTATTAGTCAAAATCACAAATTTTGAAAAAAATAGATAGAGTACTATAGTAGATAAGGCGAGATCATGCCTAGTGCCAAATTCACCTTAAGAGTTTGAATTCAATTAGGAAACTTATTTCCATCCCTATTACGTAGGGATTTGGATTGGCTTAGTTAGGAATCTTTGCAAGATAGAATTAAGTCAATTTTAAGTAGGAAAAGAAGATAAAAACATGCCCAGTAGCTTCCATATCATTCTATTTCATTTCTTTGCAGTTTTCTTTCAACATTTCTTCTTTTCTTGTATTTTTGGTGCTGGAACTAAAGTGATGTGTGGCTAAATCCAAATACTATGATTAAAGAGGATTTAAAACTTTAGTTATAACCTTGTGAGGTTTTGTTCTTAACCTATTTTTATTTTAATTCAAGTATTTCTTATTTTGTATTCTTATATTTCATGAATAATTAATATTGACTGATTAGAAAAAATAATTTAGTGTTGATACTTTGACTACTCTATTCTCTCGTCTTACATTGTTGGGTTATAGAATAGAGTTATATTTACATGTTTAACATATACTTCAAAATTTACCTAATTCATATGATCAACTCATCATCAACCTAACCAATAATCTTATTACAAACTATTTAGGGTGTGCTTGGTTCACTTGGCAGAATAGTAATAGGAATTATAATGAATATAGTGACGAATAAACATGGATATAGTTTCCATTCCTCACTATATT
>JAOQMP010000208.1:9949912-9963891 GCA_027563575.1 Erythroxylum pedicellare
AGGACATTGACTTATTCAAGTCTTCTTTCCTCTTTGTTGTCTTGGTCTCTTATCATATTCTAACGCTCCATCTTCAAATATTAATGACAATACATAACAAAAGGATCTCTGTATTCACTGCCTTATACACATGCGCATACTTTATATATCTGTCTAAAATGAAGCACTAACATTGAAGAATCACTAACATTGAACAATTTTTGGGCGCAGAAGAACGTTAGAGAAAGGTAAGTAAATGGGCAAAGCAGATCTGAACCTGGAAGGGTGCTAACGGGTATTAGACTAGGGACTAAGGTCCTAGGGATAGTACAGGCTAGGCTCCTGACTCTTTCATGTCACACAAAAGCTAATTGATTATCATGCACATAGCAACCTCTGATTGGTGAATGGATAAATCTTTCACACAAAGAAACAGTTAAAAAGTAAAAGGGGCCGTAGCGAAGATACTTCCATGGCTCTGCTGCCTCACAACTTTTCCTTTTGACGAGTCAATGAGAGAATTTTTTGGTATACACGTGAAAAGATTTTTAATATGTAAGGATTTTGAACACAACCACAGAGGAAATCTTTCCTGATATGATAATTCAATTTCAATCATGAAAATATCTTCAACTGTCCACTTGGACTACAATGGAAGAAAGTCCACTTGGACTACAATGGAAGAAATTCCTTCTTATCATCAGTAAAACATTCTCTTCAGGATGTTCTTCCCAGCCATCTCTCAAACAGTACGGCCCTTATCAGGATCAAAGCAAATAAACGAGATGCTTCATCGCTAATAGCTTTATTTTTCCACTTAATGTCTCACAAAGCAAGGCTGCGATGCTTTGGAAATAATATTTGATTTTCTTTATATATGCTTAATGTTTAACTCGGCAAAATGACAAGAAATTATGAGTACTGCATAGTGCATTCAGGGGAAGTATGTAGGTTCTTTTGTTTGAACATGCTTATGATTCATTATTTAAATATATGTGAAAAATCTAACTTACCCAGATCCTCAAAACGTCATGTATGGTGATATAGCAGCGATCATCGATGGGAGGTATAATGTTCTACTTCTTACAAAGCAACAGTTAGTAACATAATTGCAAGGAAAACCTTAGGCGGATAACTTTTCCAACATCAAGAAGTCAACCGGTAAGTGAAAGTTCTGTAACGTGGAGAATATCTAAACAAAAGATGTCTACTCAATGGAAATCTAGCTTAATGATTTGTGCAGGACTAAGATGCAGTCGTTGGTATGTGCATACATGAACTCCTCTCAGGTGTTTTAAGGTAGTCCCCTTATATTGATTAAATGCTGTTTTCATCATTCGAGTTTGTATTCATTCCTATCACCTTCTGAGGTCTACCAATTACTGTCCAGGTGTTGAAGTCGATACATACAAGTACAACCACACTCTTTTTAAACAGCAAGATCTTGCTTCTGGCCATTACCGAGTAAGAGAAGGGACAAGAAAAATCATAATGTTATCCGCATAATTCAAAGACAACTCTAATCGAGTATTTTTAATGTTTTCTAAAGCAAGTAAGATACAATAGAGGAAAGTTTACTTGGAACGTGGACGTCTTGAAAGGCTAACGTAGATGGTGGTTAATCATGTAATTAAGTCCCTTAAGTTAACAGGCATCCTCCAGTCATATGAGCAACCACACGTGTCAGATACCCGGATGGCTGAGACGACATTATTATATGATATATCTTTACTGTCAATGTCATCTTGCAAGATCACTAATTTAATATTTATCCAAAGTATTATCTTATTATGGACCCAGTTCATCAAATAAACATACATTAATTCCATTTCCACTATCGCCAACTTAATTCAATCTAACAATTCATCAAAATTATATATATAAAAAAAGCTTTTGGGTCTGTTCTTCAATTACTCTTGGTTATGGATTAATTAAAATATACCACCTTTTTTTCTGCGTCTTTCGGCAAATAACAACAGAAGTATGAGCTCATATGATCCAAGCATATCAAATGCAAATCTGACAAATCCAATGCATATTTAGATGATGTTCAATAAAGTGGTGGCCAAGGAAAATGGATTGGAGAGTAGAATGTTGATCAATCAAATAAATCATGAAGATTGTGTCTCTTTTTGAAGAAACTTTACTCCTATAGTGCTAGCCCTTGTCCGACATACCAACTATAGTTATTCTTCCCCTTTTGTGGGACAAGATTTCATTGCATTCGTATGAATATTATATAGATTTTTGTGTCAATTTAATTATCTTTAGCACCGAAATTGCCTGTCCACTGAACACTAAATACATATTATTTAACACAATATGTAATTATTTAACACAACATGTTCTCCATATCGTTTTCACAGTAAGGATAGGGTTGAAATCAAGGGCTAATGGCTCCTTTCGCTGATGGTTACAAAAGGGTCTCTATGCATCTCGTTGTCGCATTTCTACTAGTTCTCAGTTCGCTAGTGCACAGACACGATGACGTTTTGTTGAGTTCTCAATCATTACTACAGTCAGTCGGCAATTGCAAGTATTTGTCTCCTCCGAGAAAAAAGTGAAAGTCATAGTGATCATTTAACGTGATACAGTGTACAAATTAACAATAATCAGTATGAGTTTCCTTTTTTTTTTTTTTCAATATGTGAGTCATGTCAGTCTAAACTTGTGAAAGTATTATGAGATGTAATCACAAATTGGAACATGAGTTTTACATTTATGGATTTTACATCCCACATCTCACTGCTAATCTGGATTAAAATTTTGCTAGCATATAAATCTTAAAAGTAGTAAGTGATGTGTATTTATTTTTAAAAATGGCATACTATCTGAATTACACCACTATTTAAGAATATTTTTCAAATTTTTTTTATTTAAAATATTAGTTGGAGAGGCTGGACATTATTTTTTTTCAAGAATATAACTTGAATTTTTATTATAATAGAATATCTTTGCATTTAAATCATATCTTAATGCTCGCTTTAAAACTATGTCTTAACTCAAATAAGTATTGTATCAAATTTTAGTTACCAATATCTTAAAATTAAATTTATTTAAAAAGATCACCATGATAATTTGGTTTAAGTAGGTAGTTCATTAGAATTAAATTTGAAGGCATAAGTAGTTGAATATGAAATCCATAATATAACCAATTTAAGTTATATTGGAATAGTTTTTACAAATATGTGACCATAGTGAATACTAAGTACTTAAAAATCCTAGGTTAACTACCAAAAAGAGCCCAAATTTTTGTTAAATTTTCAATTATAATCCGAACTTTAAAAAATAGCAATAAAATGCCGAAACTTTTAATTTTTCTCAATTCTAGCCCAAACTTCAAAAAGTAGCAATAAAATGTTCAATTTTTTAATTTTTTTTAAATTCCAGCCCAATGTTAGTGTTTTCGTTAAGTTTGCTGACATAGTTTACTACGTGTTTCAAAAACCTTAACCATTAATACACGTCGTCCAAAATTAACACAACAAAGAAAGATTAATGAAATGATATCGTTTAATCGCATAATTTAAAAAGACGTCGCTGTTTAAAAATGACCTAAATCAGATTACGCAGTCCCGACGATCTTTCCTTTTGATTTCGGTTATTTCCTTCGTTTTTAGTTTATTATCTCGACACTCTCACCCTTCAATTTTCATATTATGTAGCCTCGACGCCCTTACACCAAGGGCTAGGAAAACAAACTAGAAACGAAGAGCTTACGAGTGCAGTATGTTGTAATGTAAGAGTAGTTTGAGGTTTCAGAAGAACAAATAGAAAACAAAGGGCTGAGGGCATCGAGAGAATTACAGATAACATCAGGCTAGAATTGAAGAAAAATGAAAGTTTAAGTATTTTATTGCTCCTTTTTGAAGTTTAGGATAGAATTGAAAAAATTGAAAGTTTAGACATTTTATTGTTACTTTTTAAAGTTTGAGCTATAATTGAAAAATTAATGAAAGTTTGGACTTTTTTTAATAATGAACCCTAAAATCCTTGATGTTGTAGATTATAAAGTAAAGGCAAATTGCACAAATTTATATAATGCAAACCCCTAGTTGGATAATTCCCATAATCGCTATACAAGGAATTAGAAAGTAGCTCGGTCAGTAAAGTTGCTTTAATGCATTTTAATGAGTCATTATTTACCTAAATACGTGGATAAATTTTAAATTAATCTGTAAGGATGAATTTCTAATATGATAATTTCTTTTTAATTTGTATGCCCAAATCAACTTTAAGGCTCACTAATCTCAATACATGCTAATTTTTAGTTCATGACAACATTGGGAGTCAACAATACAACTCTTTAAAAAATCAATAATAAAACACTCTTTAACTTTAACTAACAAATCAGTATGAGAATAAGAAACTTAATAACGAAGCAAGCGTTAAGGATTTACAAAGTTTAATCCTGAACAATTGACCCTTGCTCGAAACAATATCTCACCTCTTTCCTACAAGTTGTTTCACCAAGTTTCAAGATTGAAAGCAAAGTTGATGTATCAATTAACAAGCTCTCAACCTAACCCAAAAGATGAGAATTCTTTTCTACTTACTCTCTCTTTGTTTTGTCTTACATTTTTCAAAATGTTTTGGAGTAATTAAACCTATATCTTTTTCTCTTTTATATTCCGAAATAGGTTTTCTTTAACACATTACATGGTTATATACACGGTCGTATAAGTGACTATGTCTCTACTAGCATCGCCTAAGTTGCAGATATACATAGTTAGAAAAAGTTACATAGTAGTCACATACGGTTGTTTATGTTATGAACATAGGCATGTACACAATACATTCTCACTCGTCACGTCTTTCAACACTTGATCCTAGAGACTTACACAATTGATCCATATAGCCATGCAAGTAAAGCACACAAGCGTGTATTATCCTACACGAACTTATCTATCTAGAAAAGCTTGATTTAACCCAATTATGAGGAAGACACATTATGATTCAGCATTTACTTGAAAGACATCGCAACCCAACAAGCTTAGCACAAAGCTTATGCTTGTTTATGAGAACCACTTTAGTCAACATATCAACATCATTAATGTCCATATGATTCTTATTCAATATCAATTTTTGCTTCTTAATCATAGATCTCAACTAATAATATATGACATACAAGTGCTTTTTACGGGAATGATATATAGTATTTTTGCTCAAGTCAATAGCATTTTGACTATCACAAAATACTATATAGTCTTCTTGCTTCACATCCATCTCTCGAAAGAATCTTTTCAACTAGAACATCTCCTTACCAACTTCCAATGTAACTACATACTCTGCTTTAATCGTATATAAAGTCACACACTTTTGATGCTTAAATTGCCATGAAATGGCCCCATGCAAACTTGACTAGAAAAACTAAAGTACATTTTCTTTCATCAAGATCTCTAACCATATTTGGATCCATATAACATTTTAGAATTGAATCATCATCACTAAAAAACAAACTTCATTTTGACATACCTTTCAAGTATCTCAAAACTCATTTGACTACTTCTTAGTGAACCTTTCCTGGATTAAATAAGTATCTATACAGTAACCCAACAACTTGTGCAATATCTGACCTTGTATACACCATTACATACATAAGAGATCCTATTACACAAGAATATGGAACATAAGACGTACCATCTTTCTCCTTCTCTATTAAGGGACATGCATGCTTACTCAGCTTGAAGTGAGGTGCAGTGGTGTGCTAACTAGTTTGACTTGCTATATATTGATCCTTTCTAATACTTGTTCAATATATCCTTCCTGTATCAATCAAAGTTCCCTAATTTTATTGCCCCGACTTATTTCCATGCCTAAAATATGCTTTGCAGTTTCTAAATCTTTTATATCAAAATATCTAGACAAATCCTCCTTCAATTTTTGCATTCTTCCAATATCTTGACCCACTATTAGCATATAGAAGAAGAATAATGAAGTTCTCACATGTGAATTTCTTGAAATACATACAAGGATCAACATAAGTTTGCTTGTCACTATAACCCAATATAAAGCAGTCGAACTTCTAATACTACTACTTTAGAGCTTGTTTAACCCATATAAGCTTTTCTTCAACTTGCAAACCAGACTCTCCTTGCCTTTAGCTTTTAAACCTTCTAGTTGCTCCATGTATATGTCCTTTTCCAAATCTCTGTGCAAGAAGGTGGTTTTAACATCCAACTACTCAAGTTTAAGATCCAAACAAGTAGTCAAACCCAATACTATTCGAATTGAGGTCATATTAACCAGTATGAGAAGATTTTATCAAAATCTATGCCCTTCTTCTGATTGAACCCTTTCACCACTAGCCTTACCTTATGCTTCACTGCCTTATCACCATCTTTCTTTATCTTGAAAACCTATTTATTTTTCAGTACTTCAGTACTTTTTTTTCCTTTTGGAAGCTTCCCAGGCTCACATATATCATTCTTTTTTAGAGAGTTAATCTTTTCCTGCATGGCTATGAGTTATAGATCTTTGTCTTTCGATGATGCAACCTCTTGAACATTCTCAAGCTCCTTTTCAACAACAACCAACAAATATTCTGAACTCGAATATCTTATAAAAGGCCTTTTCTCCATTGTCGACCTTCGAAGCTATATATCATTAACTGTTGGATCCAATTGCTCCCCCTGCTTATTATCCTTAATGATTTTACCTTCAGCATTATTTGGGTGTGGTTCTTGTAGCTCATCACTACCAGGTTATACCTGATCACTATCAACTTGTGTTTGGTCACATACTTCATCTTCTTCACCTGTACATTGTTCAATAATGGTAGAAATTAGAGAATAATTAACAATATCATAAGATAAGCTGCTGTGAGTAACCTTATCTCCTCTTAGAAGATCAATACCTCTCTTGTGCTCTTGGAATACCAAATCCCTACTCCTAACAACTTTAAGCTTCTCTAGGTGATAGAGTTTGAAGCCAAGCTAATCATCACCATAGCCAACAAAGATGCAAAGTATTGCCTTTGAGTTAAACTTTTGTCTTTGATCTTTAGGAATGTGTTTAAATACCTTGCAGTTAAACACTCTTAGATGATGATATGTGAAATCTTTACATGTCTATACTCTCTCCAAAATCTCAAAATTCAAGGAAACTTATAGAGCTTGATTGATTAAATAAACCATAATTTTGACCGCTTCACCCTAAAATGTCTTCAGCAACTTGGACATTCTGAGCATATATCAAACCTTCTCCACAGTTGTTTTGTTAATCCTCTCAGTAACACCATTATGTCACAGAGTCCTAGGTTTGGTTTTATCTGGTATAATGCCATGTGATGTACAGCAATCTTCAAACCCCTTGGAAGTATATTCACCTCCATTATCTATTCGCAAAAACTTTAGTTTCTTTTAAGCTTCCCTTTCTACTATGATATTAAATTTCTGGAAAGTTTAAAATTTTTTAATATTTTCTTTCAATATGTATACCCAAGTCTTCTTCGAAGCATCATCAATAAATGTAATAAAATATTTGTTACCTTCCAAAGACTCCTCCTCAATTGGGCCACAAACATGTGAATGCATCGTCTCTAATATCTCCATCTTCCTTATAGATCTTCTCTTGAAAGAGACTCTATACTGCTTTCTTATTAAGAAATGATCACAAGGATTAAGTGGTAGGATGTTCTTGATTGGGATAAAGGATTTACTAACTAGTAACTTTAATCATTTCTAACTTATATGCCTAAATTGTCGATGCCATAGATTTGGAGAAGCTTCCTCTTCAGCTGTGTATACTTATCTACCATCACATGCTTTTAAATGTGTCTTGTACAATATGCAATATAACTCTCCTTTAGCAATTGTCATTGCTCCCTTATACAATTTTCACTTCTTATCACCAAAAGTGTGCTAGAATCCTTCTTGATCTAAAACATTTATTGATAACAAATTTAGTCTTAAATCGAGGATGAGTTGTACATCTCTTAAGGTCAACAAGCATCCAACATTTATTTGGATTCAAATATTACCCATACTAGTAACCTTAGTGGAACTTATTTTCTCATCTTTACGCTTCCAAAATCTTCGCTCCTGTATTTTGAGAAGTAACCCACTTTTGGAACACAATGATAGGAATCTCTCATGTTAATCAACCACTCAGAACTTGAATCATTGATATAGAGGCATTCACTTTTGTCAAAAACTAGGGACACCTTATCATCCGTACTTATAGTAGTTACAACTATATTTATCATCTCCATCATTGTGATGATCTTGTTTTTTTTTCTTTTCCTGATCTCTCTTCCATTTATAGCAAAACCTCTTAATGTGTCTTGAATTGTCGCAATAGTGACATGTCTTTACCTTTTTGTTACCTCTAGACTTCGATCAATTCTTAGACTTGTTACATTCTTTGAGACCCTTTGCTTTTGCTCCTTCCCTTGCTTTCCGCCATGAAAGCCTACACATTGTCAATTTTTATCTCTTTTCTTTTGGTTTCTTCATTTAATATACTTTCTTTGATTACATCCAAAGAAAGCAAACCTTCAGAAGCTAAATTGCTAATTTTCACCAGTAGTGTCTCTCAACTATCCGATAACAAACTCAATAAGAACAATGCATGGATAATTTTCATTGTTGTAAGCTTATTGATTATATGTTGGAAATCACTCAAATGCTCTGACACAGATTTTTCAGCTTTCAGCTTTAACTTTACTAGCCTTTTAATCAGAGAGCCCTTGTTATAGGCAGTTTTCCTTTTATACAAACCTTTTAGCTTCTTTCATTACTCAAAAGGATCTATTTCTTGAAACATATATTTCAATATACTAATATCAATTCATTGTCAAATTGTGACCATAGTTTTTTGCTTCATCTTTTCTTATTCTCTATTTGATATCTTTTTAGGTTTTGAAGGAATATTATCTTTTACACCTTTGTCCATATCAATAGGATCAAAGAGATCCTTATAGTACAGAAGGTCCTCCATCATGAGCCTTCAAATAGAGCAATTTGTTGACGTCAACTTGACCATAAAGTTGTTTGCACCTTTCATCATGATGACTCTGATGCAACTTATTAGGAGTCAATAACACAACTCTCTAGAAGATCAACCAAAGATCAGCAACAAAACACTCTTCAACTTTAAATAGTAAATCAATATGAGAATAAGAAACTTAATAATGAAGCAAACATCAATATTTATATAAAAAACCCTCCAGTGTATAGGAAAAAATTATTGGTCAAATCGACAAACAAATCCACAAAATTCAAATAAGGATTTATAAAGTTTATCTCTAGCAGCTGACCTTTACTCAAAACAATATCTTACCCCACAACTACAATTGTTTCGCTAAATTTTAAGATTGAAACCAAAGTTGATGTATCAATAAAAAAACTCTCAAACCAACCCAAAAATAATAAAAAGGATGAGAATACTCTTCTACTTGCTCTGTTTATGTTTTTCCTCACTTTTTTAAAAATATTTTCACTTCACTTAATGATTAAACCTATGCCTTTTTTTATATTTCAAAATAAGTTTTTCTGCACCATAAACAATGACATACACGATCGTATAAGCGACAGTGTCTCTTCTAACGCTACCTAAGTTGCAAATATATACGGTTACAAAAAGTTACACAGTCGTCATGCACATATGTGTATGTTATAAACACGAGCGTATATAAAAACATATATATTTTCACCCTTCACATCTTTCAGCATACGGTTTTAGACACTTACATGGTTGGTTCACATGATTGTATAAGTAAAAGGATACAGGCGTGGAACAAACTACACGGGCGTGTCTTTCTAGAAAAGCTTGATTCTACCATCATCTATCTTATCTTGGCTTGTTCGTTATTTCTACGAGCCATAAATGTGTCAATGATTACAAAGAGTGACAAAATAGGCTGAACACTCAACAGATAAGGTTCCATCAAAATGGATATAAAAAATATTAGATTCTAGTTAAGATCTTGGAACATACAACACCTAACGTTTCCGTTAGACTTGTAATAAGTACACAATATGGCTTTAAGATCAGTTGGTAAAGGAATCGGTACCTCAGGACCTTTTTCTTATGCATCACATTATTCTACTAATGGTTAATTAAACCCACTAAGTAACATAATAAATGTACACTTATATTCTTGGATAAGTCAGTCAACTGGAACATCTCAGTTATATCATCATTCTTTTTCAAAATCATTCAATTATTTAGCTACATATACGATGAATTAATCTGTTTATACATAAATTATACAGCTCTAATCGTGATCACCCAACCTTATGAATTAATGATTGAAGTGACTAATTAAGATTCTTAAAGCCTGAACATCTGCACTTTTACCTGAATGCGGATTCCTGCTGAATCTTTATAATTTTTAGACATATCAAACAAATTTTACTCGTATAAATTTCCAGATAATTAGAAATTAAAAACCTGCAATACATCTATGACGTAATGACCTCAATAAGGTTCATCTCCTAGTTATCTGCAACAAAAATACAAAAGGCGTGTCTAGGCAACCATACAAGTGACAAACAAAACTCCGCAGGAGAGAAGGGACTACAAATATCTTACTAAATTCAACTATATTTATATAACAAGGTGTAAAAACGACAAACTACATATATTTGCTCATCTTACTACAAAAATCTGCTACATGATGGAACATGCATTTGGGTTTTCGTCGCTAAACATTGTCGTGAGCCTCTCGTCGGTCGCGTTGGGGCTAGGCAAAGCTTGAACAACGTTCCTAACATAACCTGCTGGTGCCTTCTTATCATAGGCTTGAGCTACATAAGGGTAGGATACCAAGTTATATTCCACGTAGGGCCAGAACTCTGCCCTTTTTCCTGTCCTCTTTATTTTGTTTAAGACCTTGTTTGGTTCTACGTATCCGCTAACTATTACTCGACTTTGTTTTCTGATGACCTCAACTGATCTCACACCTACAAAAAAAAGAGTAAGGACAATGAGAAAACAGGTCATGCATAGATAAGAATTAGCTTTTGAGGTATAGTTCATCTGTTGTAACTGAGAATTGGCTAATTTTAATTGAAGCTACCTGGTTCATTTACAACCTTAAGCTATGAAGATATATTTGGTTTGTGGCATTTATTGTATCAGTTATGTATGTATATTAATGATATCAACGCTACAGTAGGATATGAATGATGTCCCTTTCTACGAACAGGACTTGTAATAATAGTACTTTATAGAATCATAAGTAACAAGAATTAAGATGTCCCAGTAGAAGTGTTATGTGTATTTATGTGTGTGTGTAAGTATGTTTATGTCTTTTACACTAGTTCGTGATAAAAGATATTAAAAAATCTGTTCTTTCACTAAAAATTGGAACTTGAGTGACGCACTTAAATTTCTTATGTGAAAAGGAATAATTTTGTTTTGGCGTCAAAGTTTGTGAAAGCTTTGCTATTGATTTTGATTACATGAACTCATGAAGAACAGCCACACACTAAAGGGTACCTGAGACTGAAAGTAGCGAACCTTTGTCAATTTTTTCAAGTACTGCAAAGAAAGGACAGAGTGAACACTTGCTAGGTCTCACGCAGTTTCCCATACGAGGAAGCTTAGAAGTTCAGTTATTGTTTTGACTACTATGCAAAGAGAGAACAGAGTGAAAACCTGCTCCTAGGTCTCACGCAGTTTCCCATACGAGGAAGCTCAGAAGTTCAGTTATTGTTTCGACTACTACTTCTCACTCTTATTTATTCTTACCTAGTTCTAGTTTTATATGCAATCTGTACGCATATCTTGTATGTTTTTTGGTTAACAACGTCCAATCCACAGGGAAAAGAAAGCGCAGAAGGTGGAAAGAAAGGACCAATAGTCGAGTTAATAGGCAAACAAATTTATTTCAATCATGTCAAAGAATAAAAATTTCCATGGACTTTAGGCTTATTCAAAAAGAAAAACGGGTGAAGCATCTTTATGTTGTGGAAGTTTTGTTGTTTCAGACAAAAATTAACAAAGGCTATAATAAGAAGTAAATAAAGGACGGACGGATTGAAGGTTGTACCTCTCATGGAGGACACAGCATTTTTTACTTTTCTTTCACAGCCATCACAGTCCATTTTCACTTTGATCTCAACTGTCTGAGAAAAGGAGAAGGAAAAGAAGTTGAGAGAAGCATTCACTAGTCAGGTAATTAGCGTACCCAACACAGCGAACATAGATATATAGAAGTACCTGCATTGGTTTTCTCTTCCTTATCTTTTTCCTTGTAACTATAAACAAGTCTGAGAGGAAATCCGAGAAAGAGTCCAGAGCACCCATGTTTTTGTGTTGTGTGTGTGTGAGAGAGAGAAAGGTCTATATGCCGGAGAGTGTCTTAAGGATGGTAGTATATGAATCGAAGTTGGTGTATTTATAAAGAGTTTAAAATATTATATGCATAATGAATGAATTAGAAGAGGAACCGTGTTGGCGCAAGTTGCGTCCCTCTAAAATAATAAAACATAGACTAAGAAAGCGACTTATGCCCCCAAATCATGCGGTTCTATTTCTTCACTTATGCAAAGACAGCCACTTGATTATTGCTTAGTTGGATCCCAAGGTGAAAAAACAAAAGTTATTCACTTAAAATGATATATCATATTCGTAGTTCTATTGCTTGTTTTACAGGCTAATTAGAAGCTGCTGTTTTCTTTCGCCCCAAGAAAAGAAAATAATTCTAGTATATGAAGTATTTTTAAGAACTCAAGTCTATTTGCTTGTACTGGGACCGTTATGGTTTAGTAATTCTGAAGATATAAACACGAACTTAGAACTTATTAGGGAATTTGAAAATTGGATTGTAGTTGATTAAGCTTAAAGACCAAAACAATAGTCACACGAGTGGAGTTAAGCTGAGGAAGACTTGTGGCAGAAATATGTTTGAGCAGCCGCTAGCCATCATTACTGACGGGCTACCACTTTGATGCTCATTGGCATGAAAAGCAACACCACAAAGGATATGTGTACTTGCACATTTGATTGTTATTAGGAGACCTCTCCAATTATTGCAATCTTTCTATGAGCCCATAAAGGTTTTAGATGCTACAACTACAAGCATGATCTTCATATAGGTTCTCGATATACCTAACCTAACTCTTTTTATTTTGCTGTGCTGATACTGACAGGGATAGCTGGTTTTGAACAAAGATGAGTTCAAACTTCAATTACATACATAATTAATATGTGGAACCCACCTGCGTTTGGAAAGATGAAAATTTAGGATTTCCAGCCTGTAGCTTCTTCGACTCGTTTAGCGCTAAGCTGTCAATGATTTCACTTTAGTACGCGGTTCTTAGTTGTAGCCTTTTTTAAATAAAAAAAAACACTATGAGATCAAATATTTAAATCATAAAAATAATTTTTAATAAAAATATAATTAAAAGAATTATGTACAATGTAACTTTTCTTAAAGGATATTCGCCAAGTAAAGAGTCGATGCCAAATAGCGGTTGATCAAATTCATCCCAATCCATTGCAAGATATTTTTAACTCTAGGGATTTCAAGTTATAGACTGCGTAATAAAGTCCAAGGTTTGTAAATAGCAATATCATTTGATGGTGAAGGAAGCTTATAGTTTTGTCTTTACTCAGGGACATAATAAATGCATTAAATTATATTACTTTTCACTGTAGTGTATAAATTATGTTGACATATCTGTATAGACATTTCAATATAGAGTCAAATAAGGAGATTTTTCAAATGAAATGCTTATGTGAATCAACCCATCATTTAGATTTTCAAAATGAAATAGAATAATTATAAATATTTAAAAACTAATATAACACACACACACACATATATAATTAATGTTTTTAACAATACAGTCTACAATAAAATGCCCTTTTGAAATCAATGTTCAATGTATAAAGTTTTTAACCTTCATCATAATAACAAATTTAAAAATATGACAGAATCTTGGTAATAATATTATATTAAGCAAGATTTATACCATTGAGATATAAATTTCATAATATTTATGTAATAAAGTTTTTCAAAATTTAATATTAATATCAAAATTCATATA
>JAOQMP010000208.1:9974194-10001594 GCA_027563575.1 Erythroxylum pedicellare
TTAAATGTTGAAACAAATCAAAATATCATCAACAGATAACTCATAACTATTTAAATGATGCATAAACCATAACATCATCAAATAAAATTTAATGTAGGGAAATTTAAAAAATAGTTTTTAGTAAATTTTTCGACAGCAAATAAAGTTTGTCGGTAAAATTTATTCGATTTACCAACAAAAAACTAATAACCATCGATAATGATAATATTAATTTACTAACGACATAACCAAAACTGTTAGTAAGTTTATCCACAGACATATCTTTTTCGTTGGTAACTTTATCAACTGAAGACAACATAGAGTAACCGTCGGTATATTGATCGAAGGTTACGTAAAATTTTCATTGGTAAATTTACAACAGACATTCTGTGGTTTGTTGTAAATTATTACCTACGGTCGTATTTCCGACGCCTTGGTCCATTCGTAAATTTCGTTGCTAACTAATTTTTTCAATGAAATGTGTAGATATTCTGTCGGTAATATTCGTCACTAAACTCCATTTTTCTTATAGTGAAAATTGAAATTAAATAATAAATAATAAATAATATTAACAATATAAATAAATAAATATAAATACAAATAAATAAAATATGAATAATAATACAAATACTAATAAATAATAAAGGCATTTAATGGAGGATAATTATTGCTTAAGTGATCTATTCGTCCACAAGTGGTAGAATAACAAAGGTTGATGGCGTGTGCACTTATCACTTTTTATGTGGAGGTCTTATGTGTATGTATTATGTATTTAGCCCACAGGTGTTTCATGGTATGTGTAATAAGATGCTTAGTACATATACTATTTTATAGCTTTGAGTAATATTGTTATCCTATATTTGTGCTGATGATTTACATTTTTAATATTGTAGTCACATTTTCTGTAAACAATAATAGTGACACCATTGAAACCCTTACTGATTTCAACTTTAAGAAATGGAAACAAGATGTAAAGTTTGCTATGGAGATGTGGATATCAATATGACCATGATCAAGGAAAGACAGCCAACACCTATATACATCAGTTTAGAGGCTGAGAGAGTAAGATATGCAGCCTAAGAAAGGTCAAATAGGATTTTTTATTTGACTATAAAGAGATTTATACCAAATCATTTGTTGAGTGGACTTCTAGAGACAAGTATAATAAGAGATTTCCTTAATAATGTCTCACAGAAGTATGAGGTACCTTATTAAAGCAAGCTGAAGGCGTTAAACATTTATGTTCATAATGCTTGTATTGTGCACCAAGCATTGAATACTCTTCCATCAAAGTTTGTTATTCTAGCTACCACATACAGTTCTCAAGATAAAGCTTGGGACATAATTCATTGATTACTTAGTATATTGTTAAAGAAGAGAAGCTGAAGAAATAACTCATACAACCTTAATAACAACTAAGGGAAAGGCAAACTAAAGCCTTAGAAGTTTAAAGGTAAGAATCTAAATTTCCTTCATATAAATATGTAAGTTAGTCCAATACAATTAAGGGTCTAGTGGGTACGAGTATGCAATGTTTCCTTTGTACAAAATGGGACGTAAGAAGCTGCAATATCATAAACATAAAATCTGGAAAGAAAGGCAAAAACTATTAGGTAACTCCTCAACTTATATGATATATAAGTCTGATGTAGCTATACCCACATCAAGTTCTTGGTGGCTAAAAAGTAGAGCTTCTAATCATATTGCTTCCATGATATAAAGATTCATTATAAACAAAAAGTCGAATAAAGAGGAGGAAAATTTGATGGTATGAAATAACGAAGAAGTGGATGTAGACTCTATAGGGGATGTGTGTTTAAATTTATATATATGGTTCGAACTTATTTTGTATGAAACATTCTATATATCGTCTTTTAGATGGAATTTGATCTTTTTATTTGTTTTAGATAAAGAAGGTTACAATTTTGTATTTGAAAATTTAGTTATAAAGTTATCTTTCAATATAAAATAAATTGGTATGACCTTCTTATCGTATGGTTTATATAGAAATATATCTTGCCCCTAATAAGATATATGCTTCTTAATATATTGTCGAATATGTTACTAGAAAGAGGCCCGTGATAAAGGAAAAGTCATAAATGTTATGACATAAAAGATTGGGCCACATTTTTAGAGAAAAGGGTTAAGAGATTAATAAAGGATAACATTCTCCCAACTCTGGATTATGATGATATGGAAACATGTTTGACATATATTGATTATTATTTCCATTATGGATATGTGTTCTTGCTTAAACAAAAGTGTAAAGTTTTTGATAAATTCAAGATCTTTAAGAATGAAGTTGAGAACTAATTTATGGCCAATTAAGATTGACAGATCTGATCGTAGAGGTGAACATTACAACAAACATAGGGTTTTAGGGAAAAAAAAGGTATGTTTTCCAAATACTTAGAATCACATAGACTAATGGCTCAGTTCACTGTGCCAAGTAGTCCAGAGTAAAATGGTCTGATCAAAAGGTGAAATCGAACGTTAAAAGACATGATGAAGTTAATATAGAGCATGATTAATTTACCTGCTTATCTTTGAGGTGAAGCCATTAAGACTACCTTATATATACTTAACAATGTCCCAAGCAAATCAGTTTTAAAGACACCTTTTGAAATTTGGAAAGGGGAAGCCTAGCTACTCATCTTCGTATATAGTGCTGCACTACTGAGGTACATTTATATTATCCTTATAAAGATAAATTACATTCTTGTTCCACTCATTGTTTTGTTGGGTATCCCTACCACTCTAAGCAATGTGTATTTTATTATTGTAGATATGGAGGATCTAAATTCGTGGAATCACAAATAATTAAGTTTTTGAAGCATAATGTCTATGATGAGGGTGATCTATGTCATCCTAATGAGGGTGGTCATTCTCATCTTTTAGATGATAAAAGGGTAGATGCCATATTTATTTTATATCTATCACTCATACAGTCATAACTAGTGTATCAAGGTCTCAGTATCATACCAATACAAGGACAAAAATCCATACCTATACCAATTAAGGTTCCTGAAGTACGTAAACATACTGAAACAATTTGATTAAGGAGATCCACTAGAGTGAGATGCTATATGATCTAATTACATAGTCTATTTGGGTGAACAAGACTATGATATTAAACATGTAGTAGATCTAGTTATTTTTATGAAAGTTATTTTTGGATTTCATGCAGATTTGTGGTTGGATGCAATAAAGGACGATATGTAATCCATGAAGCATAATAAGGTATAAAAGCTTGTGGATTTGTATCATAATTGTAAACCTTTTATCTGTAATGGATTTTATAAGATCAAAAAGGACTTTAAAGGTAAAGTTGAGTAGGTTAAAGCCTAGTTAGTTGCTAGAGTGTTCACTTAAAGAGAAGGGATTGAATTTAATGCCACTTTTTCTTTTTTATCATCTAAGGATGCATTTAGAGTGATTATAGTAGTAATAGCTCATTATTATATAAAGCTACATCAGATGGATGTCAAAACTGCTTTCCTGAATAGATATCTTTGTGAAAAGGCCTAGAACAACCCAAAGGATTTAAAGGTCAAAGTAAAGCTAACATTTTCTATAAATTGAGAAGTCCATGTATGGTTTGAAACAAATTTCCAAAAAATGTTACCTAAAGTTTGATGAGGTTACCTTATTTAGCGTAATGGAAAATAAAATTGGAAGATGTTTGTATTACAAGGTAAAGGGGAAGAAGGTTATTTTTCTTCTTTTATATATAGATGATATCTTCCTCACAACAAATGACTTGACCATTCTGCATAAGGTTAAATAGCTTTTGGCCAAGCATTTTGACATGAAGGACCTTAGTGAAACATCTTTTATCCTTAGTATTTAGATTCATCTAGACATATCTCAAAACTTATTAGGTCTCTTACATAGTGTATATATTGAGCAAGTAATGCAAAGGTTTAATATGAATTATTATAAACATATTATAGCACCTTACCTCATGGTGAGAGATTATCTTTGGGATAATGTCCAAAGAATTATGTAAAGAGAGAGACTATAAAGAATGTTTCTTATTTTATTGTAGCTGCCAATCGAACATTGCATACGTTGTTGGATTACTAGATTGATATCTAGCTAATCTGAAAATAGACCACTAGCATGCAGTCAAGTGAGTTTTGATATATCTCAAGGGAACTAAGGGTTATATGTTGACATTTAAGAAAGATAATAATCTTGACCTCATTGTTTATATAAATTCAGATTTTTCTATATGTCCAGATGATAGAAAGTGCACTTTAGAGTACATTTTCATGTTAGCAGTAGTGTTGTTTTGTGGAAAAGCATCAAACAAAAACTGATAACTTCCTTGACTATGCATGTAGAGTCTGTAGCATGTTATAGGGATAGGTAGTTTAGCTTAGGAACTTGATTTCTAAAATATCTATGGTTAATTCAGTTACTAGACCCATTTGATTTTACTGTGATAATCTGTCTGCAGTATTGTTCAATAACAACAATAAAATATCACAAGGTCTAAGCATTAAGAGGTCAAGTATTTAACCATAAAGGAATTTGTGCAAAAAGGTGACATCATAATGGAGCACGTAAAGACTGATCACATGTTGGTTGATCCACTAACTAAAAGACTGTGCCTAATCAACTTTGTGAGACACATATACAGTATGGGCTTGTTGAAGTCCTTAAAAACTATTAGTTAGGGATCATTGTATTTGGCTTCTGAGATAGTTGTTTTAATTTTCATGTATTATTATCGTACATTTTATATGAGTATTGATGATCGTCATTTTATGCTCAATCATTCAGTTTTTCGAACATTGTCATAATACAGGTGAAAGTCTTAAGATCTATGTCGATCTTAAGTATTTGAAAGGTCATTGGGCATATATACAGATTGACCTTGAGCCTACATCTTTAGGACATAGATAAATATATATATAGATCTATAGATTTGATAATATGTAAAGAGATATAAGTGTTTAATCCCATAAAGGTTTTCTCAAATGCAGTTTAGCATTTAGTGAGAGAAAATAAGTTTTTTTAATTGAAGTTTAGCAAAAAGTTTAGAGAAATCGAGACTGACAATGAAAAATGATACATTTTAGTTCATATACGTATCATTACAGTTTGTTACACTCCATTTTCTCAATCCTGTCAATAAAGTAGTAAATATGCGTGATTGTATTAGATCTGTGTCGTACAAGACTGAAGGGTAAACTTTCATTATCTCTGGATCAAATGTTTTATTTTGGTCGACCATTATATTGATTTTCTTAGTCACTTTTACTATTTTCATTTTTATTACTACTTTTGTAATTAATATTAATCCAAGGGGGATAATGTTGGAAAAATTCCAACTGGACAATTATTAATTACGGATTTTATAAAATTAAGGAGAAGAAAATCAAATTTGATACAGATTAAAGATAATAAAGAGGACAAATAAAGGATTAGGTTAAATAGACTGAAGTTTAGTAAAAAAAAATGAACCCTTATCAGTGTAGGTAAATATGCTTATTAGGCTTGTGATAGGGCCTAATAAGGTTTCTATAAATAGCTGCTAAGGTCTCTTATAGCTTGCTGATAGAAGTTCATCAATTTAAAGTTAATTTGACCAGTTAGGAGGTTCACACATTCAGAAAGACTTAGAAAGACATTAACAACATAAAGATACAACTTTTATAAAGCTAAATCAGATGTTGCAATAGGTTTTGTCATATATTTAAAAGCTTGTTCAAAGGATCCAACAACTTGTTCAAGCAGTTGAGGAGCTTATTCATCGAGCTATGGATAGCAAAATAAGTATTTTTTTTACATTATCTCTATTCATACAAGTTCATGGTAGATCTTGAGCCTAAAGTTAAAGTTTGTGATATATAAAATATGGTTGACAATTTCACATGGGATTTTGTGAATAAGTTTGTTCATTATGAGACATCTAACTTGGTTTGATTACAAATTTCTACTACAACATTTCCAACTTTAATCCCTTCGTCTATAGTGCTTCATTAAAACTTCTAAAGCTAATATACCAAGCTATAGATATTGTCACAAGAATTGTTTCAGATGTAAGAAACTGAATAAAGATTGTCAACATTATCGTGTTATAGTTGAGTTTATAATTCACTCTCCTTTTGTAATTATGGAATAGCAAATTCGATTATTTTTTAACAACTCAAATCTTTAGGATTTAAGTTTTCTCCCTTACTCTTATTATACAAATATTTAACATAATTAAATTAAGTTAAATTAATAAAAGAAAATTATAATAAAATTAATCTTTATTAATATTTCAAAATAAACAACATAAAATAATTATATTGTGATATTTTCTTTAATTTTTCTATTATATCAAACTTTTCAACTAAACCTTTTGACTTTGTTTTAAATCATATATGACTTACCACTCTTAGAAGTTGTAGAACTTTTTTTTTTCTCACCTAGGACTAGTTCCTTTTCTCTTTAGGAATGAAATTAGTCTTCTCTTCTTTATCACATAGTTTATCGACGACTCCTTTTTTGTCAAGCAAACCTTTATTTCTTATTGGCTCCTTCAATTCTCCCTCATCCTAGTTCCTAACAACTCTTTAAGTACCAAAATTAACGCAACTAGCTTTAACAACATCAAAATTGCTCCCTCCTCAAAGTCTTCTAATTATGAAACCTTTAATCTAACAAACCTTAAATAAGTAGTCCCATATCATCCCTGCTCTTCTTTCCTCTATCCACTGATAAATATCTCAAGCATTTCAACCTCTCTAATTTAGATATCCCCTAAACTAGTAGTTCTTATTAAGAGTAGTATGGAGGATAAAAGTAGTTTAGGGAGAAAAACCAGTAATTTTAGCTCTGGAAGTTATAAAGATGTTAGTTTAATAAGGTATAACTATAAGAGCCATAATCTTGTGTCCCATAAGTTTGTTGAAACATTATTTGGGGTCCATAAAAAAAAACATGTCTCCTTTTAAAGTGTTATATAATCCTAGTTTAGTCATGTTTAGGAAGATGCTTAACCTCTTAAACTTTTTATCAGACTCAATATTTAAAAACTTTGACAAAAACTTCAAAGCAAGCTTATATCCTGATAAATTATGAGGAGTTGAGTTTAAGAATATGAGGAAAAAATTCTATATCATTATAAGATTTTACTCATATTTCTAGACAATGACAAATGCATATGTTACCATATACTTAATGCTTCGGGGTTTATTATGATAATTTTAAGTGTAAATTTTGGCTTCCACTTTATCGTTCAAATATTAAATACTAAATGCCACAAGCCCAAGTTCTATCTAATTAAATCCACATTCCTACATCATGTTGATTTAGATTAATCATCACCTAAAATATAAGGGAAGTATCCTCTTGCCTCATATTATTTAAGTTTATGCACTAGTGTAGGCTTGTACGAATGCAAAATAGATGGTATAACATAAGTGCTAGGAGTAGGTGCTAGTTGCTAACAATTCCAAAAGGCATGTACTATTAGAAGTGGAAATTTGTCTTGCTATCAAACTATATATCTTAAGGAACTTTATGGTTATCTTGAGGGGCTTAGATGAGATGTTTCTCTAATAAGATAAGTACAATGCATCTTTGAAGGTGCTATTTTATAAACTATTTAATCGAACCATCTCACTCCCACCTTAAGAGATTGTACTATACAATCAAAACTTGATTATATGATAAGTTTCTTATAAAGAAGAGAATTATTATAGATTTCTTTTCTTCATCTCTATCATTTTTGTTTTTAAAAATTTTACTAATATCATTTTCATTTCCTTGATAACCATAAACATGAACATGAACAAGATATTTGTAAGGCCTAAGGCAAACAAGGAGAAAAACTAGTTGGCTTCATTTTTCAAGGATAGGAAGAAGCAGAAGGTGATGGATAATGATGAAGTCAAATCTACCTACTACGTCCACCCTTGCTTCCTAGTCTTCTCATCCGTCTCCTCTTTACTCACCTTATTAAGTGGAGAACATGGTTATCCTCTATGTTCTAAGAGAGCCTCTAGGGGAAGAAGAATGCTTATTCCTAAGTTCAACTTGAAAAACATTAAAAACATCTTCAAAAAGGTTGGGAGTATATTTGAGATGGTCCATAAGATGGTCACGCCTAAGGATAGATAAAGCTTAAAGGAGTTGCTTTTCAACCACATTATGTACATTCTAAAATAATTTTTTTAAAAGTAAGTTTACTTAGATCATCATGATTTTATTACCTTTTTATAGGATTAATATTGGTTTTTTGTTCAAATTATCACTTCCATAGTCATGGGTTATGAAAGGGTTTGTAGAACCTAGACAAGCAAGTAATGGAAAGTAGTGAGGCTAAGGATAAAACCATAAGGGCTTGTAACAGTCTTGTGGTATTCATGAAGAAGGAGGTCATTAAAGAATAATGGTTTAAACGTATTGATGATCTAGACAGGGAGATAGTAGCTTTAAAGAATAAGAACATAAGCTTAAAATTTGTTAGTGTTAGGTTGCATTTAAAGGTGTAAAGGCTTTAAGGTAATGACTTTAACTTTGATATCATCTATCATTATCATAGTTCCAATTCTTTTGAGAATTAGAAATGCAATAACCACAGTAGTGTAATGATTATATGTTTTGAGGCCTAAAGGAAGATTAAAGCTTATAGATTTGTCTTTTATAAACAAAGAAATATTAGCAAAGATTTGAAAATTGGTATTGATGCACACATGATAGGCTTACTAGCTGTATTTTTTTATGTTTATGTTGGCATTGATAATGAATTAATAGTTTAAATTACATATTGATGTTGAATATTTTTATGATCATAGTTCTTTTCCTATACTTGAGAATAGACATTAATGATGTTGTTGTATTAATGTAAGTAATAGAGGTAATGATATTCAATTCTAGTTATGGAGAGGAAGAGTTAAAATTTTAATAAATGCATCTAATTATGGTGAGGATGTAGATATTCCAGAGTGAGTTGAGCTAGTAGACTAAGTAGTTGATGAATGCTTTTTTAGGGGGAAACACTATCTTTAAAACCCCTGAAGAATTGCAAGATCTTATAAAAAAACAACTCATTGAACAACTACTAGTGGGGCAATAGAAGACCAAACCTACAAAGAATTGTGATCCATAATGATGATATGTTAGTAACATTGAAACCCAAGCTAGAGACTCTAAATAGCAAAACTTAAAATTAATCCTTTCTGTTTACATCTAGTAAGAACTGTTATTACTTTTTTTAAATGATCTTCTTTATCTTTGTTAGAAAATATAATAATATCATCTATATATACTAGTGTAAAGTCTTCTAACGCTTTTAAATTATTATCCATAAATCTTTGATAAATACTTGGGGCTTGTTTTAATCCCAAAGGTAGTACATTCCATTAATAATGTTTTTATGGCAGACAAGTAAAGGTTGTTAATGCTTTTGTATTTTTGTGTAATCTTAATTGCCAATAACCTGATTTTGCATTTAATATAGTAAACCAATGATGTCCTTTTAGTTTACTAATAATATAATATTTTCTGGGTAATTTATATGCATCGCTTATAGTAGCTTTATTTAACTCTTTACAATTAATTACCATTCTTCGTTTTTCCTCTTTTTTGTTTGAAATGATTGTTTACATAAAAGGCAGGAGCTGAATATTTACTTGTACTTGGTGAAATTAGTTGTTTTTGTAATAGATTGGAACATTCATAATGAATTCTTCTACATCCTATTGTGTATATGGTATATTATTTTTAATATTAACTTCTTGTATTGGATCTTTTAGTTTATTATATTTTGTTTGCTTTTTTTGTTTATGATAGGTAGAAAATTACATCCATATTGTTGAGGAACCTCTGAATATTTAGAACATTATAATTGAATATCTCTGTGTCGTAATTTTTTTATGTAATTTTACTTCTAAATATTTTTGTGATAATATTTCTTTTGTTATTGAAATAGCACCACCTAAGTTATAAGCTACTAAATTAGCATTTCTTTTAACATCAATTTGGTCGCTAAACTAATGTCAGTAATAAGTTCCAATATTTATGGTGGAGGACATCTTAGTTATAAATGTTAAGAAACTTGTACTCAGGGGTAGCAATATAAGCATGTTGATTTTGTTATGAGCCAATCTCAAAAAAACCCTTATAGCAATACAAACAAGTTAAGATAGAAGAACCATCCAAATTACTAATGGAGCAACTAAAGATAATAAAGACAAATACCTCCAATACTAATTCAACAACAACAAAAGAAGCCAAATCTTGAGGATCTTATAATGAAAATTTTTAATAGAACTAGAGCTCACTTCCAAGAAACTAATTCAATGCTTTAAACTTAGTAAGCCTCCATGTAAGAGGCAACAAAGTACTTTACATAGCAACATTAAGCCTAACTTGATAGAACAAGTGAATGCAAGTATCGTAGGGAGTGCAAATAAAACAATTAGAAAGTAATTTGCCTTTAGTTGAATATCTATTATAGATGCCATGATACAAAGATCTCCTTTCAAACAAAGAGAAACTCAAGGAAATGTCGATAGTGAACATGAGTGGAAAGTGCTCTGAAATCCTCCAGAAAAAGCAACCTCAGAAGATAAAAGACCCAAGAAGTTTTACCATCCATTTCAAAGTTGGTAGTTTATCTATTAATAATGCATTAGCAAATTTAGGAGCTATAATTAATCCAATGCCTTAGTTTTTGTTTAATAATTAGGATTGGGTGATCCCAGCCCAATTAGGACAAGCCTTTAGTTTATAATAAATCAATAAAGTATCTTAAAGGTATAATAGAGGATGTGTTGGTTAGATTAGTAAATTTACTTTTCATTATACTGTGATTTTAGGTATGGAGGAACATATATATGTGCCATTAATCATAAAATGACCCTCTCTTGATACTTATGAGGCTTTGATAGATATACATGATGGGAAGTTGATCCTACGTATTATGAATGAAGAAATAGAATTTACGAGATCCAAAAATATAGATCATATTATTAATAATCATGATGCTTGCCTTTATTTTGTTGTGATTAACACTAAAATGTCTTATATTACACAAGAAGTAATCACATAAGATGTCATAGAGACATGTGTCATACAAGAAAAAGAAAGAGAGAAGGATAACCTCATTTTAAAGAAGTATACGACACACTATAAGGCTAATGAACTTGTTAGAAAGAAGAAGAAGATTGAAGTGATTAACAAAAATGAAAAGGGTAACATCATCCATAGAACTAACGAATCATTAAGGAAAAATTCGACTAAGAAGTCTAACTAATTGATTTATAGAGAAGTGCTTAGTGAGAGGTGACCTAATGTATATTTGTTTTCAATGTTTTGATTTAAGTTACTTATAGAGTTTAAGTTCTTTTTTTAGTAGTTTTAGGATATTTCTTAATGTTATTCCCAAGATCTAATATTTATTTTATTGAATCTTACTTTACTTCTTATGGATGAGTACTTAGGATTAGTAAAATGTGATTTTGTAGGTCATGCCTATAGTGTTTCTCAACACAACAACACATCACCATAGCTACTCCTATGTTAACCTACATCAATTTACAATTGATTAATAGAGTTGAACATGGCCTAAACATAGCCCCACGTATCACTTATGTAGGAGAACACTCATCGACCTTTGGGTAGTAGTCCTATATATACTATCATTGTACCCCTCATCCTAAGACTGATTTGTTTAATTTTATCTTGTATTTATTTTCTTTTGTTGTTATTTTGTCAAATTTCTTGATTGTGTTCGAAAGGATTTTAATGAAAAAATGACTTAGCCAAAATTTGGCAAGCTTTGGATCTATTTATTTTATGTCAGGGAAGTAAGATAATCCACAATGAGCGTGATGTTTTCGTGATTTTGAAGTATTTAGGTGAATAACCATGAGTTTTAATGAATAAGTTGAATTGAATTTTGTTCTTGAGTTTGTAGGATGGATATTTGATTTACATTATAAAACTTTGTATATAACTTGTATATATATCCAGTAGATGTGACATCTTTTAAACATTTTCATTACTCGACATATATATATACAAGTTTAATAATAATAATAATAATAATAATAATAATGATAATAATAATAATAATAATGATAATAATAATAATAATAATAATAATAATGATAATAATAATAATAATAAATATTAAATAAATTTAATTATTAAGCATGAAATAATTTCACTCCATTAACTTCATACTAAAAAAAACATGAAGTTGAAGAGTGTTGTTAGTTACTGTTTAAGAAAGTGACCTAGTTGATAACTAAGAGTATTCATGATAGAGTAAACACTCTTGCCTAAAAAAGCTAAGTGACCTAAAAAACCTAAGTGAACTTTCAAAGAGGCTTTTGAATTCTCTTATGTTGTTTAAATTTAATGTTTTATGTTATTCCAATAAGGGGTATGAATAAGTTAAAGAGTTGAAACATTTTTCTTACATATGTTTATTTTATATATGGAGTTGAATTTTATCAATTAAGTTGAAGTTTCAAGAAGTGTGAAGTGAATTAAGTTAGTTTATAGATTGATACAAGTAGTTAAGTGCTTAAAATTTTGATGACCTTTGAAATTAAATGAGTGGTGGAGAATCTTAACGGACATATTTGATTTATTTAATTCTTTTCAAGAATTGTCTCCTATTTTGGTTAGAAAAATGAAATTATTTTGCTTAAGGACAAACAAATGCTTAAATGCGAGAAAATGTGATATGTGATAGACAAACTTTATTTTTATTATAATTTTGTTAGCATTGTACTTATATTTAGGTATTTTTATAGGATTTGGTAATTAAAATAATCTATATTTTATTTTAGATCTTATTTCAACATCTCAAAAGAAAAGGAATGATTTAGGAGAAAATTTGAGTCAATTTGGAGCAACTTTGGCAGATTTGGAGAGAGGGCTCAAAACATGGAATAACATGATAATGTGACACTAGCTGTATTCAAACATACCCTATCTTGTTTCTTAAGAAGATTTTTACCTAAGAAATGTGGTATTAATATGATCTAGTGTTCATGCCATGTTCAAAGTAGAGGCATTCTATTTCTCTAAATGCATATGACATGCCCCGTGCTTAGTCCATATTTACCATCACGGTGGTTACGTAGACTTGTACTCATCCCTGTATTGGCGGCGACTCATTACATAAAAGTTTAGCAAGATATGTGAAGCAACTTGGAGCCAAACATGATCTCGTATTAGGTCATGTTTGATAGAAATTTTAAGATTCACATATTTTTGAAGTGAGGTGATTAAAACCATAAGACAGCTTCAGTTACCAGATCGGTTTTAGAGAAAATAATCCATTATGATCTAATTAAAGGAGTCAGAGATTAATAGAAAGGAAATTTTAGAAGAGGACATGAGAAATCCATCAAGATCTAAGAACCACGAGGATGTTTTCTTTGTCTCTTATTCTTCCTTATTTATGGGTTGTTTTTTTTCTTATTCTATTATGAAATAATTCGAATATACATTTGGTAAAAAGGAACCTAGAATTTGATTTATTAAATTGGTTCTTTGATTTAATGAAATTATATCTTTCTTAAGAATTATTCATATATTTATGTTGTGTTTAATTGAAGAAATGAGAGCTGATGATCTAATAATAGAATTCATACATTAAGATCGAGAGATGATTTGGTATGTGTTTGATCACTAATGAAGAGGGCTTAATAAGTTTCTCGAGAGAGAACTGTATGACCTTTTTTGGTTAAGGTAAGGTAAGATCTATTACGAGAGTTCACGAAGTGAATTAATAGATTCTTAAGTTGTTTGAATTAGAAATAAATTTTGGTAAATTAAATGTAGGAATAGGGATTGCATTGCTTCTCGAGAGAATGCAGTCATAAGTTAGAAATATTTACTAGTCTAAGAAGCTAGAATTGTTTTATAAGTTATTAAAGTAAAAGCATAAAAAAGTTTTGTGGAAAATCTTACATGAGTCTATTCATCAATTGTTTTATTCCCAATCATTGCTTTAATTTGGTGCTTTAGATTTTTTTTAAAACTTATTTCATTTTAATCAATCACTTGTTTTACTAGGATAGATAATAAAAGAATATCCACTACTAGTAGTCATAATTTATGTGGGATTGACAAGCCACTCACTTAGACCATACTAAATAAATAGTGTGGATATTCATAACAATTTTACTAATTAAAAAATTTAGAAAGGGACAGTGGAAGATTCCGATGAAAAAGAAAAGGAACATAAAATCTTGATGAGTGTTTAGTTCTTGCATAATAATGAATCTCTTTATTTGAATAATTTCCGTTAAGAGTTTTTCTTTCTTTGATTAAGGTGAAACTCAGTTTGAGTTGAGAGTATCCAATAAATATCAATTTGTAAAAGAGAAATAAAAACTTGTATTTTTGTAGATGTCGTGCAGTAACCAAATATTGTTGTTTTTCGTCGATTGACACTTTGCAGAAGAAATAAAGTGTCCAAACAAATTGTCTTGTCTTATGCTCTTATCCTCAAAGTGGGCACGTGTCCTTCAGGCCCTCCACCCAAATCTAACTGTAACCATTCCTTGCTTTTCAATAAATATCCATCAACCTCGTATAATCTGCCAACCAGCCTACGCCGTCGTTCCACTCTACTGCTTCACCATAAAATCCCATGATAGCCAGAAAAGGTAGTAGACGTTAACATTTGCATTACACTCCACAGCTCTCAGCTTCACTCCTCCATAGCTTTGGGCTCTCTATTCTCTAGGCTTCATACTTCGGCCATGGTCCCTTTTGGCGGGAAAATGATCTGCCAGGTGGTAACTTTTGCCGGCAACGGTTTCGGCCAGGCTCTGACGGCTGCCGCCGTTGCTCTCCTCCTCCGTCTCTTCTCCGGCACCGGCCCCATTCTGTTACCTGAAGAAGAATTCGATGACGCCGATAATAACGGCGATTACGCTGAAGATGACGGTGATGGGGAAGCTCCGGTGACCGGAAAAGTTGTTCCGATGACTATTAGGTGGAGGAACATCACGTGTTCACTTTCCGATAAGTCGTCTAAGACGGTAAGTTGTTTGGTAAATAGACTTCAGTTTTGCATTCTGTTTCGATGCTCTTAAATTGTGGCGAAACTATACCATGTTTGGTTTTGGAGTTGAGTGACTTATTATTCTGACTCGAGTTTAACTGGTAGGTGAGGTTTCTGCTTAAGAATGTGAGTGGAGAAGCAAAACCTGGGAGATTGCTTGCAATAATGGGGCCATCAGGATCAGGAAAAACTACTTTGCTCAATGTTCTTGCGGGGCAGTTGATGGCGTCCCCTAGATTGCATTTATCAGGTCTTTTGGAGGTCAATGGGAGGCCTAGTTCTAATAAGGCCTACAAGTATGTACTTCCGGGGTGTATGATGTGGAGTTTAAATTCACTTTGGATTTACTGTCTTTTCGGTTTTGTCTGTGATGCTTATTGTTCTGTCTGTTTCAGGTTTGCTTTTGTGAGACAGGAAGATCTCTTCTTCTCTCAGCTTACTGTTAGGGAGACACTTTCAATAGCTGCTGAGCTTCAGCTTCCGGAGATTGCTTCAGTTGAAGAGAGAGATGAATATGTGAACAATTTGTTGTTCAAGCTAGGCTTGGTATGGGTGAATTTGATGAACCTTGAATGTTACAAGTCTTTCATAATGTTAAAATGTGCAATTTTATAAGTGCACCCCTTTCATGTCAGCATAATTGATTTGTGAGTTGATCTTATAATCATTTCTAAGATCTTTTGTTTTCATGTCCCGTGATGGCCTACTTAAGGTGGAACGCTATCCTGTCTTCTAGTCGTTTTTGTTGTTTTTATAGAGCTGAAGCATAATACGTAAATAAAAGAGAAGAAAATAAAAGGTTTTGTCGTAGAACACCATATTATTATTGATAGCAACAAGCTCATTATATAGAGCTGAAATGTAACAGAAAATCTTAGATATTTGCTAAAGATCACAATAATATCTCTAAACTTATTCCTAAAATCAAGTAGTAAATATCATAATCAAATTTGCCTAAGTCTGATTAATTTGACCATTTATTTCGTAAGAATCTGCAACCTAAGGGATTTTCCAACAGTTTTTAATCTCTCCTTGTCAATTTATCCGAGTGTTGTCATGTTCTGATCTTTTTGTGTGTGTGTTTGTTCTGTTTCTTCAAAGGTCAGTTGTGCTGATTCAAATGTCGGTGACGCAAAGGTTCGTGGAATAAGTGGTGGTGAAAAGAAACGTTTATCACTGGCATGTGAACTTATAGCAAGCCCATCTGTTATATTTGCTGATGAACCCACAACAGGTTTGTCTGCTTGATGTACTACCTGCTTCATTCTGTTTTTGTTTCAACTTGGTCGTGAAAAGAAAAGTTTCTTACTGGCATGTGAACTTATAGGAAGCCCATCCATTATATTTGCTGATGAACCCACAACAGGTTTGCCTGTTTGATGTACTAGCAGCTTCATTCTGTTTTTGGTTAGACTTGGTGGTGGAAAGAAACGTTTATTACTGGCATGTGAACTTATGGCAAGCCCATCTGTCATCCTTGCTGGTGAACCCACAACACATTTGACTGTTTGATGTACTGGCAGCTTCATTTTCTTTTTTGTTAGATTTCTAAATGATCAATGCACCATCCAGTTTGAAAGCATGCCTTGTTTGGGTACAAAATCCAAAGAACAAATCCCAGAAAACATGCAGAATGTTTCATGTAGTGATGATAGATATTTATGTACAAGAGGAAATGAATATGTTAGGTTTCTTGATCGGCAGATAACAATATTATGCACGGTTTTTTTCCAGGACTTGATGCTTTCCAGGCAGAGAGAGTAATGGAAACTCTCCGACAACTCGCGCAAGACGGACATACTGTTATTTTCTCCATACATCAACCTCGAGGTTCCGTATATAGTAAATTTGATGACATTGTGCTGCTGACAGAGGGTGCACTTATCTATGCTGGGCCTGCACATGATGAACCACTGGCCTACTTCTCAAAATTTGGGTCATTATCTCAACGAAACTTTCATCAACTAATTGTCTGAATCCTATATTTGATGCTTATTTTATTGATTTCTTTGTAGTATCTTTTTTTTCTTCTTATATTGGTACATTTTCTACTAGCGTCCTGGAGACTTGACTGTTAAGCAGCAAGTAGAACTTGTACTTTTTAATCTCCTAGAGTTGCACAAGTTAAAGCAGGCTCATGCGAATTCATCCAATAGCATGTGAAAGTCAGTGTTAACAGCCGAACTAATCTTGCTGCTTTTAGTTGTATTTATTTAATCTTTAGACCAAAGCCAGTTTTATGTGGTCAATGTCTCGAGTTTAGAGTTTCCATCTTGGAATTTTAAAATTTTTGCACAAGTTTTCCATGGAAGATGCAAAGAACTTCACTGTTTAAAGCCAGCAATATTCATAAAATCCAATATTATGGTGCAACAAACAACATTTACTTCAGCCTTACCAATGGTTTCTATAGGCAGTTGGTTCACTGTTACTTACAGTGGATCTATTTTTGCATACCTATCTGTATCTGAATATGTGCCTATCTTGATATGGTTCTGTGTTTGTGCATATATTTGTGCACATGAGTACCAAGACTGTTAGTTTTACTGCTGAATTTTTGTTTGTATTGTTTACAACTTTTGTCTGCTTTTTGTTTCTATACCACATATATTTTACCTTCTTATTTAGCTACCTATATAAAAGTCCAAGTTCTTCATGATGCTTGTTGTCACCAATACTATAGCTTTTACGTTTCAGGAACAGATGAGGTGCATAAATTTTATCATCATGGAAATGTATGCTAAAGTCCATGTAACTAAGGCCATACTTTTTGTTCATTCAACAGGTATCATTGCCCAGATCATGTTAATCCGGCTGAATTTTTGGCTGATCTCATATCCATTGACTATAGTTCTGCTGCAAGTGTCTATTCTTCTCAAAAACGGATAGATGCTTTAGTCGAGTCATTTGCCGAACAGTCATCAGCTGTTCTTTGTGCAACTCCACTTACCGCAGGAGTTGGTGCTCATTGTGGCCAGAAATTACGCAAGAAAACTGTTGTGAAAACGAAAAGGGCTTGGTGGAGGCAGTTCTTCTTGCTTCTTAAACGTGCATGGATGCAAGTTGGTTTTTGAACTGTCACTCTACTGATGATTATGTGTTTGGATAGCAAGAAGATAAAAGTCTTGTCTCATTTATTTAATTTATATTTTGTCAGTGTAGCTTTCTGCAACATTATTATTCATAGCCTAATCTTTTAGAAAATTAAGTTTCCAAAAGTATGGCTTCTTTCTATTTGGATTCGACAAACTGCATGCTATGAAGTAAAGTAAAGCCTGCAATGACAATATTTCATTTATGTTTTGTTATTTGATAGGTTGTATCTTGCTTTGAACCTCATTGTATCGCATCATTTCAATTAAATAGGCATCTCGTGATGGACCAACTAACAAAGTTCGGGCCAGAATGTCTATTGCATCAGCTATAATTTTTGGATCAGTTTTCTGGAGGATGGGAAGATCACAGACATCAATACAAGATAGGATGGGTTTGCTGCAGGTATGTTGGGTCAACTATTCCTTCCACAATAATCTAGCAATTGTTTCTCATAACACATACATTGCAGGGAAATACTAAATATTCCTATACTTATTGTTCTCACCAAAAACATTTTTGGCTATTTACTGAAACCAAATACGACTACTAAAGATGGCACTCAAGGTTGGAATAGAATGTATTATGCTTGTGTGAACTCAATGCACTAATTTCATCTGTGATTAATTGAAAATGACAAATTTCTGATTATGGAAACACATTCATGCATTGTGTTGTTGTATTGTCTAAATATTTCTTGCCCCATTTACTATTTCTGCATTCTTATTTTGCTTCTCATCCGAAATTGTTGTGATTCTTGGGAAGTTGACATTTTTTAATTTCCTATCATTTAAAATATGTTGAAGACACTTTAAGTTGTATAAACACAAGTTTATGCATGCTTATGACATGAATAAAGTTGACATTTTTGAATTTCCTATCATTTAAAATACGTTGAGGACACTTTAAGTTGTATAAACACAAGTTTATGCATCTTATGACATGAATAAGTAGTAATGAGTCCTGCCTTCTGCCAAACGGCTTCACTTAGAACCTTTTGAGATCTGCTTTTGTCACAACATGGCTGTAAAGAACCAAGAACTGGTTTCTGACTTTCATTTGTTTTGTATTTTCTCCTTTATCTACTTCTTTAACTTCTTATTTATGTGTTATGGCCTTCATCGGAAGGAGAGTTGCACCTACTTTTTAATGTGGACAGGGATGTTGTGTGGTTGAATGCATCTCACATAGAACATTTGGATTGATTAGTACTACTGATTAGAACATTTGGATAGTTTGTTTTTTTTCTAAAATGTTTCCTAGTTAATTACTTGTTGCCCCTTAACTCTTTCAGAATGCAAGGTTGACAAATTGACATATTCTCAGACGTAGGCTACTATGTCTGTGAACATAAATTTCCAAGTAGATGATCATACTTACAGAGTACTCTTAAGCATGTGATGATTAATGTGAACTTCAAAGCAAAGTCTCTTAATCAAGGGGTCTAAAATTCATTTGTGGTATTTGGTCTCTCTCAGGTTGCAGCCATAAATACAGCAATGGCTGCTCTTACAAAAACTGTGGGTGTTTTTCCCAAGGAACGCGCAATAGTAGATAGAGAGCGTGCAAAGGGTTCTTATGCACTTGGCCCTTATCTGCTTTCTAAATTGATTGCTGAGATTCCTGTCGGAGCAGCATTCCCATTGATGTTTGGTGCTGTACTCTATCCCATGGCTCGTCTTCATCCATCATTATCCAGGTTGGTCCTTTCTAGCTTCTGATACCTTGTATAGCGTGAAACTTTATGAAATTTAATTAATATTATTGGTTGAGTGCAAATTCATGGTTTTATTAAATGAAATTGTCATAAAAATTCACTTAAATAATGAAATAATTGGTTAAAAATTGCATGCTTGTATTACTTTGTTTCTGGAAAGAAGCCATGAAAATGTAACAAAAGAGGATAAGGATGGTGTGCATGACTGCCAGTGGATATCTTTCAACACTTTCTGTCATATGCCCCTCACCCAATTACCAAAACTGGGGTTTCTTCGGGTAAATGATTTTCTTCCACTTGCTTCATATATGCTAGCTGACAAAACTTTTGGAAGGACACTAACTGAATGAACAGCAGTTATATTGGATACTATTCAGACTGGAAATAGAGTAGAACTTGGGCCAAGAAGTTCCTTTTAAAAAGATTACCTGGTCTGGCTGGATACATACATCTTTGGCATGCTTGCATTCAAGAGGGCCTCTTCTAGATGTACCTGGAAACATGCCTGTGTAATCTTGGGTGGAGTGTAGGGGAGCTAACATTCTTGTATCTTATTGCCGTGCCTTTATGTTTAATTCCTTTCTTGTAATTCTATTAGAGTTGTCTTTCAGGCAACTTTTTGTGTCACAAGTCCAACTAAATTAATTTCTGTTTATCACAATCTTTGTTCTACAAATTACTGATTGGAACTCTTTATTCTAGTTTTGGAAAATTTTGTGGGATTGTGACTGCAGAATCGTTTGCAGTGTCAGAACTAAATTAGTTTCTGTTTATCACAATCTTTATCCTACAAATTACTGATTGGAACTCTGTATTCTAGGTTTGGAAAATTCTGTGGGATTGTGACTGCAGAATCGTTTGCAGCATCAGCTATGGGTCTGACTGTGGGAGCAATGGTTCCAAGCACTGAAGCAGCAATGGCTGTGGGACCTTCTCTTATGACAGTTTTCATTGTATTTGGTGGATATTACGTCAATGCAGACAACACACCAATTATCTTCCGATGGATTCCTCGTGTTTCTCTAATACGATGGTAACTTATTATATTCTAATCTTTCTCATATATTCATTTTCTTTATCGGAAATTGGTAATTGAATATGCGGAAAAGCATGAATCCTTGCCTGCCTTTCATTTTTCGTACTTCAGAAAGTCTACTCTGCCAAGCTATGAATGTGCACTAGGCCCAACGGTTCTGTTCCTCTTCTTTCCTTCTGTATGACCTCTGTTTTCTTAATATGCTTTCAGGGCCTTTCAAGGGCTTTGCATCAATGAATTCAAGGGTCTTCAGTTTGATCATCAGAATTCATTTGACATTGAAACTGGGGAACAGGTAAAAAGCTATTTTTGCTTGTATATATGTATACATAGAATTCCCTGTTTCTGTCTGAGAAAATTAAAAAGAAGGGTAGTGAACAGTCATTGCTACAGATATCGTAAAAGAGCCATTTTTGTTTTTTTGTGAATTGTCAGATCAGTGAAAGGGGCCAAAGGTGCAATGTTTCTTCAGCGTTTAATATTTCAAGCAATCAAATTTTTTATAGATGTTTATGCCCCGATTTTTAATAAATGTCTGCCCACTGAGGCACTGGTATATCCTTATTAAGCAACACAAAATGGGGCTTCTGAAACCCTCACAAACTGCCAAATGAGCCAGTCTGTTGCCTAAATGTGATAGAATTAAGAACTTAGTTTCATCTAGAAAGTAAACAATGATGTGTTACAGAAGCTTCCTGATACTGGCTTCCGGGCAGGTCAAAACCATAAGTGAGTACCTCTTAGGAAGAGCTAGAATTTGGATATCTTTTACTTTAGTGCCATAAAAATCTGAATGGACACTTAGAAATCACCTTTTGATAAATACCCAATGATTCCGAAAGCAGGAACTTCATCTGTTTGTTTTCACATGCTCTTCGATATCCTTTCCCAAGTACTTTACATTTTCCATTTTGGTATTTTAAGGAAATGTTTCCTTTTGCAAATTAATGTTCTGGTTTCATAACTGCTGGTACGTAAAAGAGTAATCCAAGATGTATAACTGGATGTCGTCACCAGAGTTTACATACTCTTAATCAGTTAAGCCTCAAGACAGATCGTCTTCTGAAACACCACTACCAGTGGGTTCAATATGCACTTGCACTAGTTGAACTTGCTAAGATGTGAAGTTTATGGCTTTGCAATTTTTGTGCTTTAATGCCTAGTCGCCATATTTTACCTTCTTGACTTGTTTACTTGACAGGCACTTGAGCGTTTCTCACTTGGAGGGTCTAGCATTCAGGACACAGTGATAGCTCAAAGTAGGATCTTGTTGTTTTGGTATTGCACCACCTACCTTCTCCTTGAGAAAAACAAGCCAAAATACCAACAGCTTGAGCCCATACCTAGTGAGCAAAGCAAAAAACAGCTACATCTTGAAACTTTGGACCCTGATCAAATTGAACAACTCAACCGACTTGATCCTCCTCCAGCCAAACAAGTTGAATCAAACAAGCTGGTTGAATCACCCCAAATTGATGACCCAATTGGGCCGTTTGTCTTGGAAGGTTTGTAGTTATTTGGGCGTTGATTATACCACTATAAATTTGCCACTATTCATTGATTCATCTCATACAGGTACTAAGTAAAGGAGACATCTATACAGGGGGATCTCATGCCTTTTATCCACTAATGAGCTGCTTTTTACAGAATTCGACGATACTATGAGTAAATCTTTGTAATCCAAGGCTATAACAGCTTAGCATCTCATTAAAATGTGATACGTACTTTGTAAAGAATATACATCTCGTCCAGATAGGTAAACATTACCTTGCTAAAATATATCGCTATCATCAGAGCAGATGGTTGACATCAGAAGCATCATACTCTCTCATATCAAGAGCTATGACCTAAGTTAGCAAAGAAAGTTTATTTGCTTACAGTTACATTTGGGTTGGGTATATAAAATGGATTACACATTTCTTTTATTGGATTAAAACTAGGGGGGTAAAGCAAAGGATCCTTGAGCTAAAAGTGGCTGGCCTCCAAAATTGATGAATCATGAAGTGTCCTGTATCTGCAACTAGACTTTCATTTTCCAAATCCTACATAATCATATCCTCAAGTTGCAACTTGCACCGCCTGTTAACTAATGTCCACTCGACGTGGCTTTCAAGCGAAGTGGAGAACTTGATGCTCTATACTTCAAAAGTTGAAACTTTTGCTCACAGCCAACGCGTAATTGGCCACCAACAGTTGCATGATTGACGAGTTCGATCCTTAGCTTAATTTCCTCCAAGGGAGAGCCATCCAGAATTTCAATCCTACCACGTGCTATAGTAACATGAACATTTAGAACTCTAGAAGGCTGACTCCAGATAGAATCTTGGAAATTTTGCCTCTACGCGTAAATGAAGTGAGCTCAATGTCACCATCCTTCTAGTCTTACTATTATTAATTTTATGTATAATCTTAATTCCTGAAAAGACATTTTAGAATTATTCAATAAGGTTGTGGGCGGGCGTTAAACGAATCGCACAAACTTGCTTCTTCTTTGAGGAACCTTCTGTC
This sequence comes from Erythroxylum pedicellare, assembly GCA_027563575.1. NCBI lineage: Eukaryota > Viridiplantae > Streptophyta > Magnoliopsida > Malpighiales > Erythroxylaceae > Erythroxylum > Erythroxylum pedicellare. The sequence goes on from JAOQMP010000208.1 coordinate 9,997,562, forward strand.
TTCTTTGAAGGACAAGCTTAGCCAACCTCAACTGTTCCTCAGACGCAGTCTTCCTTGCAGAAAACTCAAAAGTATCCAAGTCATATCTGTCGCATCAAAATGACACGTTTCATCCCTTAATCGTTCTCTGTTCTGTTATTTCTCAACACGAAGACATAATGACACATCTAACAAGTTATGGAACTCAACTATATACACAATCCCTGATAAAGTTCGCAGAATATATATCTAGATTTCTATATATACACATACATACATCAATTCGATCTCCATTGATAACTACATTCCATTTGGGAAGCAAAACACAATGAAACAACTTATAGCCCTCCAACATCACTCCTATCCTGCAAAGCTTTTGAATAGACCCAACAATAAACCTTCTACTTTGCAGATTATCTCCGCATCAAGAAGGGACGCATATGATCCCCGTGACTACAACGGTAAAGTAATCGACGAAAACATGATCGTACTTAGAAAGAGGATCCATGAGATTAAGTTAGCAGAGAGGAGCTCTGATGAGAACCTGTCAGAGTGGATGAGTTGGGAGAAGAAGTACTATAGTGGTAAGTACAGCTCGGACATTTGCGAGGCAGTGGGCCTATTGCAGTCGATGTTGATGAACACTAGGCCAAGCTTGGCTCTAGGGATGGTTGCTCTTCTTGCCTTGGCCATTCCTACCTCAGCTGTGATTAACACGTTCCGTTTGGTGGAGGTGGTCCAATGGCTGCTGGATCGGACTCATCTTTAGAATTGAAGTTTAGTATATCCATCTTCCTAATATGTATACTTATGTTCATGTAAATTGCTGATTTATAGATTCCTGAACGTTTCTAGTCTTTCCAGATTCTTGAAACCCGAAACTAAGGACACTACAGATGTAAATTTCGGCTTAAGGACTTGAGTAGTCCCTTTGCAATCAAACCTTATGGTTGATCTAAGCAACGCAGCAGGAAGTTTACTCGTTTCTGTGAAGATTCTTTCATTTCGTTCCAATCAAATGTCACAGGAAGTGCAAGATAGACATATTTTTAGGAGAGTGTCATCATCCCGAGATTGACTGAAGCTAGAGGTGGCCCAAATAATAGTCTAGCGCCAACTGGAGAAGGGCCAGGACGTGTTGTGGAGGTGAAGAGTGCCCTGCCAAGTGAAAGTCGAGTAGGTGCAACTTAAAAATAAACGGTCATGATTATCATCCTGAAGGTTACAGAGACGGCAAGTGAAAGAGGCTGTTTGTTCGAAATCGTTCCTTAATCGCAAGCCAAAGATTAAAGCAAACTTTCGGGAGGTCACTCTTAAACCGGACAAGTGAATGCTAAGCCTGCTTTAATCTGTGTTCACGAAGGGCATTAAGAACGGAAAGATTGGTGTTAACTTATTCGAAGGGTGGCGTGTCCTCTTTGTTAGGATCAGGAATTAAGTTGCCAAGTTGTCTATTATATGAGTGAGTCCTCTACAGTTCTTTAACGGTCATTTCCGTTCCATACCGTTAATTGCAATCTTAATTTTAACGTCGGAGTGCAATCCCTCTGTGATGCTTCTTATTTAGAAGGAACCAAGTGGTCGTAATCGTGTGAATTATCAAATCAAAAGAACGCTTGTTTCACTGTGTCCATCTTGATTTTAATATGTTTTCTGATACCATTTTTTGTTTTATAATATGTTTAAGAGTTAAAGAAGTATTTATAGTTGATTTTACTTGTCAAACCTTCCTTTTAAAGGTTTCATTTGTATCCACTTATCATTCTTTTCAATCATAAGAAGTTTATGAGCATTTTATCAATTTGCTTGTTGACTTTAGCTGGTAGAAAAAGACGAGCCTTCCAGTATATATATAAATTGTTCAGTATGACTTTGATATGTGATAACAAATTGGCATTCAACAAACGTACCATGCTCTCAATCTTTTGCATAAAAGATAGACAATCCTTGTAGCTTAATTTTGAGATCAAGGTATTTAATTGGGAGCCTAGCTTGTGACTAATGACTGATAGAAAATCAGAGGTAGAGCAACTAGCAGACAGATTAATAATGAAAATTTTGTTTTGAGTATTAGATAAGGAACAAGCCTTTCAATCTCAAGGAAGGCTTTCATGAACACTTTTACTAAGTTAGTAAGAAATAATCAAGATAAAACACAATCACACGTCATGTTAAACAGGATCGTTTCAGATGTATATAAAACAAAGAATTACGTACTTCAATACTTGTTATAATTTTACTAATTAAAGAACTTTTTGTTACTAACTGTAGAGTTCTTCATTTCTATATTTTTGTATATTTCTTCGATGAATTTAACATACACATATGTCTCTTTACAACGTTTCATGCACATGGTCTTCATATAACTCTCTTTGGTAGTTATTTCAAGGATATTGGCCCGGATATCTTTCGTGGGTGTATATAAGTCATTAGAGATGATGTCCACTTTAATTAGAAAACAAAGGGAAATCATATGAAAGAGAGACAAAAAACTTGGTGTTACAGCAGAACCTATGGTATTTAAATGCACATGAATTAAAGATGGTTTGTAGATAAAAAGTGACAGGATTTCATGCTTAGAATAAAAATTCATTCTTAATGGTGGATTGAGAACATCCTGTTAAGCTTGTGCCACACTTAAAAGAGTTACTAATTGGACTATGCCCGATAAGTTCATTTTATTCTCATGTTTTAAATAATTTACTAATTGCTTGCCAAACCTTTTGATTCCCTTTGAAAGTTGATTATATTAATATTTAATAATAACAGTTGAGATAGTCAGTTTACCTTAACAGTTTAGTCAGATGACTTTGATCTCAAGAAGTTCTTCCTTAATATTTGTTTCATTATATAAATAAGCAAAATTAAGTCTTTTAAGGGATGTAATAGATTCACCATGTATATGGACTTTCTTCTTGTATTAGCGATACAGTTCAAATTGTTTATGCTCCAATGTTTAAATGAGATGTTATAAAGATTGACTTACAGTAAAACCACTTTGAAATCTCCTCTGTCAAGTTTCAAACCGTGACTCCATTGACTACAAAATAGGAATTTACCCTCAATCCAGATTTAAGAGCCTTTTTCATCCCATCTTTAGAATTAAATTTGAGAAGGAAATATCATAATTGTTATCATAATTGTTATATGATTGTTCCAAGTTGAATATGTTGTAACACTATGTTTATTTAAATTTAAAAAAAGCCTATCGGCAAAGTATCTTTTTATTGTTTTTGGCACTTAAAGAGTAGCACTTCAATGGATGGTGAGACTACCATCTCGCACAAAGAGCTTGCTTTAGTATAAAATACTTAAACCAAAGAAAGTTTCTCTAAGCCTTAATGAGAGTTGGAGAAAGTGAATAGCTTTATTGTCTATTTTTCTTAATGAAAATGTGAGATGAATGATTCAGCCAAAGGACTCAATTTTTCGAGATAGGATCCTCTGTCCAATTTTATTGTGTCTTATTCTGTCCCATGAAATCTCAGCCATTTATTTATGTGGGCAAGCATGTTCTGTGCTGGAAAGCTGATTTCGCCGCGGTGAACTTGTCCAAAAATTCACTCCGAGAACATGTTTCACGACATTTTTCATCTTTTTACTTCCCATATTTCACATATAACCCATCTTAACCCTAAACCATCTCTTCTACTTCATTTTAACCCAATATCATTGAAAAATACATCAAAATCTATCTTTGATCGTTAACCCTAAAAGATGACACTTGCCTTTATCATTCATCAACAACTTTCTACCCATTTTCAACTTCATTTAAGTTTCATTTAACCAAACCCATAAAATTTAAAGCATAACTTACTTATGGAAGCTTCAAAATCTTCAAACTCTTTAAGAATCTCCAAACCCTAGGTTTTCTCTTCTTTTTCCTCTCCTTTCTCTTCTTCTCTTTGTTCACTCTCTCTTCTTTTCTCTCATTCACGTGTTTGCTTCTTCAAATGTAAGACTACAATTTTCCTTTTCCCTTTCTACCCTTCCTTTAATGCCTTATAACCTTTAGACTTAAGTGATCTTTCAAGAATGCCCCTTATGCATTCTT
>JAOQMP010000208.1:10004522-10014691 GCA_027563575.1 Erythroxylum pedicellare
TGATTGTTTCGCTGTGGTCGGGATCGAATCTCAACCCAGTTTCCTAACAGATATATGGTCATTACTTCAAAGTTAGGAGCATATAAAGATTCATCTGAATCATAATGAGAGTATCAAGATTCAACACGATCGAAGATGCTACTAGGTAGCTAATATTAAAAGAAGAATGTCTTGAAGCCTTAAAGGTGTCCTCAGAGGTGTATGCAGTTGGTTCTAGCTTATATAGAGCTATAAACTAAAACCGTAAGCATCATGGTGAATCAAAATGGAAAAAAGGTCAAAAGCATACCTACTACACCCAAGACTCAAAGAAGGAAAGATGAACTAGCATGGAAAGGAAGACATCCTTTCAAGAAGCAGAATATGAAAAAGTCAAGTACTTCAGTTATGGTAATAAGGGTTACTTGTGATTGCGGTAAGCCCAAAAGGTTCAATCTTATTGTACACACATTTATTATATGAATATCTCTTGTTCTATTTTACTAAATGAATCGTATCCTTTATGGATTACAGATTTGGGAGCAGCCAACCATGTAGCGAAGGATAGAGATGCCTTCGTGGAATTCCAAAAAAATTTGTATAGCACATGATGGATTTATATAAGAGGCAACTCAAGGGTTGTTGTATAAGGGGTTTGGAACCTACAAGTTAAACATATGTGATGGTCTATCCTTGATCACACATGAAGTATTATATGTATAAAATATTTGATGAAATCTAATCTCTATGTTGGTTTTAATAAGTCTTATTTTTATGTAAATTTCAATAATGGTGGTATGGATTTATATCCTAAAAATCATGATTTTATGTTAGATGGTTTTATTGCTTTGCATGCTGTTTATTCAAATAATAATATAAGTTATTCTTTGTTTACATAATCTAGTAATTATAATAATGATTCAATTTTGTGACACACTAGACTCTATTATATTGGTTAAAATCGAATCAGTTGATTACCTAAAAAGGCCTTTTAGGTAATTTATATCACGTAGATTTACCTATTTGTGAACATTGTCTAGTAGGTAAAACGGCACGAAAGCCATTTAGAAAGGAAACTCGAGCTTCCTATCCATTACAATTAATTCATTAAGACATTTATGATCCAATGAATGTAATGGCACAATGTGAGGCTGTGTGATCACTTTTATAAATGACTATACTCAATATGGTCATGTCTACTTGATTTCTTACAAATTCGAAGCATTAAGTTGTTTTATAAAATATATTAATTTAGTAGAGAATCAATTAGAAAATAAAATAAAATCATTAAGAATTGATTGAGGATAAGAATACTTGTCTGATAAGTTTAAGATGTTGTATGATGAAAAAAGGAATAGAAAGATAGTTAACTATTCCATGAACCCTACAATAAAACAGCGTTGCAGAAAGACGTAATAGAATGTTTCTAGAGATGGTTAGGTCCATGATAGCACAAGCAAATCTATATATCACATATTGGGGTGATGCATTGCTTACAACTACTTATGTACTCAATCAAATGCCCATAAAATTAGTTACAAACACTCAATATGAATTATGGATAAGAAGAAAATCCAATATAGAACATCTAACACCATGGGGATGTGTTGCCAACATTCATAATCACTCTAATAGATATGGGAAACTATGCCTAAGACAGAAGAAAAGCATCTTTATTAGATACTCTAAACACTCAAAAGGATGTATGTTTATAGGTTAACAAGATAATGAAGAAGTAATTTAATTTGAATTGCAAGATGTCATGTACTTAGAAAATGATATTCCAAAGTAGGGTGAAATAGGAAATGATCTATTTCTATATGAAATTCTTGATCAGAATGATTCCATACGAAGAATCACAAGTCGGAGTAATTTAGAACTTAAAAAATTAACTTAAGGATAGTTAACATTACAATCCACTGATAGTCAAGATGTTGATGAATTTGTTTCTTATAAACCACACTTATGCTGAAGTAATCATGATATGATTCCCAAATGTCATTTTGAAATAGAAAGGAAATTTTATATGATTATCCCATAAGAAAAACAATGAGTCATGAAATGTACATGAGGCTCTTAATGGTCTTACTAAAGAAGAATGGATGAAAGCACTAAAAGAAAAAAAAAAGAGTTCTTTAAATTCAAATCAAGAATGGGACTTGGTTGACCTCCTTAATGGGTGCAAAGTTATTGAGAACAAACAGGTTCTCAAAACAAAACAAAAAGATAATAGTAGTACCTAAAGATACAAAACACACCTTGTAGCAAAAAGTTATATATAATATGAGGGAATTGATTATAATAAACTATTATGAGGTTTGCTTCAATTGTCTAATCTTGGTTATAGTAGCTCGTTTAGATCTTAAACTATATCAAATGGATATAAAGACCTCTTTTCTAAATAGAGAATTAGAAGAAGAAATCTTTGGGGAATAACTTATAGGTTTTATAGAGATAAGCTAAGAAAATAAAATATACCGATTATTGAAATCAATTTATGATTTGAAATAGTCCTTAAGATAGTGATATATACATTTTCATAACGTAATTATTTCATATGATTTTCGTATACTTAATGAAAACCAATGTATATATATTAAGAGATCTAAAGATAAATTTGTGATTTTATCTTTATATGTGGATGACATTTAGTTGCTTATAATGTTAATAAGTTTGTCAAGAAAAACAAATATTGGTTATCATTTGAATTTGAGATTAAAGATATGGGTGAAACTACAAACATTCTTGGAGTTAAGATTTTAAAAGATTGTTCAAAGAGATTATTGTCACTTTCTAAATCAGTTTATATTTAAACGATTATGTATGCAAGATTACAAATCAATAGATAATTTAATTTCTAAATTATAAGGTCTTAGAAAGAAAATTTTTCCATCTACATCATAAGAAAGGGAACAAATAAAGAAAATTCCCTATTCTCGAGTGGTTTGAAGTCTTATATATGTCTTGATATGTACAAAGTCATATATTTGTTATGTTGTTAGGATTGTGAGTAGATATAAATCAAATCCAAGATAGGCATATTGGAAAGTAGTAAAGAGAATATTGAGGTATCTAAAGGCAACGTTGATTATGCATTGTTTTATCAAAGCAACGACCTATGTATATAAGGTTATACATATGCAGATTAGAAAGGAAATTTAGATGAAAGTAAATCTACCTTTGGATTTGTTTTTTGCTTAATAATGATGTTATATCATGAAAAGGAAGAAACAACCATATGTTGCTTTATCCATATGGAATCTAAATTTATAGCATTTTCAATAGAAGTATCAGAATCCATGTGGCTTAGATGATTCTTGGTTAATTTAGAGATCACTCAAAATGAGACTGATCTAATAATAATTAACTATAACCGTCAAATGGAAATTGCTTATACAAAGGATTAATTTCTGGTTTGGCACTTTATTTGGGATTAATTTCTGGTTGAGCTGGAAATTTTCTAAAACTTTGTGCCTCCAATTAATTGATGGTTGTTGTCATTTGACTCTCAATTGATTTTCAAGATTTTGAATACTAGCTTGAGTATCTCACTGAAATGTCATAGTGTCAGTGGCAAAGATTTAACTATATCTTCCAAAGAAGACTTACCTTCGAAATTGGATACCATTTGATGTTGTCTTTGTACATATGGTTGCCTAAATTGCTAGAAATTTGCAGTAGCTTGTTGTCCTTAAGAGTTCCCATAACGCAAATTTGGATGATCGCGCCAACCCAGATTGTAGATTTTGGAGAATGGGTCATATTTCCTTTGATTTTGTCCAGCAAACCCTCCCATAGCATTGACTTGTTCTACACTTTCTTCCTGCAAAACTAGATATACGTCAGTGGAGTGTCCCAACATCAAACATATTTCACATACCTTTGTTTCTTCTTTCTTTGTAACTATAAGTTACCGCACGAAAGATGTAAGATCTTCTAATCTTTTCTCCAATTTTGTTACATTCACCTTATTTACGTGTTTTGAACTATGGTTAGAACATATCCCGAATTGTTGTGAACATATACCGAATTGTTGTGTATTGGAAGCCATATTCGTTATTAAATCTCTTGCGACTGTCGGTGTTTTGTCAACCAAAGCTCCACCAATTGCAACATCGATCATACTCCTATTCGTAAGTAAAAAGACCTTCATAAAAGTATTGAATCAACAATTGATCATTTATTTTGTGATGGGGACAGCTAGCACAAAGCTTCTTAAATCTTTCCCAATATTCATATAGTATCTCCCCCTTGTGTTGTCGAATGCTACAAATTTCTTTTCTAATATTGACAATTCTTGATGCTGGAAAATATTTTTCAAAGAAGAGTCTCTTCATTTCAGCCCATATTTGCACATTTTCACCTGCAGAGTAGTAAAACCAATTTTGAGCATCATCTTTAAAAGAAAATGGGAAGGCTCTTAGTTTGATTTGCTCTTCAATCACATTTGTTGGCTTCATACCCATACAAACCACATCAAATTCCTTCAAATGCTTGTAAAAATCCTCTCCCGGTAGACTTTAAAAATTTGGTAATAAATGAATTAGCCCGAACTTCAGTTCAAAAGTGTTGTTGTCCCCCAAATTCGTAAAATTGATGCAATGGGGCTGTTGAACATCTATAAGGGCAGCTAGTTCATATAAAATGCGATTGGTAGCCATTCTTTCCGTCTTCTGCACCTTTTGTCTCTATTTTGTTTGCTTTCGTAACCTCTTAATTGTCTTTTCTATCTTTGAATAACAATTGAGTTATCTTATCTACTCGTGTGACATACATATACTGTCAAGAATTCCCCAGCAATGACGTTAAAATTTGGTAATGTTGTCGCCTGCAACCAAATATAAAATGAAACTAACTTTCTACAAAACAAATTAATGTAGTTGTGGAAAGTAGGGACGTTCTTACGAGGAATCTATTGGTAAATATTATACGAGTTAAAAATTAAAACCAATTGGGGGTTGAATTAACGTGATTTAAAGAAATTAAAGATGACAAAATTTTAAAATAAACAAAAATATTTAGATATATAAAATTAATAACAAATCTTAGTTTCGGGTCACCTACGTTATCAAACTAATATGGATCATCGATATAAAATTCAATCCATTAACAAATACTCATTGGATAATGTTCTCTCTTAAGATTAAATGAATAGAAACATGTATTCTAATTACTCTTATTAATCAACAACTTAGATACAATCTTAATTTTGATTGATTAATAGCTTTAAGAACTAAGAGAACCAGTGAGCAAGACAATACACATACAATATGTATTTAATCTAAATAAGTATCTTTCTTAGAATTTCCAATTCCTAACATAAAGATGGTAATCCTAATTACCACTTTAGATTAGCAAAATTGAACGTCAAATCCTACTAATCTAGCTGTAAATTAAATCAATCAATTTATAGTTATACATCATAGAGATCAATCAATTCAATTATAAAAAATAGCAATACGGAAGACACTTAATATTCATCAATGAAATAAACTTTATTCAAAAAATCTCACACATACTAGATGATAATGTAGTTCCTTTCAACCAAGAAGGAGAGTTTAACTACTCATAACAGAGGTAAAACCCAATAGAAGAATATCAAAATATATAGTCTCCATATCTACACTTTTCCAAAAAATACGAAATTCTAGCCCAAAACCAGAAAAACAGCAGCAGAGGAAAAGCATAAAAATGATGTATCTAGATGTCCTCCCTCTTCCCTCTTATCATTATCTTTACCAAATACACTCCCCACATAATCAAGTAGCAGATCCCCACCTAAAAGATAACAACTTGATTCCTTAAATAATAAAAATCCTAAATGTATCGAATCTGTATTCAAATCAGATTCTGCAGATAAATTTTCCCTTTGCATATGCCCAGTCTTAGTCAAAAACTTTTCTTTCAGATGAGAATTCAAATTTTCTTTGCTTTCCTTGCATTTTTTATTCAAAATCATCTCCTACGTGTTGAAAACCATATGAGAATAATTAAGAAACAAGTTCATTAATTTTAAATAAAAATTTCAATACATTAAAAAGCTTTATATCCAAAGTTAGCATAAAAATAACAACTTATCAATTCCTTTCAATGGTAAGATAACGTTATTGTATCTTCCACCATTATTTCATTTTCCCCCAACCTTAAGATTGGAATGACCTCAGGTAATTCTTTCTCCATCTATATGCTCATACTCATTTACACATTGGCTTGCTTATGAAACTTGTAAACATGTCAATCCTCTGGTAGACTAATATTTTATGTGAACACTATGAAGGTTCGCCTATAATGACATATTTTCTAGTCTCTAATTCTCTAGCAAGCCTAATTTTCAAACCTATTGAAAAAATGGGTTGATATATTATGTGTTAGAGACCAACCTCAACCACACCTTTTGTTTCACTTTCAGTAGAGAACTTAAACAAAATGATGTTATCTTTAGATAATAAAACTTCTAGTAGCCTCTTTCCTCTCCACTATCTTAAAACCTAATTATTTATGGATGAGAGGGGAGGGTATCTCCCTACTAAGAATCTCATTCGTATAGCATTTCATCTTCTTGTAGCATCTTTCAAAAAACCCAGGCCTCGTGAAACTATTCTTATACCTTTGATAAGGATGGGGGACAAAATTTGAGCTCCAGTGTCACTAGTCTCTCCTACAACTTGTTTGCAAGTAAATTTGGTGTAGCTATCTGTTAGATGTTAACATATTAAAACATAATCACATAGATTATATTAAGCAGGATCTGATCATATGCATATAAAACGAAGAATCACATACTTGAATTCGTGTTATGATTTCACCGGTTAAAGAACGTTTTCAAACGTCTGCAGAGATCTTCTTTCCTCGTGTGTCTTGTTTTGTTTTTGTTTTTGTGAAAACTGAAAAAAAAACGTTCGAAGCAACTAATGCATTTTTGTTCTTATATCTTGCCTTCATAACGTTTCAATCAAACATATAACCACCTTGGTAGTTATATGAAAGACAATGACTTAAAAAACCCTTCATCATTACTATCTAATTTTTTCTCTCTCTCTTTTTTAATGATTCACTTCGTTTTAATTTAGAAAATTTTTAGAAAATTTTCTTTGACTTTATAATAATATCATAATTAGTTGCATATTTAGCATTCATTGTTTTGAACCTTTCCTTTATAGCTTTAAGACTAGACTGGACCAAGCTTAACGGCATCATCAAACTTTGAAATTGTTAAATTACAAGATGACATCTTTCTTATATCCCTTGCACTAAATTTAAAAGAACCAACATAATTAGAGCAAAATAGATAACTAAAGTTGTCTCTTGTAGCGAAGAGCTTATCCTATCGAAAACAGACTCATGTTTACTTCTTAAGTTTCTACTACAAACATATTATGAAGATTAAAAACCATAACATTACTTCAGGATTTATTGTGAAGTTTGATATGATTAATTTGAACTCAATTGTTTTGCTGTTATTATGAAATGCTTTGTATTGCTTATATACTACCTACGTATATTTATATACTTGATTTCAAGGAGGTAAGAGTAGGAGTAGTTTCTAAAGGTTTTGCTCGTGAAATTTGAGTGGTTACCGAGGGTGAAGAGGTTGAATTAATTAAATAAGGTTAACTCAGAATTGCATTTTTTTAGTAAAATATGGAAAAAAGAATAATTCAAATGCAAGGAAAATGTAGTTACTGGGAAATAAAATCAACTTTCCAGAAGATAGTTTGTGCTTGAGAGAATCAGTCTCCCTTTCTCAATTCAATGGTCAAACAATGTATTACATCAAACCTAAATGTAAGTCAAAGTTGTTATTTATTATAGTTGGCCATCTTATCCCATTGAATAATACGACATACATATCAATTGCTGTCCAATTTGCGGTCAACCTATTCCGCTTGTAATTTGAATGACTAACTACAATCTCTCATCCATTTTGTCTCATAAAAATATAATAGCCTGTCATTAGAATAAGTAGCTCTTAAACATAATGAAGGCATAATAAGCAGTTGATTCTATACCGTATGAATTACTTTCACCTTCATTTAAAAATTTTCCACGACTGCTAAATTATGCATAAAGATAAATTAAACAACTTCTGCAAATAAAGTTTCCAAAATCAAACCACCTAAGACTTTGAATAAAACATTTTATTGTTAAAACCCACATTTGGAATTTATATGATTACATCTATACATCGGTAACTTTGGCAAACGAGGTTAATGGTTATATTCAAGTTTCTCTAGACTGAATTTACCGACGAAACAGCCTAAGTAGCGCTATTTAGTATGATTGGTTCATTGAGAGGAATATATTCCTCCGACGGTCCAACTTTTACAATCATTCCAAATCTGTAACCTCAACTTGACAAACATGCATCAGTCTCCTCGAGGTTCCATTATTAAGAATACTGGAATTGTTGCCTTGGAGGATTAACAACAATCATGTACATTTAGACCAAATGATAAGGGGTTCGATGATACTAAAAATTTAACTGAAAAGTGAGCTTATGTGGTGGGTAATAATTATTAATTCGTGCCAAAAGTCAATACTCGTGATTAAATTAATAAGGGGAGAGAATTTCCTGTTTCTGGAAAGAAAAATTAAATATATATTTTACAATTCTAGTACCAGTCACAGAATGACGAAGAGCATCGTATTAGTTACCTGTTAAAGATTATTAAATTTGACCCGAAAATAGAATAACATCAACTTGGACCGAATGGCCATCACCCCCTTTACTTCTTCCTCATTTTAATTTAATTAACGGTACTTATAGTCAAATACTTAGTAGCTTAAGACGTCAATACAGTTAAGATACAGAGAATAATCGCATAAATAAAACGCCGCCGTCCTTGTTAATAAAATCTCTTTAATATGTAGGGAATTGTCGGAGCAATGTTAGTATACAAACGACTCTATTGGTTGTGCCTCTACTTCCAATTCAAGAATTCATGTAATTCCAGTGATCCTTGGCTGCAGTGAAAAGATTTGTAAAAAGAGTTTTTAGGGTAAGTTGGATTCTTATACCATACTTAGATTGATCTCTTCGGCGCTGGTGTGGATTATTGTTAGCCAAAGTAACAATTATTAAATAATAGCCATAAATGATAACCGGCCCAAGGGGTCACCTCAAACTATAAAGAAGATATGATTAGCACCGAATCCACCAAAATCACGCAACATAGACGCGGTTTCCACTCGAATAAAACCTTCACATGCCCCACCACTTTCCCCCAATTAACGCACTTTCTAATTAATCCAATTCCATCCCTATAAGTATGGTCGGAACCATAGGTACCCATTTGCATCAATCATCAATTGCTACGTTCTAACACAAATCAAAGATGGAATCAACTTTTCTATGCTCTTCCAGTACTCTTCCTTTCAGACCCTTCTCTTCTGGTTCAAGAAGAAGGTTGTGTACGGTGGCTGCCAGAAGAAGAGAGGCACACGATCAACATTATTACAACCGGAGGCTTGTGGACGAGAACATGATTGTTCTAAGGAAAAGAATTCATGAGATGAAGGTGGTGGAGAGGAACTATGAGCCTCCTGAGGATTGGATGGAGTGGGAGAAGCAATATTTCGCTGGCTATGACTCCTTGATATGCGAAATGGTAGGTTTGCTGCAGTCCCAGTTGATGAACACAAGACCTAGCCTGGCTCTGGGGATCATTGGTTTGATCATCTTCAGTGTGCCTTTGTCCATGGCCACAGTCCTCTTCCATTTCTTGGAGATCACTAGGATGATCTTCGAACCATTTAGCTAGTTCAATAGATATAGATATAGATACATGAAGTAATGAAGTCTTTGATTCAATGTCTTTTATGTGTTTTTATTTTTACATTTGATTAGAGTTCTTATGTTAGATTTGTCTTTACTGACAGACAAGTTATAATGAGCTTGAAATTTCTGGAATTTTGACGGAAAGCCATCCCAACTTCTGACCTATGCTAGAATTTGATGACTAATTTTCCAAACAGAAGGTGATATTCGCAGAGCTTGTTAAGATAACACAATAAATGTTATAAAGAGGGTCACTTAAGAAGTACTAGTTTCCTTATAGCCTAATACTATTTATAATAGGTTTTGAATATTTTAGTAATTTAATTAAAATTAAATTATAATTTTTGTTAAACATTAATTAGAATTATAATTAATTTTGATTAAATGTCAATTATGCTCAAATAAGATCTAA
>JAOQMP010000208.1:10017521-10029615 GCA_027563575.1 Erythroxylum pedicellare
TATAAAAAGGTTTCTTTCCCTAATGGTTTAGTTAACAAATCAATAAGTTGTTTAGCTGAAGGGATATACTTAATTATAATTGAACCATCTTGAACTTTGTCATGAATAAAATGAAGTTATAAATGACTTACCATTTTTACATGTAAACAATGAATAATTTGCTTTGTGCTTAATAAATCCAACATTTTGAATAGGTGTAGAGAATTTAGAAAACCATTAGTGAGAGGCATGTTTTAATTCATATAAGGAATTGATAAGGAGACATATAAGAATCTCCCCATATTTTTGAAAATCAAGAGGAAGGGACATATAATTTCTTCAGAGAGATCAACATGAAGAAACACGTTATGAACATCAAATTGATGAATATACCAATTTTAAGCAACTACCATATCTAATAAGCAACATACTATAAATATTTTAGCAATATGGGTGAAATTTTCACGATAATCGATACCTCCAAGTTATGTGTAACCTTTAAGCATGCTTTATAGCATTTAAGAGAACCATCTAATATGCATTTGATTTTGTATACCCAACAATAACCAATATCCTACTTTTCAAGAGGAAGAGATGTGAGAGACTAAGTATTGATGGCTTCTAAATTAACTATCACAAATTGAATTGACTCTTGTTAATGAGGTCGAAAGGAAACTTCATCATAACAAGTAAGTTTAACATCATTAGTAATAACAACAATAAAAGAACGATGTTCTGGTGAGTAATAATCATAAGAGAAAAAATTGCAAAGAGAGTATCACACAACTTTATATGGAAAAGATGATGATGGTGACAATGATTTAGGAAATGTCATTTTATTGCAAATAAGTCACGCAAAGATAAAGGAGGAGCATAAGGTCATTGAGAATGATACAATGGAACTACTAGTACTAAGGTAGAAAAAGTGGCAAGAATAGGTTCCACAATTGTTGATCGAACAGATGAACATCAAAGTAATAAAGTCTAGGATAATAATAGGTGTGGCAAAATCAGTGTTAAGTGGGAAAGATGTAATGGATTTATAAGGAAAGGTATCGTCAAAGGAAACAACTTCACAATTAGTGAAAACTTGATGAGTTTCAACATTATAATTTGTAAGCTTTTGGCCAACAAGATATTCGAGGAAAACATAATGTCTAACATGAGGAGAAACTTATGAAAAACATGAACATTAGTAGCACACATAATACATTTAAAGCCCCTAAGGTGAGAATAAGAAGGAAATTTTCCATAAGGTTGCTCAAAAAGAGTTTGGTAACAAAATATAAGTGTTAGTAATCTATTAATTATATGGATGGTAGCAGAGACACATTTAGCCTAAAAGTGTAAAGAAGGGTGAGCTTGAAAACAAAGAACTCTTGCTAACTCAAAGATATGTCTATGTTTACATTTGAAAACCCCATTTTTTGAGGATGTAAGTGGAAGAATATTAGTAAGTGGTGCCTTGTTACTTTAAAAAAATATTACATAAAAAATTCCACATTTATTGTGTATTATGGAATTGGTTCATTAAAAAAAAAGAAAAAATTGGTAAGTAGATGTTAAGTTTCACTTGTATGATGCATAAAAAAAAGAAGTAAAATGAGAAAAGTCATCTATAATAGTTTTAAAAAAATCATTTATCACCAGAAAGAGAATGAATTTCGTATGGTCCATAAGTATCACAATGGATTAATTCAAAAGGTTTAGTAGAAGAAATTAAACTGATAAATCTTTTATGTTTTATAAGAGCGCATATATAAAAAGTATTATTTGAATTTAAAGGAAAGTACAATAAAGTTTTGTTTATAAAACCTAATCAAAAAGAGGGTAAATATCCTGGACGTCGATGCCATGTAGTTGTAGAAGTGTTTTAGGGAGAAGACAGTTTGATGGTACAGGTTACTATTGATTAAATAGGACAATGTGGCTTATTTATTAACATTGCAACCAATCAATAAAGTCCATCTCATTGTTTTCTAAAACCAATTGTCATCCCCATCGTCAAGTCCTATAAAATACATCGACAAAGAAAGAATGTCATTGAAAATTTTAAATTTTTGGTGAATTGACTCAAAAAAATCAAATTCACTTTGTAACATGGTACGCTAATCATATTAGTTAAATAGGTAATTAGACTTAAATGTAAATTTCTAGTAGAGATAATTACAACTTGGTCTCCATTTAACATAACCATTGGTGGTAAAGAAATGTTCTCTTTACTATTGATAAGCCAAGTTAAAAAGGGAGGAAGGTGGTCTTTTACATTATTATCAATTATTAGTTCATGTGGTGATAAACTTAAAGAAGTATTAGTGATGTTTGCCTTAGGAATAACTAATAGAGATGGCCTATTGCACTGTACAATAAATAAAAATTGTTGTATCTTTAATTCAATCAACTCGTTCATAATAGATCGAATATGTTACATCATCAAAGCCTCTCTGACATTACTAATTAAAGATTGATTATTATCGTTGTTCTTGGAATGAGTGTTCCTAACCGAGGTATGCTTGGCATGTCTAGGTAGATATCCATGCAATTTCTATTATATCTCTCTTATATAATGGTCTCTATTATAGTAAGAACAATGTATTGGCTTATGATTAGATGAATTAAGACCAAAAGAAGAACCATATTTGTGTCGAATAAGAAGGCTTACTGTTTCATCCTTTTGAACATCCATGACTGAAACTTATATCATCTTACATGTTATGCCCAAATTTTGATATTTTTCTTCATGAATAAGGGAAGAATAACACTATGCAATATCATGAAATTGATTATTTGACCATGAATGGCACTATAAGACTCATTCAAGCCTATAAGAAATTGCATCAAGTTGTGTCATCTATTGTCTACTCCATAAGTGCAAACAACAACATTATAAGAGCCTAACTCATCTTGTAATCTTTTTAACTTCATGTAAGCCAAATAAGCAATATCTAGCTTAATATCAAAATTTTATGCTCATTGCTTTGAGAAAGATAACGTCAAAGATCCTCTTAAATCTTATGAGCAATGTTATAAAAAATAACACTATTTGCAATGTTGGGCAACATAGAATTAAAAAGCTCAGAAAATACCATATTGTTGCATTTTTTCTGGTTTGGTTGTAGTAGATGGTGCCTTCAGAGTTCCATCAATGAGTCAAAGAGATGACTATGGCTTTACCTAAGTTAAACAGTTGTCTCTATCAGAGGTCTAGAAACAAAGACCATTCCAGGATGATCCAAATGGTGAGTAGAATAAAGATCATTAGACTTTGGTTTATTTCTATTGTTAGCCATGACAATGAGAGTTGTTATGTGATTTTGATTACAAATGCATAGTGTAGCTATAGCTAGCACTAGAAAATACGGGTTGATCCCACAAGAACTAGAATTAATGATACTTATCATCTTTATATTATGTAGTCTAACAAATTATAGTGATAAAAATTGAAAATTCAAACAACAAACTAAAATAAAGAAACACAATTGACTAACTAGAAGAAAGATTAAACTCATAAATATTCAAAGGAAACATCGATACCTAGACTTCGAAACTCCTAAGACTTCTGATGCAATCATGATTATACTACTCAATTTAATCTATAGTTTATTGGAGTCTAAAATTTTCTCAATTATGTTAGTATCTTTCTCAAAACTATTAATACCTAACTCTCGATTGATTAACTGAAATCTCTTTGTAGTACAATGTGAGATCCTGCATCAGTTGGAGAAGGGAACGAAGTACGCCTTATAAGGGTATGGATGCCTCCCCCTTAAAGACACGTTTTCTATGACCTAATGCACCGGATCCCATCAGAACTCTTAAGGTTAAATGTGCTTAGGCGAGAGTAGTACTAGGATGGGTGACCTCATGGGAAGGTCTCGGGAAAAGCAAAGCCATGAGGGCTTGGCTAGGCTAAGACCCAAAGCGGACAATATCTATGAGCGAGTAATCTGGGCCGTTACAGGTGGTATCAAAGCCGGTACCCGAACTGTTATGCCAACTAGGCTGAACCCTAAAAGAGGGTTGGGCCCTAAGGGGGTGGAAAGTGTGAGATTCCATATCGGTTGAAGAGGGGAAAGAAGTACGCCTTATAAGGGTAAGGATCCCTCCCCCTTATAGACACGTTTTTCATGGCCTAATGCACCGGATCCCATCAAAACTCCGAGGTTAAATGTGCTTAGGTGAGAATAGTACTAGGATGGGTGACTTCCTAGGAAGGCCTCGGGAAAAACAAAATCGTGAGGGTTTGGCTGGACCAAAGCCCAAAGTGGACAATATCTGTGAGCGAGTGATCTGGGCTATTACATAAAACCCCAAGATTGCATTAATCGATTTATGAATCTACAATTAGGTTTGACTTTAATCCAGAGGATTTGTGTTGACCTATATCTAGGTTTATATGCAACCCCTTTTGATTATGGTAGATCTATCCATATAAAAGGATCAATCTCAATTGTGAAATCATAGATGAAACAATATGCTAGTCATATTAATTTAAGAACAATTAAGAAAACATAATTAAATCTCAATAAAACTCTACAAGGTTTATCACAAGATTCATCTGATCAAAGTACTAACAAAAGTTCAGTTCATAATCATAACATCAAAACTAAAGTAAAAAACAGAAAACTAAAAGAACCATAATGAGATACCTTCTAATCTTCATAAAATCCAATTTAAATTGATGGAAATCCACTCCATATATGTGCCTTTGCTTCATTCTTTCTATTATCCTAAGTCATCAATTTATGTTTCGTTAAGCCTAACTTGAGCTTCCTATGAACTCCTCCTTGTTTTCTCTTTGTTTTTTTTTCTCATTTATAACTTGAAATTAAGATTTCTGAAGTTGATACGGCCACCCACATGGTTATGTGCATGACCACGTCCCTCAATCTTGCTTCAATTTTTTGAAAATCACAAAGAAAAATTATTTTAGAGAGTTACATAGGCACTTACATAGATACTTATATAAGCATATCCTTCATAAGCAATGGTCCTTTCAAAATAACTCTAATTCTTTCATTTTTTGTCTCGATTCTGCCCTAATTCTTCTTTTTATCCATGAAGGCAATAAGACCTAAAAACACAATAGAGACAAGATAAGTACTAAAAACAATAAGAGACTCTCATATAAACGAGCAAAATGGATTAAATATGATATTAGAAATATAGTCTATTTAGCATTTATCAAGAGTAATCAAATATATTTTTCAAGAAAAGACTCATCAAATATAAGGCAGAAAAAGATGAGCAAAAATATCATTTTTACTCTAATGCCACCAAAAAAAAAAAGATGGAGAAAAATAATATACTACTGACTATTTAGTGAATACAAATACATGCACATATATACATATATATAGACACACACACAAACAAATAAACACACATACACACATATTTATACCTGTATATAGACACACACACAAACAAACACACGCTCGCATGCACATACGTGCGCGTGGGTGGGACACGGGCACGGGCACACATACAGACACACACAGAGACAAACACACGTGTAGGACACACACACACACACATGTAAGATAAATTGTCTATAATTAAGATATTCTACTCCTACATTTCAACCATTCTAATATAGAAAATTATAAGTTTTATTCCTATGGTAATAAATTTATGTATTTGCATAGATTTCATTAATATAGACATAAAGATGATATGTGTTATATAAAAAGATAAGGCTCATAACTCGTTGCTTAAATTTTTGGATGAGATATGGTATCCTTAGTTGTATATGAGCTCATATTAACCTAGTTTAATTTTTCTTCAAGCCCCATTATAGCTCATCATTGATATTAAAGATAAATTGGCAAAGTCTGATCAATAGCAATTCATGTATTTGAGTTAGATGAATAATGATTCACCGAGTAACTAAAATGACTTCACATTAGCTGTGAATTAAGAGAAAGCTAGCTTGATGTGGATGAATTCACTTATAAGGAGGATATGTTGAAATTTTAGAAGTGGAGTTATTCTACATCGAGAAGTGATATAAGGATGAAGTGAGTTATTTATAAATATATGACTCATAATCTATTATCTTGAGATTTTGGATTGAGATATGATATGTTAGTTATAACATTCCATTTGATATATTCCTAATTTAAATCGTACCAAAAAGAAAAGAAGGGTTACTATCAAACTCATTTATAATATTATAATTTATTATAATGTATTTTTAAATGGAAACTAAATGAAAGTTTAGAGTTCTAAATTGAGTTGGAATAAAGCGATGTTTATAACATTCAATTCTATTGACACTACATAACATTAGAATTCAAGTTAATTTTTCATAAAAATCTTTGAATTGAAGATACTTTTTTTGTAACATTAATCTAAACCTTTCTAATCAATACAAATTGTGACAAGAATATACACTATTATATTAATAATAAGCCTCATTAGTAATCCAAATTAAAATTTTATTATCTCTTTACTAATAATTATATCCTTGCTCTTCTACTCTAAAACTGTTTTACTTTCTCCTCATTATATCATTCCTTATATATTATTTTCCTTCCTATTCTCTCACTTTCTCTCTTTTCTTTTTCCTTCTCACCATGCCTAATCAAATCCACCTAGAGATTAATGTTATTATTCTAAAAGAAACTATTAAGCTGAAATTTTGAATTTATTGGTTACATAAATCAGTTGGACTTTGATTTTATATCTAACTTTATAAATATAAGAATAATTTGTCTTAAATTATCAAATTTTAGATTAATTATTATCCTTAATAAGAAGTATTTAATTATATTTATTAACATTCAATTTATTTATCCTACTTTAGTAACCGTTAGGTATGGTAATAGGTCGGGCTGGACCAGCATATGGGCTAGTCGGCTCACTACCCAAACTGTGGTCCGACCTGACAAGGGGCTGCCCAGCTCGACCCAAGTTACTAATTTTAAAAAAATTCAAAAAATAACATTGTTTTTAGCAAAATGTCATCGTTTTATCACTCTCAATTGAGCCTCAGGTCTCAGGTCGGGCATGGACAACCCTTGTCCGAGCTCTACCCATGGCCCTATTAACCCAAGATATCCCAGCCCATAGGCCAATCAACTCGAGCTAGGTTTGTTGATTTACGGTCGATCGGACCAGATTGTCATCCTTAGTAACCATAAAGTTAAACTATCGGAAACAGTTTCTATACCATTTAGGAGTAAGGTTGTGTATTAATAGACTTTCTCGAACCTCACGCATTAACGAGACTTTTAATGAATTGTTGTTGCTGGAATGGTAAAGTTAAACTACAATACTGAAAAAACTCCTGCTTTATTCTGTAACCAACTGTTGAGATTGAGAAGCTCGGGATATCCATACATAAAACATAAGGAAGGAAATGGACAAAAAACTTGAGTGGTTCGAAAATTGGATTGATGCAAGTCCTCTAATACACGGTCCAAAAATTTCTCTGATGAGCAACATATTACCCCTTGACTCCAAAGTCTCCTCTATAATCCACAAAGGAGGCTAGCGTGGAAACTTAAGGGGTCTCTTGGTTATGACTGAGCATTTACCCCAGCTAAATGCTAGGAGTAATGAAGATGTGATCTACTAGACTCTCAACTCGCAAGGATTGTTCTCTTGCCGTAAAATTTTTAATAGCAGACAAGCAGCAGTGCCTTGGTATAATCTTCTATGGAAGAACCCTCTAGATCCAAAAACCTGAATAATCACTTGGCTTGTAATTAGTAACAAGCTTAGGACCAAATCCAGATGGTTTGCGTCCAGAGATACAACTTGTGTTCTAAGTGAGGTAGCAGAAGAGAATAGAGACCATTTATTCTTCACTTGCAGTTACTCTAGAGCTATATGGAGTAGACTAGAGTTTATGTTGAACAAATGGGAACACATGGAGCAGATTTATCAACCTATCCAGAGCTAAGAAAGAGAATGAATGCTTTTGAAGAAAAAAAAGAA
This sequence comes from Erythroxylum pedicellare, assembly GCA_027563575.1. Lineage (NCBI taxonomy): Eukaryota > Viridiplantae > Streptophyta > Magnoliopsida > Malpighiales > Erythroxylaceae > Erythroxylum > Erythroxylum pedicellare. The sequence goes on from JAOQMP010000208.1 coordinate 10,025,445, forward strand.
TTCTTTCTTTTTTTTTAAAAATGTTTGTTTTGAAAAAGCACTAAAAATATATATATGTACGCAGTTATCTCACTGCTTGACTCGTATCTTGTAAGTAAAAATTTTGAGTGTCATATGTCTAACACGTGAGTACAATATTACATTTTTAATTATAAGACAGTAGTAGTACAGAATATTCCGCCGACAATGTGCCCCCAAAAATGAACTTGAGAAAGTAAATACCTGGGCTTTTTCTTTCGGATTTCAGTCGTGTGCTATTCACATCCTAACGTTAGTAGTTCACGAGCTCCTGGCCGGTGGCCACCTTGACATTTAATGCAGCAAGATTGCATAATCATGTACACCAGTTCAATATGAGAGGCTTATGTGACAAGAAAAACAGACGAATTATTGAGATGCAACGACCCTAAGCTACAAGCTAAGAAGGAGCAGAAGCACTGCAGCATTTTTTCACCACCGAAAACCTAATAAAACAATACAATACAATTCACTTTCACATTGTACGTGTATTTAGGACTTCTGTAATTTTGTACTTTGTACCCACGAACTCATTATAAATCCAAGTTTGGACTATTGTGCACGGAAACGATAAAACAAACACTCATAGAAGATTAATTTCTTTCATTGATATTTTTGTGAGGATAAGCGGACCAGTATTTTCCATTTTGGGAGATAGCACGGATGGGTCTCAACCGAAGTCCGTGAAGATTAACGATGCTTTCCCATTTTCTCGTCCATTAAAGAGGGGGCTTACCTTTTCATTGACCGGCAAAAGTTTCTGAGGAATCTCGTGGATTGTGTTCTATTATCTTGTTGGTCATTGTTTGGCCTCCCGTTCTCGTATTTGCCTCTCTATTCTCTGATCTGTAAGCGTCATCTGCCTCTTTCCTCGTTTGGGTCTTCTATTTTGTTGTTAAAGTTTCAGCCTTTAGTGTTGAAAATGCTATATTTGAATACCGCTCGATGATATGTTTGATTTGGATGTTCGTGAATCGCTTCTTGCTTCCGATTGATGTCAGTCTTTTGGTGGAAGTGACATGAGAAAGTCGTCCTTATATTCTTGATTTTTTAATGTTGAGAATCTGTCTCACCGTTGGTTGCTTTTGTTACTTTGTTAGTGGTATATCATACTTTCTATAGTTTATTGCAATGCCTTCTCGTGGATTATGATTATTGGTGATTATCAAGAGATATGAATTTCATGTTTTTACTTTTTGGTAGGCTTTGATCCCTGACATAGTATTCGTATTTTATAAATAGTTTCCTTCTTTCTTGCTGTGAAATATTTCGATTTTGGAATTAATTGTAGTGCATTTACTGTTTATTGCAGAAAGTAAAGAGTTTGTATTCTTGGTTTTCAAGGACTTCGCAAAATATGTCTCGTTTTTTACCTGAAATATATGGAAGCACTATCAGGTCTGGAGCTGAAAATCTGGTAACTGGTATAGTGCCTTTGTTAAAACTCCTCTCCCTAACGGTTATAGGACTGATTCTTGCACACCCCAGTAAACAAATCGTACCCAGAGCAACGTTTAAACTCCTAAGCAAGCTAATTTTTGCCTTATTCTTACCTTGCCTGATCTTCACCGAGCTTGGTGAATCTATTTCCCTTGAGAACATTGATAATTGGTGGTTTATCCCAGTTAACGTGCTTATCAGTACGATCGTTGGTTTCTTTCTAGGAGTCTTAGTGGTAGCTATATGTCGCCCACCTCCTCAATTCAACAGATTCACCATTATCATGACTGCCTTTGGCAACACTGGAAACCTTCATCTAGCCATTGTGACATCAGTGTGTCATACTAAAGAAAATCCATTTGGACCCCATTGCCACTCAAGAGGAGTGGCCTATGTGTCTTTTGCTCAATGGGTGGCTGTGATTCTTGTTTATACTCTTGTTTATCACATGATGGAAGCTCCGCTGCAGTATTATGAAGTTGTTGAGGAAGGTGCTGTAATTGGAGAACAAACGCCTGCTCGAGATGTAAGTAGGCCTCTTCTTATAGAGGCTGAGTGGCCAGGCATTGAGGATAAAGAAACAGAACATTGCAAAACACCTTTTGTAGCAAAGATCTTCAACAGCCTTTCAACATTTTCATCTTCGACTGTACCAGACCTTGAAGTTTCGGAAGAAGGAAATACAAGCAGTCCTAAGGCCATTAGATGTTTGGCTGAGCCAGTAGTTGTTAGGAGGATCAGAATTGTTGCTGAACAAACTCCCATTCAACACATACTTCAACCTCCGACAATTGCTTCTCTATTAGCTATCGTCATCGGCTTAGTACCTCAGCTAAAAGCTTTTTTCTTTGGTTATGATGCTCCACTTTCTTTCATCACTGACAGTCTAGAGATTTTGGCTGGTGCTATGGTGCCTTCTGTCATGCTTATTCTTGGGGGAATGCTTGCCGAGGGGCCAAACGAGTCTACCCTTGGTCTTAGAACCACTATTGGCATAATTGTTGCTAGGCTTCTGGTGCTTCCTCTGTTTGGAATTGGTGTTGTAGCATTAGTCAGTAAACTAAGTTTGCTTGCTGCTAATGATGCTATGTACCGTTTCGTGCTCTTGTTGCAGTACACATCACCAAGTGCCATTTTACTGGGAGCAATCGCCAGCCTGAGAGGTTATGCAGTTAAAGAGGCTTCTGCTCTTCTATTCTGGCAGCACGTGTTTGCCCTCTTCTCGCTTTCCTTGTACATTATACTCTACTTCAAGTTGCTCTCTTATGTTTGATGATTTCTCTGGTGTCTTTTGGATGGCTTTGCAACAGCCTGCTGGTATCTAGATGCCACCAGATTCTAGTTTTTAATCTGTCCACTGGATTATAAGGTGGTATTCAATAACGGATGTGTTTCGTTGTTAGCAAGTCTGGCCAATTTGGTGAAAGATGAATGTCGGAAGGATTTGTTTGATGCTTACCAGCTTTAGATACTTCTTAGCACCTTATTCGGTGATTGAACAACTATGTAGAGCTTGTGTAATGAGTGCTTATGCATCCTTTTTGAGAAGTTGCTATGGCGTACATGATCCTAAAAAAATGTTCTGACGCCTTCCTTCCAAAATAAGTAACTAATATTAGGAGATCTCATCCTGCTCCACTGGGCCACTGTTCCTCTTGAAGCAGTCTAGTCCATTAGGCTTCTAAAAATGATATTACCGAACCCTTTAGTTAGATAGTTAATGTGGTCCCGAGTGTTATAGGAGAAGACTTCAGTGACTCTACGTCTCCGATCCGCATTAGCACCCGCGAAAGAGAACGAGGGTTTGAGTTTGTAAATGGCCCTGATAGGTCCCAGTTAACTAAATAATCTAATGGCTTTGTGTTTTTTTTCTCCAATTGTGATTTGGGATAACTCTTAATATTTGAGTGACATAAATAAATATTGTTTGATTATGAGATCGTGCTCTAATGCTTCACATTTAAAATGGCTAATGAAAAGTACAAAAAAGAGGGCCAAAGTTTCTCCACACAAAACTCATGTCTAGGAATGGTGAGTTCCATACAGATTGAACTCTTTAGTTCAACAGCAGAAAAAAATAGTTACATCATAGCGTTCGAATTTGTAAGGGCATCTGATGACAAATCTCAAATGCGAGGTGGGCCTCCTTTTGATATTTTTATAAGGATAGGGGGTGTCTTGTCCTCCAATTTCGCACCTTTTCATGGTCCAGGATTTGAATGGTCTATTCAACTGTCAATCTGGTCAAAAGGCCTTCTACACATTTGCAATGTAAGTTGTGACCAAAATCGAAGTCATTATCTTGCAAGTTTGGTAGGTCAAAACTGATAAACGAATTTATGAATGCTGAATGAGCAGGGAAAGAGAAGTTGACAAGTGAGAGAATTTCATGGAGTAGAAAGAGAAAAGGTAACTCATAACAAATCAAGCATAACAGGAAGAATACCCTTTCCTGTCTATTACAACTGTAACTAACTTCAAAATATATATATATATATATATATAAACAGAAAATGGGACACAAATTTTGGGCCTTTTCCAGCAAGTCAGATTGTAACAAGGACAAGTATTATTTATGTATAAACTTTAAACTATTGATTATATATGTATCAATGCATCCTTCTCCTTTGGAAAATCTTGTTGGGAAATTAGGTCATAATAGTAAAATTACAAAATTTTTCATATTTAAATTTTCAAACGAAAAAATCATTTA
>JAOQMP010000208.1:10078276-10120212 GCA_027563575.1 Erythroxylum pedicellare
CATCAATGTAACATAAATCATGGTCATAATATATGGTTGCATTGATTAAATCCACACAATTAAAATAAATAAGGAATAAAAAATAAATTAAGAATACCCAATGTTAAGTCTTCTCCTTCTACTGTAGCTGCTTGGCCAACTTTGTTTCTCCTTTCATGCCTCCAGCTATATTACTTCATTTAATGTCCACCAGTTGTTGCTTTCATTATTGTCCCTTTGCCCCAGCTGCTTACGCTGTCCACCTCGCCACCAGCTGCTAGCTTTCGTTGCTACCTCTTGTAGTGTTTTGGTGTCTCCACCAGCTGCCACGTTAATCTCCTAAGCCACCAACTTCTTGCCTTAATGTGTGTGAGTGGAGAGTCTCCTAGTTGCTAACGTGTTTTGATCTCCACCAGCTGCTAATGCGTTATCTCCACCAGCTGCTTGGACACAGATGCTTCAACGTGGATGCTTCAACCTAGCTTCCTCCCACGTACTATCCTATGTCTTCGTGTGACCAATAAAAATTATGGTTTGGTGCTCTTTTTACGCTTCCTTTGTTATTCTCTCCATCAGCTGCCTACGTCTCAAGCCACCAGCTCAGCATGCAACGTTTTGTTTCTTCTCCCTCAGCTCATGCATAAACCTTTTTTCATGCACTAGTTGTCTTCTTCTCCTCTTGCCACAACTTCTCAGCTAATGTCTCCTCTCTCCCTAGCTAACGTGTGTGTAGTTGTAGTGTGAGTGATGGAGAGTATCTATTTTTTTTATTGCTCTCCCTATTCAATGTCCATGCCCCTCATTCATGCCTAAATTCACACGTTTTTTCTCCAATCTCTACACCAGTTGCATCCTTCCTTTATCTTATGTCTTGATGTGACAATTAATATTTAGGTTTGGTCCACCTTCTCTAACTTATTCACACACAACACACCTTAACGTTTTTCTTCAACAACTGTCTTCATCCACCACTTCAATGTTTTTTCTCTCCAGCTGCTTGCGTGATGTGGCAAATCAAATTGCTGCTTGCTCTTGGTCCACTTGAGCTGCCTCATCAGCATTAATGCAGACCATGCTGCCTTGTTTTTCTTCTATTCTCTCCACACAACCCATGCCTAAGCCACCAAAACTGACGTAGATTACCTCCTTTTTACTATAGCTGATGTGTGTAGTCCACTTTTCTGTTCATTCTCAAAAACTCTTGCAACCAATGCTAATCATAATTTGATTGATCCACTTAATAGTTTCATGTAGCCATTCCTTCATACCCCTACTATTAGTCTGAAATATCCTTTGATTCCTATGTAACTTGATTGAGTAAATGGTGTTATTGAAAAATAATTTTATGAACTTACTACAAAAAGTTCTCTTATTATAATAAAAAGTGATCCATTAGATGATCGAGTGCCAATTAGTCAAGGGACATGATAAATTGCAGAAATGTTGAATGTTGGTGTAAAGTCCTTGAAAAGCCCAACATTTGAAGAATATATGCTCTATAGTCTTTGATTCTTGGTTACAGAAGAAACAAAGGGGATAGTCTATTGATTAACCTAGATAGCTTATCCTTGATTGCTAACCAAAGGATAAAAGAGGATTTAGGAATTCTATAACTATCCCAAACTAACTTATGCCAGTGCACCTTAGGATGATGATCCCTTAAGATGAAGAAATAAGACCTATTTATAAACTTATTAAAGGTATTGGTTAGCTAGATGATAGTGCGTGTCAAGTGCACTGTAAAATTTACCTAACTCTGTACACTTAAAATTTGTTGCCATGGTGAGTCGGGATCGTATCCATAGGAAATGTTCAGTTAATTTTCGTAATGAAAATAATCGATGCAAAGGAAATAAAAGGGGGTTTTGAGTTGATGCGATCGAGAAAACAAAATAAAAATTAAACTAATGCAAGCAATTTATCGAAAATAGTCAAAGATGAGAAAAGTGTCAAATATGCGTAAAACCCAGTTTTTAGATCAATCTCGGCCTACACACGATTAAACACATCTTATCATTATAATGCTTTCACACCTCTCCTAGGACCATTGATCGTGGACTAACAACACATTATGTTAATCCCAATTTTTTGCTTAAGTCATTTTTAATTAAGAGACACTCGTTAATTAAACCTAACTACCGAATAACCTAGAGCATAGTCTCTAGATTTAATTATGTAGCCGCATTACGAAATGGAAACAAGGTAGGGAGTAACCTTACAAGCTCGGGTTATCTTACCTAAGTTATGTTTGCTCCTAATGATTCAAGGTCATTAGTGGTTACTAACGAATCTCAAACACAACAAGCATGGATTATGCTCAAGAGTCTAGCAATAGGTTCATAATAAAACAAACCAATAAATGCATTAAGATCATTTGTACAATACCCAAATGATTCAATATAGAACAACAATAACAATCCTTAAAAGGAGATTTAAGGTAACAAAGATGAGATAAGTTTAACTGTGACTTAGGTATTGATGTCAAAAGGTGAACTAGTGTCTGGAAGCCTAGCCTTCCATCCAAGAATCTCCAAGAAGTAGCTTCTGTCACCTCTAATTCTTTCTCCTGAAACTTAAAAATGAAGAATAAAATGTTTCTGTCGTCAAAGTAATGTATTTATAGCAAAAACTAGGGTTTTGCGTGAGCTGGCAAGAAGTCATACCCATGACTTGTAGTGTCACGACCATGACTAGCTCCATGGGAGATTAATGAATGTGAGCCATGCAATCATGTTTCATGGGCATGAGTGATGTCTTATGGCCATGCAAAACTCATGCATGGCTGCGAGTCTCCATTAATTCTCCATGCTTGATGTTTGACACGTATACTCTTCCTCTTATGCATTTTCTTATCTCCTCTTGCTCTAATCCTTCTTCTTCTTGTTCTACGAAGACAAGTGAGTGTGAATATTAAGAAGATGACTCAAAGAGTATGGGTTCAACTCACTTTATCCATTATGCTTCCAATTATACCTAAAATCAAATATGAACTAAACTGAGTGTTTGAAGCATTTTCAAGTATTAATCACTAAGTGCTAAAGATTAAATGTATCAACAATTAAGGACATGTTAAGTTCCCCCACACTTAGCTTTTGATTATCCTCGGGAAAATCATCAAAATCAAAGTCATAAACTAAAAAATTTACTCATTTTCCATATTTCCCAATAATAGATAGTCATAAGCAAAGATGAATAACTTTCAAAAACCATAGTAAGAATTCAACATTCAACACTTCTACTCTTGATTAATCAACATTCATCAACCTTATAAACTGAGCAATATAAAAGTAGACTTGGATAAAATGTGTTCAAATAAGATAGATCCATAGGTAAACTCAAACATTATTCATGATCATGACATTTCATAACCTTGCATATCATTTCATCTCTCCACTACTAAGAGTCATATGCATAATCATGAATCAAAGGGATTTTCTAAAGTTGTAATATGAGCAAGGGTAAGCTGAGATGTATTTAGGTAATGTAACATAAAATCCATCAAGCTAGTGAAGCAAAAGTAACACTCAATGAAACATCAAGTGCACATATTAACATTCATTCAAAATTGGGTACCATTAGCTATGATGAGTACAACTACTATGTTTCACAACTCAAATTCAAGCTCTCATACTATAAACCACATGAAGCATATCCAAATAGAAGGAATCACTCGTAAAAAAATAATTGATAATAATACATTGAAACTATAATGAGTTATCCTTCCAAAACAATAACTACCTGATATGTAACAAACCAAATTCACCTATTCAATATAACTTTAAGAGGAGAAACCAATAATTAACAACTTTTAAAAAAAAAAGCTATTTCCTCCTCAATACTTGTATTCAAAATTTTTTTCTATCTTTTTTTATAAAATTTTAAGAAGCTATATAAACATAGGAATTTCATTAATAAGACATAAAATGGCATTCCAACAATTATAACCATCCCACACAAATGCATCACCTGACACTTATACTTTTGTATATCCACAGTTATCAACAATTAACGAATGTTCCACTAGCTTTAAGGCTTGGGTAGGACATTTGGTTTAGTTGAAAGCATGTAATGCAGTTAGGACAAAAAGAAAGGCTAATAAAAAGCTCAAAGGGGCTTAACAAAGGAAGATTCATATCAATGGGTAGGCTATTTGGCTAATGTAGCTTGCAAAAACAAAGAATGTCGATATCATTTTCATGTTCATACATATGATAAAAATGTGGTCTTAAATAGAAAATCAATGGAAAGTCAGGATGTTCATGTCATGAAGGTCACATAAATAAAAGAAAATGAGACTAATGTAGATGTGTCAGTCTATAAGGCTCAAAATCTTACTAGTTTTTGTTTATCACTAGTTACTACTCTTCTAAAGATAATACATATTGACCAATCATAAGAGTAAAAGTACATGCTAAAGTTACCATGGATTTTTCTAGTCAATTCACACTCTAATTATGACCATAGTCTTAAATAAATAGAAAAAGAGACAATGTTTAATTTTGTTTGTTTGATTTTGAAAACGCCTAAGAAGCCACATAAATAACAATTAAGCTTTAAAATATGCATAAAAACGGAGAACCCCCACCCCATATTTAAAACATACATTATCCCTAATGTAACATCAAATGTAAGAAATGGAGAATTTAACAAAAATAGTAAATGAAAAAATGTAATAAAAAGAAATCAACTTCTTTTGGTTGGCCTCCCAAGCAACCCCTTTGTTTACTATCGCTGGCTCGACTCCATGATGCTCTCATCAAGTGATGTCATTCACGTCTTCAATCATTAACACTTCCATATCCTCTATTTGGAAGCCTTTATAATATGGTTTCAGGAGATGACCCTTCACTTTGAATGTCTTATCAGTTTTCAGACTTTGTATCTCTATTACACCGAAAGGAAAGACATGAATACCAATAAATGGGCCAACCCAACAGGAACACAAATTACTTGGGAATAATTTGAGCTTAGAGCTATAGTGCAACACTTTTTGAACTACTGCGAAACTTTTCCTTGAGATCATCTTATTATGAAAGACCTTTGTCTTTTCCTTATATAACATTGTGTTCTGATAGGAGTCATTTCACATCTCCTCTAACTCTTGTAGTTGCAACTTCCTATGTACACCCGCATCATCCAAATTCATGTTGAATCTTTTTATAACCTAATACGCCTTATGTTGCAATTCCACCAGAGAGTGACATAGCTTCCCAAACACCAGTCTATACGGTGACATCCCGATTGGTGTTTTATAAGCCATCCTTAAGCCTATAGTGTGTCTTCTAGCCTCACATTTTAATCTTTTATATAGGGCAGAACTATTTTCTTCAGGATTGATTTAATTTCTTGATTTGACACTTCAGCTTGTTCGTTAGTTTGGGGATGGTAAGAAGTGGAAACATTATGCATAATGTGATATTTCTTGAATAATGTTTCCATCACCCTGTTGCAAAAATGGGTTCCCCTATCGATGATGATTGCCTTTGGCATCTCGAACCTAGAAAGGATGTTAGCTTTAAGAAAATCTACAACCACTTTGGCATCATTAGTTCTGGTGGCTTTAGCTTCTACTTATTTGGAAACATAATTGACTATAAGAGTATATGATTAAAACTAAAAGACGAAGGAAAAGGTCCTATAAAGTCAATACCCTAAACATAAAAAATTTCACAGAAAAGAATAGGAGTTACCTAACTGTTGGCACTTATCACATGACTTGCAGAACATGTATACATCCTTGAGTAATAAGGGTAGAAACCACTCTCCAAAACTTTATGGGTCGTCCTCTTTACTCTAAAGTGTCCTCCACGCGAATACAAATGGCAAAAGGCTAAGATAAAAGATGTTTCACTTTTAGGTACACACCTCCTTATGAGTTAGTCTGCATAATGCCTCCATAGATATGGATCACCCCAAACATAATACTTCACTTCATTCTTCATCTTATCCCTTTAAGCTGTTGACAAACCAACAGGTAATTTGTTAGTAACTAAGAAATTTGCAATATCCACATACCATGGTGGTCTTAAGTCGGTAGAAAATAATTGTTCGTCTGGAAATAGGGATGGCAATGGGTAGGGTTCAGTTCGGGTATTGCTCTATCTATATCTATATCTATATCCATTTTTTATAGCTAAACCCATATCCATATCCATCGATTTTTACGATTTACTAACCATATCCAAATCCATTGGATTGTTCGGGTTTTTGGATATCCATCGGGTTATATAGCACATAAAAATATAACTTCTAAATAGAAAATATAAAGAGCAAATTTTTGCGAACGCGCCAAATCAAAATTACTTGAATAATAATACGTCAAGATTTTGATTTGTATGTCTTAAAAAACCATAAAATTGGAATAATAAAAATCATAATGTCTATTATAAAGGCAACATATATTTTTCACAATCAAGAACTGGAACAAAGACTGAAATATCCAAAGCTTCAAATTGTCTTTACGTGAACTCCATAACATTCAAAACTCTATCTCCATATCATTTGTATTATTATTATCCTATAAGAAAATAAATTATAATGAAAAAGGTGATGACTGAAAAGTAAAGTGGAGAATTTAAATTTATTTCTTCTAAAAAAATATTAATATTTTATTATATTTAACCATAAATATTCAAGAAATAAACGTAAAAAATAAAGTTAATAAAAAACGAGTAAGATATAGGTATCCATTGGTTCAGGTTATTACTAGACCCATATCCAAATCCAAATCCACACCCACATCCATTTTTCAGCATCCATTTAAAATCCATTTTTTAGCCTTCATATCTATTTTTTTGGGTTGGGTAGTGCGGATATTAATCGGGTTGAAAACCCATTGCCATCCTTATCTGGAAATGTCTCTCGTAAAGTGATGTCATCTTCTTCTTTTATCAAGCGGCTGAGGTGCTCGACAACTACATTTTCCCCCTTCTTATTTCTTATCTCCAAGTTGAATTCTTAAAGGAGGAGAATCTACCTGATCAGCCTCGATTTTGCTTCTTTCTTCTTTAGTAAGTATTGTAAAGCTATATGATTAGAATAAATAATCACTTTAACATCAAGCAAATATGACTGAAATTTTTCTAAATCAAAAACCACAAATAAAAGTTCTTTTTTGGTTGTTGAATAATTCAATTGAGCTGGATTAAGAGTCTTCAAAGCATAATAGAAGGCATGCAAATCCTTGCCCACTCTCTATCTTAGAACTGTCCTTATTGCATAATTGCTTACATCATACATGATCTCAAAAGTGAGGCTCCAATCTGGCGGTTAAATCACTGGTGGGGATGTGAACAACTTTTTAAGTTTGTTAAAGGCTTCTTTACACTTATCATCAAACTCAAATGATACATCCTATTATAATAGCTTACATAACGGTGTGACTATCTTTGAAAAGTCCTTAATGAATCTACAATAAAAACTTGCATGTCCAAGAAAAGAATGCACTTCCTGCACATTTGAGGGGTAAGGTAAAGAAGAACTGAGACCAACTTTAGATTTAACTACCTATATATCCCTAATAGATATAACATGCCCTAAAACTATACCTTTTAGCACAAGGTTAGTTTCAATGCATCGTTCCAAGATAAGAGCAAGATTCTCTCTTAAGGCATTCATTAAAGGAAGAACCGTAAACACTAAAATCATCCATGAATACCTCAATGATTTTCTCAACATACTTGGAAAAAATGCTCACCATACATCTTTTGAATGTGGCGGTTGCGTTACATAATCCAAATGACATCCTTCGGTAAGAAAATGCACCGAATGGGTATGTGAAGATGGCCTTTTCTTGGTCTCTTAGTGCAATTGATATTTGAAAATAACCTGAATAGCCATATATAAAACAATAATAGTCATAATAAGCCAATATCTTAAGCATTTGATCGATAAAGGGAAGGGGAAAATGGTATTTACGAGTCACCGAGTTCAATTTCCTATAATCAATACAAACTCGCCACCGGGTTTGCACTCAGGGGGAACCAACTCACTTTCCTGATTGGTCACAACTGTGGTTCCAGAATTCTTTAGAACCATCTGAACAGGACTTACCCACTTACTGTCGAAGATTGAGTATAACCACATCATCGAGAACCTTCAACACTTCCTTCTTCACGACTTCCATCATCGGAGGATTCAGCCTATATTGAGCCTACCTTATGAACTTGGCATATTCCTTAAATAAAATACAATGCATAAATATAGAAGGGGTTATTCCTTGGATATCTGTGATCGTCCATCCAATGGTCTTCTTATGCTCCCTTAATATTAAAACTAGCCTGTCTTCTTGTTCTAAAGTCAACTATGTTGAAATGATAACTGGGAGAGTCTGCTTATCTTCCAAATAGGCATACTTAAGGTGTATGGGGAGTGGCTTTAGTTCCACTTTAGGTGCTTGCACATCAGAAGGTAACAACTTCTGGTGAGATTCGAGTAAATGCATAGAGGCCAAATTATACCATTTTAGAGAGTGCTCTAATGATTCCAAGGTAACTATCACTTCAATCAACCATTCTCTTATTCAACATCATTATTGTCTTTTGATTCCATATGCTCAGTCAAGACTATTTCTAAATGATCCTTGCAAATCAAACTAAACATTTCCTACAGTAGGGATCAATCACACCAACGAAGAAAATTGAATGATCATTATGAGGATGTTTTATGGCATAAAAAAAGTAAAAATGGATCACTTGCCTATCAAATTCCATCATAAGGGTACCTTCATTAACATCTATCTTAGTTTGAGTTGTATTGAGAAACGGTCTCCCCAATAAGATAATTATTGGATTATACAAAGTGTCATCATTCATATCAATAACATAAAAATCTGCAGGAAACACTAACTTATTCACTTGCAACAAAACATCCTCAACCACACTGTCAGGGTAAACGTTAGTGTGGTCAGCTAATTGTATAATAACATTTGTTTCTTTAAAAGGGAAAAAATTCAAGGAAGCATAAATTGAATGAGGTATTACATTAATTGAAGCTCCCAAATCTAACATAGCTCTATTAATCACAGTGTTACCAATTTTGTAGGGAATAGTGAACATACCTGGATCCTAAAATTTTGGAGGCATCTTTTTCTTAAAAATCATAGACACATTCTCAACCATCTCAAGTTGGGATGACCCCTCTAGTGTGGGTTATGCGTTTGAGAGTACGGGTTGTACCGGTTAGGAAAATTCCTTCTTGCAGTATTCGCATATTCCATACTCCCCCTTGCAATGTTGAGAACACTTATCAGTCGGATGGCTCATGTTTGAACATATTCCACATGCCTTTACCTGTGCCTGCCTAACTATAATTTATCTAACAAAAGATGTTAGCTCATCTAAATGATGTTCGATAAATGAAGTACTTACGTTATTTACCCTATAATCATCGTTGCGGGTGCCAAATTGTTGAGTATTAGCGACTATATACTTAAGTAAAATCTTGGCTTTAATGGGAGTCTTCTCACATAGTGCTCCACTACTCGCTGCATCAACTAGCCTCCTATCCATTGGTAATAATCCTTTATAGAAATATTGGATAAGAAGTTGCTTAGGTATGTTGTGATGGGGATAGCTAGCAAACAACTTCTTAAAGTGCTCTCAGTACTCGTAAAAGGGATTCTCCATTATGTTGCTTTATGCCACATATTTCATTTCATATACTTACTGTCTTTGGTACAGGAAAATATCTTTCCAAAAATATCCACTTCATCTCTATCCAAATGCTCACGCTCCCAGCATGTAAATCAAACAACCAATCCTTTGTTGCATCTTTTAGTGATAACATAAAAGCTCTCAACATGATTTGCTCATTTGTCACCCTTGGAGGCTTCATGCTCAGACGCACTACATTGAGTTCTTGATATGCTTATGTGCATACTTACTTGCAAGATCGAGAAAATTAGGCAAAAAATGTATTAACCCATACTTAAGCTTAAAAGTAACATGCTCAGCAAAATTAAGAAATGTAATGCATAAAGGTCCTTAGATTAAGTCTGGTGCAGCCAACTCTTTTAGCATTCTCAGAGTTGTCATTTTTTCTTAGAATTCAAGTTCAAGTTCTACTTCCGAAATTGTTCTTGCTCATCTTCTTAATTTTCACAAAGTCCTCTTGATCTCTAGATCAAATTGTATAGGTTCTCTATAAGGAGATTCCATAACTACCATACACTAGCATTAACAAACGCTTAAAAAAAATTAGAAAATAACTAAAAGAAATTATTATAAACAGATATATACATAAAACATCATCAAAAATTAAAAAAGGAAATTTAAATCACCATACTCGCTGGCAATGGTGCCAAAATTTGACAACATGTATAGTGCACTGCAAAATTTACCTATCTCTACACACTAAAAATTTGTAGTTGTGGTGAGTCGAGATCATATCTACAGGGAATGTTCAGTTGATTTTCATAATGAAAATAATTGATGCAAAGGAAATAAAAGGGGGTTTTGAGTTGATACAATCAAGGAAACAAAATAAAAATTGAACTAATGCAAGCAATTTATTGAAAATAATCAAAGATGAGAAAAGTGTTAAATATGTGTAAAACTTGGTTCTCAGATCAATCTCGGACTACACACGATTAGACACATCTCATTGTTATAATTCTTTCACACTTCTCCTAGTACCATTGATCGTGGACTAACAACATGTTCTATTAATCCCGATTTTCTCTTAAGTCGTTTTTAATTAAGAGACAATTGTTAATTAAACCTAACTACCGAATAACCTAGAACACACTCTTTAAATTTAATTGAACAACCACATTATGAAATGGAAAAGGGAACAATGACATCATGTTGTTACGCTAGTTAAAATAAAAACTACACTATTACTATAGCAATGGCGAGTCTAGGTTGATCCCACATAGAGTGTGTGTAAAGTTGTTGAAATGAAATTAATTGGTGTTTAGGTTTAGGCGGTTTTGGTTTTAGAAATAAGAAAATAAAATTAAGCTAAAATAACTAACAAAAGCAATTTAAAGAAAACATGTAAAAAATGATAAAGGTGGGGAATTCAGTAAGGACCTAGTTCTTTAATTCAATCATCAGCCTACACCCTAATTAAACATATTTTATTAATTGTTGTTCTCAAACCTCTCTTAGTAACTATTAATCATGGGTTAATAATTAACTCGACTTTTTCCTTAAGTTGTGTTTAATCAAGATACGATTATTAATTAAACATAATCACTAAATAACCTAGGATACGATCTCTAGATTCAATTGGGCAGTAGCATTACGAATTAGGAAAATCGACTAATTAAGGCAACAACCACATACGATGCATCATTTAACTTAGGTTATGTTATCCCTAATGGTTACGAATCATTAGTCACTACAAATGAATTGCAACATTACAATTACGATTTATATTAAATATGCTATTAATGAGTTTGTAATAAACCGATCTAATGAATGCAATAAAATCATCTTTTCATAATACCCAATGGATTCATACATATATAATTAAACGATAACGAGAATACGATTATCCATACATAAAACCTAAATTATCATATAACACAATTAATTTCTAAAGAGAGAAAGAAAATAACAAATACAAAGATAAATACATTTATCCCAGGTTTTTGGTGTCGATGTCACCTCCGAACTTACGCCGAGAAAGTTACCCCTCTATAGGTCTCTCAAGATTGAGAGCTTGCTCCCAAAAATAATGCTTCAGTCCCCATAAATATGTCATAGCTGAAGATTCTTCTCCTCTGTTTTGTCCATTAGTGTTATTGTCCACCTTTCTATTAAAAACACAATACTTAAACCCTCTTCTTACATCTCCCCTACGTCTACACTTTCTTTCCTAAGGTTTGCATTTCTTTCATTACCAAACAACTGCGTTTTGGCATGGATTGTTGCTCCTTATTGCTACGTTGCATTTTGGTCCATGTGGTCTTGTGTGTTTTGGCTATTAACCATTACGTTTTGATGCTTTCCTCACTTGGCTTATGCATTGTTTTATTCATGCTTTTGCTCCTCTTGCACGTCATTTTGCTTGCTTCTTACTGTGTGTCTTGTTTATGCTTTGCTATTGTTTTGCTTCTCTTCCATCTGCTGGCATATGCACTGTCATATTAGTCATCTATTGCATGAAACACACACACGTTACTTGCTTTCCACATGATGCATGCTACATGATTTGGCTTCAATTTTTACTGCCACATCCATCCATCATCCTACCATTACTCATTTAAATTCACGTTAAAACATGCATGGGATGAATAGGATTTCTACTTCTCTATTTTTCCAGCTGCATGCCATGAGCAACTTTAATCCTTCTTCTTTTTGTTTTCATTTTTCTTGTGTTGTTTTGATCTAATTTTCTTCTTCTTACTCTATAAATACAAGTGAATATTAATCTTCATAATATAGCCTAAATATCGTGCTTTCGATTCACTTTAGCTTCTCTGCTTTTGAATTGTGCCTAAATCACTCGTGAATCAAAGTGAATATCTTGAGCATTTTCATATCATTAATTGGTAAGTGTTATGAAATAATTTCATAATCAATTAAGCACTTATCAATTTCCACACACTTAGCTTTTGTTCATCCTCGTGCAAAACATCAAAATTAAGCTCATAAAGCTAAAACATTTACTTAATTCCTATATTTTCTAAGACTACATATTCTTAAACAAAGATGAATGACTTTCAAAAATCATAGCAAGAAATCAACATTCCAAGATTTTACTCATGATCAATCAACATTCAATACCTATAAAAATTGAGCAATCTAATGGTAGACTCGAAAAATGTGTTTACTAAAATATATCAATAGGTACACTCAACACCATTCATGATTATGTCATTCCACAACTTTGTTTATCATTTCATTTCTCCACCACTAAGTTTCAAATGCAAATTTATGGATCAAAGGACTTCTCCAGGTTGTAATGTGGGCAAAGGTAAGGTGAGATGTATTTAGGTCAAGTAGCATAAAAACCATTGAAGTTAGTGAAACATAGCAACACTCAATATGACATCAAGTGCAAAAGTTAATGTTCATACAAAACTAAGTACTGTCAGCTATGACAAATGCAACAACTATATTTTGCAACTCAATTCAAGCTCTTCTACCATAAATTACATGAAGCATAACCAACTATAAGGAATCACTCATACAATTGATGATAATACACTGAAATAACAAAGTGTGAACCTTCGAAGCTAACATCCATCTCATATCTGACATACTTAAATACCATTCAATATAACTTTAGGAGGAAAGACTAATCATAAAAAACTTTTCAACACATATGCAGCTCCTCCTTGATACATTTATTTAAACATAAACATTTTTATTTTTATTTTTATTTTTATTTTTATTTTTATTTTTCTTTTCTTTCTTTTTCTTTTTTTCTTTTCCTTTCTCTTTTCCTTTTTCTTTTTCTCTCTTTTTTTATAAACATTAAAAGAAACTACATCGACATAGGAATTTCAATGATAAGACATAAAATAACATCCCAATATTACAACCAATCCACACATATATACACCCCACACTTATACATTTGTACATCCACAAACTCAATAATCACAAATGCTCCACTAGCTTTATGGCTTAGGTAGGACATTTGGCTAAGTTTAAAGGCATGTAATGTGGTTAATACAATAAGAAAAGGTATAAAGCTCAAAGGGGCTTACCAAAAGGATAATCATATAATGGGTAGGCTATTTGGCTAATGTAATTCATGAAACAAAGAATGCCTAATCATTTCTATGTTAATGCATGTGATAAAAATGTGGTCTCGAATAGAAGTTCAAGGAAAAATCAAAATGTACATGTCATGAAGGTCAACATTATCAAAAGACAATGAGATTGATATGGATTTGTCAGTCTATTAAGGCTCAAAATCTCACTGGTTTTGTCTACTACTAGTCATTACTCTTTTAAAGATAATGCATATAGATAATCACAAGATTAAAACTACATGCTAAGGATATTATGAAATTCTCTAGTCAATTTACACTCCAATCATGACTATATAATCCTAGAAGCAACAGAAAATGAGAAAATGTTTGTTTGTTTATTCTTTCTCTCATTTTGATTGAAACTTAAAACAAGCAAGAAACACACCAATATTAAAAAACACATACATATAAAAAGAAATGCAAAAATTTAAAGAAAAGAAATTTACTGCCCTTGGGTTGCCTCCCAAGAAGCGCCTTTGTTTAGAGTCACTAGCTTGACTCCATACTTTCCTCATGTGACAAAATTGTGATCTTCAAGTGTTACAGTTAGCGCCACTTCCACATAAGGTTGTTTTGGATAGGGCCTTAGTTAATCATCATTCCCATTTAGTGTCCTCCCTATCCTTAGACTTTTAATTTGTATTGAGTCCATGCTTTCTTGATCTTGAATGTCTCTTCACTTTTTTCTTCTCTGTTTAATTCCTCTAACCTACTAGGTAAAGGTAAACAGATAGTCTCAACAATAATTATGAACTCAGTTTTTACCTTCGAGCTAAAAGATGTATCTTTTTCTGCTTTGAGCTCCTCCTCAACTTCTTCCACACAAGTGATTCCATGAGTAGTCAAGGTCTTTGCACCAATATTTATAGGGTATGCCTAGGGTTAAAATGGTTGCTTCTCTTCACTTTGTGATTCTAGATGAGTGATATCTCTCCATCGAGGCAATGCATCTTGCTATAACCATTTCACAGCTTGCTGAAATTGCAATGTGTTAGTAGTGACATCACCAACTAATGCTTCCAAGGCTATACCTGAGTTTTATTAGCTCTCCCAATTTTGGAAACCAGACCAAAATTGCCTTTCATCCTGCTGGAATTGTTGGATATCCTTTTGGATCTATCGTATACACTCTTGAAGTTGCTACATACCCTGTTGAAATTGAAGATTGTTAGCATTAGGTGTACCTGAGTTATAATAAGAAACTTTTGGTCTGTACAGGAATTGGTTTGCATCCTGCAAACTATCAAAGAAGTAATTTTGATAGTTATCCCATCCATAACTAAAGTTAGGATGATTAGTCCAACCTTGGTTATAGGATTGAGAATAAGAATTATAAATGAAATTACTTCTATCCATGTCAAATATCTTTTTCACAAACATGAAACAAAAAGTGAAAAGATTATGAAATAAATGCAAATAAACTAATTACAAACAAATACATACAAAACATCAATTAAAATCACAAACAAAAACTAAACACCACACTACCAGTCAACGACGACAAAATTGACAGCACGTCGTTTCGCTATTCAAAATAAAAACTAGACTACTACTATATCAGTAGTCAGTCTAGGTTAATCCCACAGAGAGTGTGTGTAAAGTTATTGAAATGAAATTAATTGGTGTTTAGGTTTAGAGGGTTTTGGTTTTAGAAATAAGAAAATAAAATAAAGATAAAATAACTAATAAAAGTAATTTAAAGAAAACATGTGAAAAATGATAAAGGTGGGAAATTCAGTAAGGACTTGATTCCTTAGTTCAATCATCTGCCTACACCCTAATAAACATATTTCATTGAATTGTTGTTCTCAAATCTCTCCTAGCTACTATTAATCGTGGGTTAATGATTAACCCAAGTTTTTTAAAGTAGCGTTTAATCAATATATGTTCGTTAATTAAACCTAACCATTGAATAACCTAGGATACGATCTCTAGATTCAATTGGGTATTAGCATTACAAATAAGGAAAATCGATTAATCAAGGAAATAACCACCTATGATGCATCATTTAACCTAGGTTATGTTATCCTTAATGATTACGAATCATTAGTTGCTACAAATGAATTTCAACATAACAATTACGGATTACATTGAATATTCTAACAATGGGTTTATAATAAAACGATCTAATGAATGCATTAAAATCATCTTTTCGTAATGCCTGATGGGTTCATACATAAGTAATCGAATGATAACTAGAATACGATTATCCATACATAAAACCCAAATCCATACGCATCGGATAACACAATCAATTCCTAAAGAGAAAAAGAAAGTAACAAAGACAAAGAGAAATACACTTAACTTGAGTCGTTTGTGTCGATTTTACCTCTAAACTGGCATCCAGAAAGCTACCCCTCAATTGATCTCTTAAGATTGAGAGCTTGCTCCCAAAAATAATGCTTCGGCCTCCACAAATATATCCCAACCGAAGATTCCTCTCCTCTGTTCTATCCGCTACTATTATTCTCTACCCTTCTGTTAAGAACCCAATACTTAAAACCCTCTTCTCACGTTTCCACTACGTCTGCTTTTTCTTTCCTAAGGTCTACGTTTCTTTCATACCCAAATGATTACGTTTTGTTACATTGCATTTTGGTCCATATGGTGCTGTGTACTTTTGGCTGTAGACTGCTGTATTTTGCTGCTTTCCTCACTTAGTTTGTGTGTCATTTTATTCGTGCTTCTGCTCCTTTTGCCCACAGTTTTGTTTGCTTCTTACTATTCATCTTCTTCATGATTCATTGTCATTTTGCTTCTCTTCCAACTGTTGGCTTATGCAATGCTGTATTGATTATCTACTACATAAAACACACATCTGTTACTTGCTTTCCACATACTACGTGCTACGTGATTTGGCTTCAATTGTTGCTACCACAACTGTCCATCATCCTACCATTACTCATTTAAATTCACATTAAAACATGCATCGCATGCATAGATTTCTACTTCTCTATTTTTCTGGTTGCATGTCTTGAGCAACTTTAATTCTTCTTATTTGTGTTTTCATTTTTCTTGTCTTCCTTCTTCTTACTTTATAAAGGCAAGTGAATATTAATCTTCAAAAAATAGCCTAAATATCGTGATTTTGACTCACCTTAACTTCTTAGCTTTCGAATTGTGCCTAAATCACATGTGAGTCAAAGTGAGTATCTTGAGTAATTTCATGTCATTAATCGATAAGTGTTATGGAATAATTTCATAATCAATTAAGTTTTTATCAATCAATGTAGGTAGTAACCTCACAAGCGTGGTTATCTTACATAAGTTATGTTGTTCCTAATGATTTAAGGTCATTAGTGGCTACAAACAAATCTCAAACACAAGTATAAATTATGTTCAAGATCCTAGCAAAAAGAATCAAATGAATGCATTAAGATCATCTTTACAATATCTAAATCATTTAACATAGAACAAAAATAACAATCCTTAATGAGAGATTCAAAATATAACAAAGATGAGATAAGCTTAATCATGACTCAGGCGTTGATGTCACCTTCGAACCGGTGTCAGGAAGCCTAGCCTTCCATCTTCTCCGAGAATCTCCAAGAACTAGCTTCTGTCACCTATGTTTCTTTCTCCTGAAACTCATAAATGAAGAATAAATGAAGAACAAACCGCTATCAACATAATGTATTTATAGTAAAAACTAGGTTTTTGGGTGAGTTGGCAAGAAGTCACGCTCATGATTAGCTCCAGGGAAGACCCACGGCTGTAAGCCATGGTTGCATGGGCATCACATGGGTTTCATGCCCATGTAATCATTTGTCATAGGTGTTAGTGATGTCTCATGCCCATGACTTGTCTTGCATGGCCATCAGTGATATCTCACGGCTATGCACATTAATCTTTCATGCTTAATGTTTGCCACATATACTCTTCCTTTTACACTTTTTCTTGTCTCCTCTTGCTCTAATCCTTCTTGTTCTTATTCCATGAAGACAAGTGAGTGTGAACATCAAGAAGATGACTTAAAGAGTGTGCTTTCAACTCACTTTAGCTATTATGCTTCCAAATTGTACCTAAAATCAAATATGAACTAAAGTGAGTGTTTTAAGCATTTTAAAGTATTAATCACTAAGTGTCAAGGATTAAATCTATCAATAATTAAGCACATATCACTAGATTATCCTATGCTCCTCACATTGCATTAGTATGATTCTTAGAGCATTGTCCGTTATCAGGTTTGAATATGTTAGTTCAAGCCAAATTATCATTGAATTCCTTAACCTTTACTTTTGTATATATAAGGTGCCTCAGCCACTGGAATTCTAGAATCAACTCACGTAGGCCAAACTCATTTAGGTTGTCATACCAAAAGAAGGCTTGCACTCTATTCCCAATTTTGGACTTGATCTTTCCTTTTACACTTTGTTTAAGCTTCAATATTTGCACCAATGTCTAGGAGGTGATGGAGAGGGGGACTTGTCCCAAAAGCTTTGTGATAGTTGTAGGTTGCATGATGTTTTAATAGGCATTTTAGTATGTTTTTAGCTGTTAATTAATTGATTCATGCATATTTGGGTTTAGAATTGTGTTAGTTTGTTAGATATTTGTGTTTTGAATGTTATGTAGGTTAAAGCATGCTAATGAGCTTTAATTTGTGTATTTGAGGCACCTTGATGTATTTGTTAGTGTTTGAGGGCAGATATTGAAAAAAAAAAGGAGATTTAGAGGAAGTTTGGCGCAAGGATGATAGGCCACAATTGTGGCCCCATCTACTATGATCATGACGGAGAGCAAAATTAAGTGCCATGATTGTGGCCTGCTCAATAGCAGACGCAAACCGACTTTTAAGACGTGACTTTTTGAGGGATATTTTAGACTTTTGGGCTGGGTAAACCCTAATGTTTGCCCTAAACGGAAAAGATATAAAAAGAAAAGAATGAAGACCTAAAGGGGAGCTCCATTTCTGCCACTTTGAGAAAGATCCAAGGAGAGAGGAAGAAGAAGAGAGAAGGAGGAGCAAGGAAGAAGGAGAAGAAGGGTTACAGTGCTACTATCTTCCCGATCTATTCTGACCCTTCCAATTGACATTTCATTTCATCTTTATTATTCTTTTTTTGTATGTATGAGATGCATTTAATAGTTATAGATTTGGGTTTGATGATGGTGTTCTAAACTTCTTTAGGGATTTATTCTTGAATCAATGTTAATGTGATTTCTTTTAATGTTAATACATTGGGTATTTATTTGTTATATTTACATGCTTCAATAACAAATCGAGAGAGTGAGCCGATAGCAAAACGATTAGATTGGGTAATAAGAGTTAAACAATCCAATAGATCATGCAAATAATCAAATTGATAATTTATACGAAGAGAAATCTCGTGTGAGGACCCGAGAATCTATTAGAGAGCTTAAAATCTAATTAGAAGTCTAGGTTTTTTTTGTTAGTTGTGAGATTGCAAATTCTATAATTCAATTATGGATTATGATTTAGGGTTTAATGATTATAACTCGAGATCAATCCCCCTTTGAAAGTCTAGGACCGATACTGTATTAACTCAAAAGTAATCATGTTAGCATTTAATGATAGGATAAATCCCCCTTCCTATAATTGATTGATCTTCCTTGTGTGATTTCCATTGTTAATTTGGTGGTTACATTTTAATTTCAATCAATCCATATTCACACTTTATGTGTTAATTTTACATTTAATTTCAATCAATCCATATTCACACCTTATGTTTTAATTTTACATTTTAATTTCAATCAATCCATATTCACAAATTTACTTTTCTGTTTAGTTTTTATTTTCTTTGTAATAATCCTTTAAGCCTTAAATAACTTATAATTAGATTTAGTTCACCAACTCCTTGTAGGATTGATACCTTTAATACTACAAGTTTACAACCCGTAGGCTTGCGGATATTAGTAAAACTTTCTTAAAACCTTCCCCTTTTAGGAAATGCATATGTATCTGTTTAACTCAAATTACCTCTCTATGTAAAAATATTCTCCAAATCATTTTTGCCAGTAGCACTCTATTAATTATTTTAACTAGTATGTTTATCCCCCTCATATTTAGGTTTACAAGCTTCTTACCATTTGAATTAAGCTCCATGATAGTTTTTAACATTCATCATCCATACAAAATTCTTAATAAACCTTGCCACCTACTTAATGAGGTTGTTTGGAAGGAGAAATTGTGACTTACAAAGACTTATAGGTTATTTAGGACATCAATTATAAGTTGGAGTCTTCTTGTGAAAGATAACCATTTTTTCTTCCAATTGTTCACCTTCATATGGATAGCATGGATCCTTTACCTTGAGGCTAGTGAGAGAGCTAAACATATTAGTTTGTGGTTTGAAGCTTATAGATAAGATGATGGGGCTTTTAGAGAAGTTAGTGGTTAGACTAAAGATAAGATTAAAGACATTGTGTGACTTTAATAAGACCCTCATAACGAATTCATCAGCTCCACTTAGGAACAGTAAGTCATCTACAAAGGAGAGACTTATAATTTTCATCTCCTTACACTTATAATGATAGACAAAACCACCTTTCCTTTGAAGTTCTATTCAAGAATTCCTAGTATAAGGTAAACAAATAAGGGGAAAGAGGATCACCTTGTCAAGCTTCTTTTTACTCCTTTTAATATTCTCGTAGTCTCCCCATTATATATTATACTAAAAGAGGTGGTTTTAACATATTGTTAGATCCAAATCCTAAATTTGGTGGGAAAACAAAGCAAAATATGTGTTGATGAATAGCCAATTAATTTAGTCAAATGCCTTTAAAAATCTGTCTTGATAGCATATCATTTAGGGCCCCTATTTTTGATATAGGAATTAAAAAATCTTAAGCCAACATGATTTATTTCCTATATTCTTGCCATTAATAAAAGCTTTTTGTAAGGGGATAACAATTGGGCTAAGCACATGCTTAACCATATTGGTAATAATCTTAGAAATTCTTTTGTAAATTATATCATAATAAGATATAGGCCTCTAATCACCAATTTTCCCTAGATTTATACTTTAAGGATCAGTGAAATGAATGTTTAGTTAAGTTCTTTAAACATGATCCTTATAGAGAAGAATTCTAACACACATTCAATCACTAGGTACTTAACTAGTCCCTAGGTCTTTTAGAAGAAAAACATACTGAAGCCATATAGTCCTGGAGCTTTATACAGGTTCATAGAGAATATCCCGTTTCTACATCCTTAGGAGAACAAGTATAGTAAGTTCTTTCAACGAATCCCTAAACATAGGGGGATTAATATAAGTTTGGAGAACCTGAATAGAAGAAGCAATGTTAGTAGTAGCTCTTGAGGAATTATGAAAAAAAAAATTCAAAAATGCTATTGAGTAGGTCCTATTGTTCCTTAATAAACTCTATATTTACTCCTTTGAGAGAGGAAATTTTGTTTAAATTCCTTATGGGGATGATGGACTTATGGAAGTATTTGGTGTTAAGATCTCCTAACCACAACACTATAGACTTCTACTTTAATAAGAAATAATAATTATCGAAAGCTAGAATATACTTATTAAGGGTTTATTATTTATAATCCAATAACTTAAGTTCATAATCTTGTTCAATCTTTAGAAAAAGTAGAATTTGGAAATGTAACATCCTTACTCATCGACAAGCATATCCTTTAGTCCCTTTTATTTCTAGTTTTTGAATGTCCAGTGGTGTATGAGGGGATAAGTTTGGCACTTACCTATAAAAAAGCTAGTTAGTGTTGTAGACCATCTGAGAGCTACTGCCTACAATGTTTCCAAAGAGGGGGCCACTATCTCACCCTTCTCTATAGGATGAAGAGGGATTAAATTAATCTCTAAGTTATGTGTAGATTCACCCACAATTTGTTTCCAGATAACTCTATTAGGGGATGATTCTTCGCCTTGACTAGGGTGACTAGGAGTTTAAGGATGGTTAGTAGAAAAATCCTTTGGAAGGAGACACAAAATGAGGATATTAGAGGCAACAAAAGCTGCCTGAGGAGCCTGAGTGTTTGTGAGGGATAAAGATGAAAAATGGGGATTAGGTAGGGAGCTTAAAGGACTTGAGGGAGGTGGTAAGGGTGGAAATTCAATTAAGGGTAAGCAGTCAGATAGGAGGGGATATTAGTGTTCCATACTAAAATCAATAAAGAACTAGTAAGGTTTATTAGTTAGGAAACTATTTAGTAATATAATTACTAGAAGAGGTAAGATAACACTAAACAAAAAAAGTAGCAATGCTAATGAGGGAAGTTAAGGAAGGATAGAGGAAGAGGGTTGAGAGGTGACTTCAAGGTCTCCAAGTTAGAATTAGTTAAGGGACTCAATCAATGAGGGCTTAGGAGTGGTGGAGCATGACAAAGGAATCATTGTGGGATTAAAAAGTTGACTTATAAATTTTCACAAGGCGAAGTAGAATAAGTAAGTCTTGAACATGGGAGTAACATAAAACCATGTGCTCCCCATGTTCCATAACACTAAATATGTATACTAAACACACCCAACGACCCACCCTCATTTTTACTAAGTCAAATTCTCAAATTTATTCTTTATATAACATGAAAGGAACATGGTAACATAGACCTATGCTTAGGTGTCAAATAGAAACATAACACATACATTTTGAACACAAGGCATACATAGCACCGTGTTTGGACTGTGTTCAGCAACATAACCCCATATGTAGACCAAGTGCTCCTAACCACCAAAATTAAAATCTAAAATTCCTTAACATGCCCCTTATATAGTCACGTGTCCTCTTTATGATTTTCATGTAAAACTTTTGTTTCTTTTTCCTCTTTTATTTCACTAAACATGGTCTTATGTTTACACTGGTGTCTAGCTCATATTACATCATCACTGTCTTGTGTAATTCTCATGGTTGTCCTTACTTAGTGACACGCCCCAAGCCTATGTTAATCCCATATATGCAAGAACTTGCTTTTTACATACCACTTTCATCTTATGCTCCCTCATTTGCACTACCTCCTCCTTTAATTTTCTCTTAAATTAAGTCTTTTCTATAGTTTTTTTTATACAAATTTTTCACTTACCTAAGCCCCTTTTTTCATCATTTTACAACCCAAAACCAAACTTTTAGAGAATAAGGCATATTCATTAAGAAATCCACCTCCTAATTGTTAGGTTTTGATCTTGCATCTCATGCATCAAAAATGGAAAACAACAATAAAAATATAAAACAACACCCAAAAAGCCAACTTTCAAGTGCTATTAGATGTAACTTTAGCAAAACATGAACTTAAGATGTGTACCTTAAAATCTCCTTCATTTTTCATTGTCTTCACCTCTTCAGGTTGGCATAAACCACAACGACCAAAAGAAGGACGTCTCTAATGATATCCATGCAAAGAGCAAAGCCTGTAACTTCTTAGGAAGAATGACTAGAACACACATAAAGTACTAGCTTTATGATGTATTCTTTGAGAGAGTGTTTATAAAGAGTGAGAGAAGATGATGAACACTTCACCAAAAAACTCTTGTTTTCACACAATACTTGCACAAAAATTAATTTTTCTTACACCTTTTGTCCTTCCTCTAACTCCTAACATTAATGGAGAATTAGTGGAAATGAGGGGCTTTTAATCCCAGTTAAGTTAGCATGAAACTTCCACCCTTCTTTAAAGGGTAATTTTGTCATCTTGCTTATTAAAGGATAATTTTGTCAGCTTGCTGATTAAAGGGTAATTTTGTCATCTTACCTAATAAGTAAGATTCATATGTGTCATATGATTCACATTCAAATGACCCTAAACTACCATACTTGTGTAGCTTAGTCATGCATCTCTCATATCTTGGATCCCCATCCAAAACCATTTTACTCATTCTTCGCATCTTCAATGCGTGTGACCTATTAGGTTTTCTTTTATGTTGGCCACTTGAATTAGCACTTAATTCAAGCAAGTCATAATCGGTATCTAGAAACACATCATGACCCCCAATAGACAGGAAAGTTAGTGGTTTGACTGCGAATCCTTCTATAGACAATGTCCCTATGCAATTCATCCTTTCATCATCTATACCCCACTTGGTTCAGAGTATGGTTAAAATGTCAACTCTCACTAGATTGATTACATCACATCTAGCCCAAGTGATGTTAGTTCTTATCCCCAAGACTCATTACTCAATTGGATATATCACTAAATACTATCTTTATGACATTTCCATTCTGACCAGAGATTCCCGAGTAATGACCCCGACAACAGTTTGTGGGTATCATCTCCTTTTATGAGGAGTGTGAATCCTTTATTGGCTACTCATTTAACTTTCAATACCCTAAATTGTACCTAATCATTAGCCTATGAGCAATCTCTGAGAGGCAATGAGGAATGGAGTCAAATTATAGGATTAGTATCCATGATATCCTTGAGCACCTCAAGTCTAAGGATATTTGCACCATTGCTATGATGAGACTATCATTGACACTAGAATAGATTATCTATATGATTGTCTCATGGAAGATCATCTAACTTACTTACTACTCTTAACAAGGATCCACATTTTAACTCTAAACAACTTATGATTACAGCTTATAAGATCCATTGCTTGATCTAATCAAGGAGTATAACATGTTCAAGTCTGTTTCGATTAATAACGTCTCATCTTATTAATCCTATAACTATGGATAATTTAGATACTAACATAATTACACATGATAGGAATCTCATTATCATGATCTCATTATGATTCCCTTCATGCTATATAATGTATCAAGGACTTCATTAACTCAATTTAAGATCACTATCAATTCATAAAGAACATGAACATCAAATTAACGGAAAAGCCTTTTATTAATAAAGTACAATAAGTACTAAAGGTGATTGCCTTTAGAGCACTTCTATAACAACCTCCCACTTGCACTAAAGCTAATCACCTTTATATTTAATACAATAGGTGAGTTTGAGATCATTTCTACCATTGATTTCTTTAATCAAATGGTATCACCTAAGTATATGTTTGGATTTCTAATGAGACCTTGGTTCCTTTGCTTGCGTTATGGCACCATTGTTGTCACGATACAATTATATTAGGTCAACAATGTTAGGAACTACTCCAAGTTCCATGATGAACTTCTTGATCCAAATTGCTTCCTTTGCCGCTTCTAAAGCGGCAATGTATTTTGCTTCGGTTGTTAAATCTGCAGTTGTCTCTTGTATGGAACTCTTCCAACTAACTGCTCCACCATTCAGTGCAAAAATATATCCTGACTAAGATATAGAGTCATCCCTATTGGATTGGAAACTGGCATTTGTATACTCGCTCATAACAAGATCTCCTTCTCCATATACTAAGAATACATCCTTAGTTCTTCTTAAGTACTTAAGGATATTCTTGATAGCCACCCAATAACCCTCTTCATGATCTGACTGGTATCTGCTTATAACACTAAGAGCATAGGATACATCGGGTCTCGTACATATCATAACATATATGATTGATCCTATAGCTGAAGCATAAAGGATCAAATTCATGTGAGTCCTCTCATCTTGTGTCTTTGGACACATAGATTTTGAGAGTGTAATCTTATGCGTCATACGAAGATAACCTATCTTAGACTATTCTATGCTAAACCTCTTTAGCATCTTGTCTATATATCTAGACTGAGAAAGACCAAACAACTTCTTAGATCTATCTCCATATATTCATATACCCAAAATATAAGTTGCTTCTCTAAGGTCTTTTATGGAGAAATTCCTGGACATCTAAATCTTGACTGATTGTTAAGCTAAGACATTGTTTCCTATTAGTAGTATTCCATCTACATACAACACAAAGAATACGATTGCACTCCTACTAACCTTCTTATACATACAAGGTTCATCAAGATTTTTTGAAAAACCAAACTCTTTGATAGTCTCATCAAATCGGATATTCCAATGCCTGCCTGAATGCTTCAATCTATAAATGAATTTTTGAAGCTTGCATAAATTTTTACCATTATTGGATATAAAACCATCAGGTTGTGTCATGTACACATCCTCAGTTAGGTTTCCATTAAGGAAAGTTGTTTTCATATCCATTTTCCATATCTCATTATCATAATGGGTAACAATGGCTAGGAATATCATAATGGATTTAAGCATGGCTAATGGGCTAAATGTTTTGTCATAGTTAACTCCTTGTCTTTAATGATAACCTTTAGCTGCAAACCTAGCTTTAAAGGTAACTACATTACCCTCTATGTCAATTTTCTTCTTGAAAACCCATTTACATCTTATGAGTTTTGTCCCTTTAGGTGAGTCAACCAAAATCCATATTTAGTTTTCATACATAAAATCCATTTTGGACTTCATGGCTTGAAGCCATTTTCATATTATAAACTCTTCAGAACTTTTTCATAGGTAATGGCCTCATCATCTTCTATGAGCAATACGTCATTATGTTCACTTATGAGAAATCCATCTCTCTAGAAGATGACGTATCCTACTTAACCTACGAACTTCTTATGTGTCAGAAGATTGAACTATTATTTCATCATTATGAGTAACAGTCTCAGGTTCAGGCAGTTAATATGCGTCTATTTGAGCATCTTGAACTTCCACAAGTTCAATTTTCCTCCAATTGTCTTCTTTTAGAAGAAACTCTTTCTTTAAAAAGACAGCATGCTTTGAAACAAACACCTTTTGTTCCAAAATATTGTAGAACTGATATCCTATTATTTCTTTAGGATATCTTATAAGAAGACACTTATAGGATATCTTATAAGGTTTCTTGTTAGCTCACATCTCATATGGAGTAACATCAATTGACTTTGAAGGGACTCTGTTTAACATATAAATAGCAGTCTCGAGTGCATGTCTCCAAAAGGATTTTGACAGATCTGTTAAGCACATCATTGATCTCACCATGTCCAATAAGGTTTAGTTTCTCTTTTCTGCCTCACCATTGTGTTGCAGCATGTAAGGTGGAGTACACTAGGATATTATCCCATTATCTCTAAGATAACGTAGAAACTCTCGGCTTAAGTATTCAACACCTCGATCTAATTGAAGTGTTTTAATACTTCTGCCCAGTTGTTTCTCTACTTCGTTTTTGAATTCTTTGAACTTTTGAAATATCTTTGATTTGTATATCATTATATACAAATACCCATATCGTGAATAATCATTGATGAACATAATGAAGTATATGAAACCACCTTTGGCATGTATGGACATCAGACTAAATACATCTAAATGTATTAAGTCCAATAGCCTAGTAGTATGTTAACCCTTTCCCTTAGAGGGTAACTATATCATCTTGCCTAATAAGCAAGATTCACACGTTTCATATGATTTATATTCAAATGACCCTAAACTACCACACTTTTATAGTTTAGTCATGCGTCTGTCACTTATATGACCAAGGCGACAATGCCATAAGTAAGATGATTTCACATTATTTTGTTTTTTTCTTTTATTGTCATTGGTATTTAAACTTAGATTAAACATATCTAATATTTATATTCCATTGCATAATGTACCTATAACATAAAGCATTCCGTTTAAACTAATAAACAACCATTGTTATTAAATTTAAATGGAAACCAGCTTTATTAAGACTAGAAACTGAAATAATATTCTTAGTCAATACAGGTACATTAAAAAAATCATTCAATTATATTACAAGCCTAATAGGGAGTGTCAATAAATAAGTTCATACTGCTAATGTAGCAACTTTTGCTCAATTTCCCATACGCAGGTCCGTCTCTCCCTTATTGAGTTGTTTACTGTTCCTGAGGCCCTACATATCAGTATATATGCGTAAGCCACAACCGGTATCCAATATCCATATGTTATTATTAGAAATAGTATTAATATCAATAACAAACATACCTAAAGTAGACGGGCCATCTGATTCCTTCTTTTGCTTTAGTGACTCCAGATAGGCCTTATAGTTCTTCTTTTAATAGCCATCCTTACCACAGTGCAAGTATGTTCCCTTAGGAGCAGTCTCCTTAGCTTTCTTCTTGGTCACACCTCCCTTAGGCCTTGTGGACTTATTCTTCTTTTGGTTCTTCCTTCTTGAACTAGAAGAGTCCACCGGCATCACAGCCTTACTGTCTTTACAGACAAATGGCTCAACCGTTTTGAGCAAGTTGATCAACTCAGGAATCGTTGTGTGGGTATTTAGTTCATCCAATAGTTAAGCAAAAATTGTGAATAACTATCATTCAAACCAGTTATAATTAAGTCTATACTTAATTCACGATACATCAAAAAACCTAAGGAGGCCAACCTCTCAATATAGTCATTCATCTTTAGTGCATATTGCACTAGAGATGTCCCCTCAACCATCTTGGAGCGAAAGGGCAACCTCGAGATCTCGAACCTTTCAGACCTAGCTTGCTCATCAAATAGCTCCCTCAAATGATAGAGTATGGAATGAGCATCTATAGCATCATGCTACTTTTGCAATTTCGATGACATAGTGGCTAGCATTGTGCAGCTAGCCATCTCACTATCATCTAGATGCTTTCTGTATGCCCTCTGATCACTATCAGAAGCATCAGCAGTGGGGGGATTAGGAAGTGGTTCTTCCAAGATGTAGCCTAGTTTCTCCAACTTGAGAACTATTCTCAGGTTCCTAAGCCAGTCTAGGAAGTTGGGTTCAATCAACTTATTGGCTTCTATAAGTGAGCGTAGGTTCAAACTAATGGCCATGGTGTCGATTCTTCCAACCTAATGTCAAAGAGAGAAATGGTGTTAAATTGTATGTAAATGCATGTCAATTAGGACTTTAATAACATGCAGTATCGCTCCCACTATTTCTCACGAATCTATAACCCTCTATATGAATCCAAGAAAACTTGTGTAGAAGTTCTCCTAGTGGGTCGATATCTAATATCCCTAAGAATAACCTTGAGTTTACCCAATAAGCCACCTTAGGTCAATCGGTAGGTATCGATCATACCAATTGTATTTATGATGCAACTATCGAATCTACTGCTATCAACTATTGATATGTGCACTCACATTAGGCTATCAACTGTTGATGCATGTACATCTCATGTACACTACTCAACGTCACCCCTGTCCACATTGACCTCAGGTTTGCCCAATAAATCAATGTTTCTAGTTAAAACCGACCAACTAATCTGAAAATCATATGTCCATGAATCAAATATATTCGTGTAGAGCAAGCTTGGGTTTACCCAATAACCCTAACTACAAAAAAACTCTGGTTCTCACCATATTAATGGAAGGCGTTGGTTTTGATATTCTAAGCGAGGTATATATATATAAGCTTAATGTCCAAATTTGGGCCAAAATTTATTAGCTTTGATCAATTTAGGGGCACAAATTTTTTAACATGTTAAATTAAGGTTTAAATGTTATCGAGTATGTTCAATATAAGGCTATTTTTGTTGCACCCTACCCTCACAAGACACGTACCCAACATCCTGAGTGATATCTGAGAACATACCCCGCGAGGGTGGCATGCTAGCACAGTCAGTTAGTAAAATCTCATTATATTTTTTTTCACTTTTCAATAATTCAAACAATGCACATATTTGGAAATCAATAATCAAATTGAACCCATTCTTTTCTTTCATAACATCGAAGTAACATTTATCATTATTACACTCAAGATCATTCTCATTTACAAACCTTTCCACTTTAGAAGGTTATTACAAAATAGAATATTCAGATATATATATGTTACAACCATTACGAAAAACATAATTTGATACAACTATAAGAACTAAAAATGCAAATACGAACTGATCCCGACCTCTTTCTGTTACTTGTATGCAGTGGTTATACTCTAGTTTGCCTAACAAGGTAACTCTTTTGAGCCTGAAAAATATTGAAAAATTTGGGTGAGTTTTGCAAACTCAGTGAGTGATCATTCTCGATAGCTCACTTAGTCACATAATACATAATTCACATCATTTATCTATTAATCACATTGAATCACATACACTCGATCAATCATTTCACATTTTTCATTCAACGCATTATAATCATTCATATCATACATATGCAGTGCACATGAGACTTATTTATCATTTATTACTTTGTTGTGATCGAGTGCCTAAACTGTCCCATATCTATTGTGGATACCAGGCTCATTGATAACTGTCCCGTATCCGTTAAGGATACTGGGCTCATTTTACATAGTGAGCCTTTGGCTCTTATATACTTTCTGAGCTCTAGGCTCTTTTTTTCACATTCTGACCTTTAAGCTCTTTATCGATGGCTACTCTGGTCACAACTACCTTTATCTTTGATGTATTCATGTAATGAAATGCATCAATTACATATTTTCAGTCAGTCATATGATCTCATTTACACATTCTCATATACATTCTCATCGGACCTTGGTCCAGCATTCAGAGATCACATTTAGAAGCACTTATTTCATTATATTCACATACAAGTAACACTTCAGTATCTCATTCATATATTATAATCATCGGACCTTCATTGTCCAGAATTCAATAATCAAATCACATTCATAATCATTCAATACCTAATATAAACAAACAAGAAATAAAGGAAGACCATCTAGGTCTACTCACAGTACGCTCCAGATTAGCATTAGCTTCCATGATCCGAAAACATTTGAATGAGGAAGTTCTATCGTGTATCATCATTATGCAAAACACATATTGGACACACATTATTAATTACACAATCACATAAACATTTAGTTTTACACACATGTATATGTGTAATGTATAATGCATGCTCAATGACAATCCTGAGTATATTTTCTAAATTCACATCTTATGCTCATTCTCATTTTATGATTCTTATTTGTCTAATTGAATTTAGATTTATACTTCATTTGCACATGATCGTTCTAAATTCTCCATTCAATCTTTACCCTTTGTATGTGTCTAGCTTATTCATAAGCTTACACCTTAAGAACACTTAGTTACTCTATATCATAACCCAATTTCTAGTCATCTCTTTTTTACCTCATATGATCTCATAATATCCAATTCTCATTCACAAGTAATCACTTGATGCATATTACTCAACTTATTTGAATCATAGCTACATTCATATGAACATCTTCATTCCCATTATACTTCTGCCTTGGGTCCTTTGATAATATCCCTTCATTCACTAAGTTATAACCTTAATTTTCACTTCAAATATATCATACATTAGTCATATAAACCAAGGACCATTCTAGTTTCAGTTTAAGATCCATTTAAGCCTTAATTAGGATCACTTAACTCGTGAATGTCCATTATGTAGACATCCATGTCCGTTAAATGGAGCTTTATGGGTCACTTATAGAAACTTGAAAATTTTGACCCTTTAGACATCAAAATCTATTCTTGTCTCTTCATAAAAGTTGTAGATATCAAAGTCCTCTTTAAAACCATACCTAAATGACCTTAATTTGAGTTCTACAGAAAATGTTATGCCTCTTGCACCAAAGTATGTCCAATTGCATCATAATTTCTAGATTTTTACCTCTTTACTTATTAGATTCAACATCATAAGCTTGATCTATCACTTCTAGCTCAATTTTTCATCATTTTCCCCAATCATTTTTAACTCCATTTCAACTCAATATCATCTATAAAAAATTTATAGTTCATGATTGATCATGAACACTAAGAACAGAACACATACATATATTCATTCATCATCGACTTCTTGCACATAATCAACTTCATTTCCACTTTCATTTCACTTCTAATTATAACCTTAATTCTTTCCATTTTGAGATACCACATTACTACCTTTATTTATCTCTAGACTCATTTTATTTCATCATAAAAACACCCAAAGAGATTCACATTAATTCATTAAGAAAACAAAACAAGAACCCATTATGTATCCAGTTTTTCTGCACTTGTTACCTACACCCAGTACTCAACTTCAAGTCAAAATTCTAAACTCTTAATGACAGAATTTGAATTCGATGTATTCAAGTAAAATGTAGCCATATATATCTAATTTAATCAAAATTAAAAACGATCTCATTTGGATAAATAAAGAATATGTTATGGCTAAAATACAGAAGTATACTCAGTGAAAAAAATCACAGTTAATATTTCTCCAGCACACTTTAAACACCATTCACTCACTCAATCCAACATTATGTCATTCCCTAATCTATTATTCATCAAAACACAATAGCAAGACATGAATCTATCCCCATTTCTCATCCACGTTTTATCATGAAACCATCCTCATTTTATGAACATTTAACTCTTCACTATCATCGAAACATGTTTCATTCATCAATTCAATAAGAGTGATGCTTATACTTACTTGTTTAGCTTCAAGATCTTCAAACTCTTCAAGCTCTCTCTTAACCCTATCTTTTTTCTCTCACAAGTGCATCATCATTCAAGGGTGGTAGGGTTAGGTCTTTAGTAATAAATGAAGAAAATAGAATGCTAGTGATGGAGAAAGCAAGGTTCAACTTGTGGCTTGGAGAAGAGATTGTCGTGAGTGGAGAAGAGAGAAAGATGAAGAAAAAAATGAAGATAAAGAAATGAAGCTAGTGTCGTGAGTGACAAGAGAAAGACCACAATATGGTCTTTCATTTAATAATTTGGTGACTTAACATGTGGTGTGGCAAGTGACACTTGTCACTTGCCACATGCCACTCTCTCAAGGTCTCTTCTTGGTCTTTTATTAACTAGTCCATTTATATCAAATTTTCAACCTAATTTTTTTCCAAATTTTCAATGACACTTTGTAACATCCCATTACCTGCGGGGAGGCTAGAATAGTAAATATGAGTGATTAATGAGAGCTTAGAAATGTATTTTTCATGCTCATGTATATTAAGGCATACTCATACACATAAATAGTGAAATTTGGCACATGAAAATAATTATACATGCATTAATGGATAATTCTAGGTATAATTGAATTGAGTTGTGATATTATTGGAAATTTTATTGGTTAGTGGAATTGGTATATTTTTTAATTTTGGTGAATTTAGGAATAATGTTCAGAAATTATTAATTTTAGGGAAAATAGAAAAAATGAATTAAAAGCAAATTGGAGATAATTGGATTGTAAAGATGATAGTTGAAGAAATTAGTTCAAAAGGAACTTGGTTAGAGCATAGACATTAGGAAAGTGACAAGTGTCACTAACTTAGTTAAGTGGCTTTGGTAAATTGCTAGAAGAAAGTTATAGTTATCTGAGAGTTAAAAAAGGCTTAGGGTTATTTCCAAATACCTTCTTCGTAGCCATTTTTTTCAAATTTCTTTCCAATACACAAAGTGCTCACCAAGATCCTTTTGAGATATTTCTTGTTTTTCCTTATCCCACACCTCTACCACACTACTATTTGTCTTTTCCTACCTAAGAAAAACCAGAAGTTGGTCTTTTTACTCAAAGGAGTACGTATTTTTCCATGGAGTTAGGGCTTAAAAATAAGTGAAGATTTTGGAGTCTTCAATAAGTAAGTAGTGAATAAATTCTTTAGAGTTATAGATTTATGAAATAATTTGATGAATTATTGTTAGTTGCATGGATCAAGGCATTTACGTATATATATTCATGAACACTGTGGATGGGATAAAAATTTTAGTTATAGTGTTAACTTGGTTTTTGATGGAGATGTGGAATTGGTTTTTGGAGTTGAAATAGCAATGAAATGATGTATAGGATTAGTGTAGAGAATTAGATATGAAAAGGTGATATGTGCTCTGTTCTTCACTATGCATGTTTATATATATAGGTGTAAACATGAGTTGATGAAAGATTTAGAGATGATGAAGGAAATAGCTTTTGATTTGAAGAGCAATCGTAAAATGATTGTTGAGATGGGAATAAATGTAAAAATTAAGGTTGAAAGAAAATAGAGATTATGGACAATAGTTGAAAATGCAGAGAATGGTGGCAGTACATGAATAGGATAAACCATCGACTTTTGGCTTTCGATGATTTTTCACTAAATTTGTATATTTAGGGGTAGTGTAAAATTATAGTAAATGAGTTAAATGAAATGGAGTAAAAGAGACTAGAAATAATAAAAGAAAGTTGTAGATCTTTTTTTTAGCTTTCCATTGATATAAATTTAGCAAATTGTGGGGTTCTGGATCAAAAGTTATGGAGTTTAGAAGTTGAGATTTCGGTAGAGAATGCACGATGGTGACTTTTAAGAAATTAGGCGAAGTGCACCGTCATGCTGAGGTATAGTGAAAATGTGACTTTTTGAGGATATTGGAGCACGACGGTGACTTTAGTGATTCATAAGAGAAGGTTGCTATCGTGCAAATGCACGATAGCGACTTTGAAGTTTTCATGAATAATAAACATATGATGGTTTTTTTGGCAATATCTTCTTCTTTCGACCTCTAAATGAGATGAGACTTATACCATTGGACTCATAAGACATTGCTTTACTTCGTCACCAAAAATCATAGCCATCTGAACTAAATTGAGAGAGATTGAGTGATAAATATGGATGGGTCTAACTATTATGCTTTCACCCAATTTTGTCCTTATCTGTCACACCCATGACTCTTACACACTCATGTTCCTCTCATGCCCGTGACTCCTGCACCCCTATGACTTTACTCTCTCACACCCATGATTTAATTGCAAGACTCATGTTTATTTTTCACATTAAGTTACTATTTTCCTTAATAGTAGCCATGACTTGCAATTGATCTAACTACCCGAGAGGAATTTGCAAACTGGATAGTCCTGTTTCTTTTGACCATAACTTCTTATCTAGATTTCCAAATAAGATGATATTTAATTTGGAATAAACTAGATACAAAGTGATACAAATTATATGAATAAGTCAAATTGTGATTCAGTCTCTAAGATGGTTAATATTTGGATGGAAGTTATGCATATTACACTGTTTTTGAGTATGAACAGCCCGAAAATGTTTGAGGCATATCTTCCAAATTACTAAACCAAATTGAGTTATTTTGATTTCAATAGAAGCATATGACATAGGGTATCACTTTTCTAGAAGAGAGTATGACCAAATTATATCATTTGTACCTTCTAATTGAACGTGAACAGTAGATTTGATAGTGTATTTTGGAAAAATCTGAAAGTAAGCCAATGAGAATGAAATGTGATTTTTTATGGTTTTAGTGAGGCATAAGCTTAAGCATAAATTATTCATAGATGAGTTTTGATATGAGGTTTATTGTGTGATGAGATTCATGGATAAATACCCAGGGTTATCATGAACCAGTATTGTACATAATTCATTTCATTCATATGCATTATTGAACACATATGATTGTACAAATTGGGATATTATGTATGTTATTTGATATAGAGGAGCAACTGGAACGTCAACCTCCAGATGTTGCCAGAACTTCCAGGCATTAGCTTCGGGAGCAACTTGTGAGTAACCTAGATGGTTTCTCTCAATTATTGTTTGCTTAAATTATGTGTGAATGATGAATGCATGAGTTTGATTGTTGGTTCCGGACAGGAGGTCCAATGAATGTAAAATATGAAGTGTATATTGAAGTGTTTTATAATGCGGTTGACTATGGCATATGTATTCCATACATAAGTACACAATCAAATAATGGTAGTTGTGACCAACGTAGCCACTAATTAGAGCTTAAAGCTCAATGAGTGAAAAGAGCCTCGAGCTAAAACAGTGAATAGGAGCCTAAGGCACATTATGTA
The DNA here is from genome assembly GCA_027563575.1 of Erythroxylum pedicellare. Lineage (NCBI taxonomy): Eukaryota > Viridiplantae > Streptophyta > Magnoliopsida > Malpighiales > Erythroxylaceae > Erythroxylum > Erythroxylum pedicellare. The sequence goes on from JAOQMP010000208.1 coordinate 10,113,523, forward strand.
TTATGAGCCCTATATCCTTATTGGATAAGGGACAGTTAGTAATGAACCCAGTATTCAAAATAGATACGGGACAGTTCAGGCACTTAGTCACAACAATGTAATAATTGGAAAGTGTCTCATAAGCATTTCATATACATTTTTATCAAGTATGCCTGGTCGATTGAAAGGTTGAATTTGCTTATGCCTAAGTGAAATTATGATATTATTTAAAGTGTAATATGTTTTTATATACTACATGAAATAATGTGTTGCATGAATTGGGAGAACCATCGATAATGGTTACCTCATCTGAGTTCGCAAAACTCACCAAAATTGTAACGTTGTCTTTTCAGAATCGAGAGATGACTCTAGCTACTGAGAAGCTTTTCCCACCTTGTTGATTGTGTTTAGCAAGAGAGGTCATGACTTAAAGGTCGGTCAACTGGAATTTTTTTGGACGGCTTAGATAGATTTTATATATATAGATTTTTCTCTTTCATGTTGTACCTTTGTACTAAGCTGATGATGTTCTTGTAGTAAAAGTTGAAAGACACAATATAGACTTTCGGTTTTGTGCAATGAAATGAAGAAAAGAATTGGTTTTTAAATATTGTGGTCTTTTATTGATGTTTTATGATTGAATATTGATATGATGCCATGTAAAGTAATGTAGAGATCGAACATAGCTCGCCTTTATCGTAGGATATATACCGGAACGACCTCCGGGTGTCCCGATGTATAGCCTGCGATAAGGGGCACTACAGTATACAAATGGATACTTTTAATTCGATATAAAGTGAAGATAGAAATCGAGGTCCATTGAAAAGTGATGTTTGGAATCACTTCAACAAGACTAGATTAATGGACGAAGTAGAGAAGGTCTAATGTAAATGTTGTCATGAGATATTGATCGGTAGTTTAAAAGTTTGAACCTCTCAATTAAAAAGACATTTGGATTTGTGGAACAAAATGAAGATTGTATCAGGAGGAACCCTAACTTAATGAGAAGGAAGAATGAATGATTGCTACAGTATTATAACTGCAACAAATCAAGGCTTTTAGTAGTTAGTACGATTATTTGTGATGAATATCCATTCTATATAGTAGATAGCAAAAAATTTAAGATGTTGCTCACGTCATTGCAACTGACTTTCATGATCCTAACGAATACCTTGAAGAATACATTATGAAGATATATGAGGATTAAAAGAAAGAAGTTTTAAAAATGTTGTCAAGTATTGAAGGATGAGTTTTCTTCACAAAAAAAATATAAACAATCGATAATCAAAAGAATGGTTATATGGCCTTGATAGCACATTATATTGACAATGACTAGACTCTACCTAGTAGACTGCTAAGATAAATTATATTCTCTAATATTGTTACATTTATTTTTTATTATGCTATGATTAATATTTGTTCATATTTGTAAATGGTAGGTCATTTATGTGCTATCACCATGTATAAGTAAAACATTGGCAACTGTATTGGTTGATTGTTTAATAGATTGGAATATCAACATAAGGTTATCTACCATAACAGTTGACAATTATAGCACAAATGATGTGATGATTGAAAAGGTGAAGTATAAGTTATAGGTTAGCAGCTTGTTGGTTAGTAGGAGGTTGTATCTTATGCATTCTTTTGTGCATATTCTGAATTGATTATGAAGGAAGGATTGGAGATAATAAAGGAGGCAGTAGATTTGACTAGGAATAATGTAATATATTGGAGTGCATCACTTAAAAAAGTTAAAATTTTTGAAGATATTGCATAATAATTATTTATTCTGAGGACGAAGAAGTTGATATTGCATTGTCCTACCAGATGGAACTCAGCCTTCAAGATGTTGGAGTTGGCACTCCTATATGTTGAGGTGTTTATTAGGTTGAGACAAAGAGATTTGTAGTATCTTACCTGCCCACAGAAGAGTAATGAGAGTTAGCTAAAGAACTTAATGCGAAGTTAGAATTATTTGATAATGCTACTAAATTGTTCTTAAGAACAAAATATTTGTACAATTGCTTTATCAATACGTGTGAGATCAATAAAGTTTTATCTAATTAGATGTTCAATTCCAAAGAGATGGTTTGGGTTATGGCAGAGCAGATGATAGAGAAACTCAATTCTTACTGGTATATGGACATATTATGGCAATCATATTTGTGTTGGGCTTGAGAAGTAAGATGGAGGGGGTAAATGTTATATATAAGGTGTTGTATAATAATTAGGCTAGAGAGTATGATTATTTTATTAAAAATTTATGGTATGATTTGTTTGATGATTATCAACTCAGATTGGATAAAATCTAGGATCATAATAGTTTAGGATATTCAACTTCGGCTGCAGGTTTAAGTTCGAGATCAGCTTTTAAGAGTAGTTTGATACTCTCATTTTTGCAATTCATGAAAGAAAAAAGGTATAATACTTCTTATAGTATGATGGAGTTGGACAAATATTTGACGAAAGATTATGTAACTAAAGTTGAAGGTATAGAGTTCAATATATTGCAATAGTGGAAGAACAATGGAAATAATTTTTTGATCATGCAAGTAATTGCACGAGACCTGGTAGGAATGCCATTATCTATTATTGCTTTAAAGTTTGCTTTTAGTACTGGCAGTTAGGTTATTAGTCCTCATCATGCTCGCCTCCATCTTAGTATTGTGGAAGACATTATGTGTGCTCTAAGTTAGTTAAATGATAAAGATATTGAGGGTAAATTCTTTTCTTTATGATATATCAATTTTTTCTATTTTTATCATATTATCTTATGTTATATTGTTTTTAAATTTTGATAAAAACTTTGATATCAATACAGTCGCAAATACTGATATAGTGTTGACTAGTCATTCAGCTAAAAAAATTTTCAATAATATATTCAATGATGAAGGTATATTTAATTGTTTATTAATCATTATCATGTCCTTAATATTCATTTAATACCATTATTATAGTACTCGGTATTATTTACATATTAATTTTTCTACATGCGAATGAAGTTGTGTAAACTATCGACGATCCTGATTATAATGATTAATAATCTCTTTTCCTATACTATAAGTTTGTTATCTTTAATCTTTGCTTTTGGAATTACTTATTTTTCATTTGATTGCATTATTTTTTTGTAATTGAAGATATAATTATTTACTTGTGTGTGTTCGTGTGTGTTCGTGTGTGTGTGTGTTTTGTAGATTCTCATCTTCAATATCTGCTTTCCAGTCTCCACACTCCAAGACTACAATATTAATTGACAATTTCATTTTGAATTTTTGTAAATTGTACCATTAAAATTTTTTGGATAATATTAGCCGAGATATTCTTCTGTTTTGATAATTTTTTTTTTGTTCACTTCTTTTAAAAATGAATTTAGTTTCAACTTACTTATTTTATCATTTTATTTACATTTAATGTATAAATTCATTAGAAAAAACAATTTTATATTAAGCAATCATGCTAATTAAATGAATCTTGCATTTCTCATATATAATATAACATTTTTAATTCACTTCCTTTACCTAATTTAATTTCTAGCTTATTCATTTATCATTTATATATATATTTAGTATATAAATTCATTAAAAAAACTCATTTTCGTTAAGCAATTGTACTAATTAAACGAATATTACATTTCTAATTTATAATTTTTTTCACTCCCTCTAAAAATGAATTTATTTTCAACTTATTTATTTCAAAATTTTATTTATATATTATAAAATAAAAATAAAATATTTTTAAAAAATAAATTTTAAAAAAAGCCAGACTCAAATTAGATTTCAAGCTTAAGTTCTGATGTCTAATTAAGCTTCAAGCCCAGCCCAACCCCGAATCAAACTAGTTCAGAACCAACCCATTGCTAAGCCTAATCGTGGGGTGAGTTTGTTCTCTTGCATGCATCTACAACCTGTTTTTTCAAAAAAAAATGTAAGTTGATATCGAACTAATCTCAATTTTAGACGCTTACAAATAGTAACTAATGTCAAAGTGCTCCTAACAAGGACACCAATACTCAGGTTAGTGAAAATAATATTATGTAAAGAAAACTGTAATTGATGTTATTCGTCAAGTGAGATTGTCGTAACCAAACTTCAAAATGGTTGTCCTACAAATGAATCTCTAAACTCCAAACCTAAAGGGAATAGGGTTCTCAATATTACAAGCTCACATCATTTTTTTTTCTGAGAGTGTATCAATAGCATTACAGGTTAATTAACTTATCTAAAAGTGTTATCATATTTGAAAATGAGCATTAAGAGCTCATTTTACCTTTTTAGCCTCAGGTTAACCAAGTGTAATGAATTTCAACAAACTTGCAAAAAGAAATTTACCTAAGGAAATGACGATTTCAATTCACATGTAATAATGAATCAAAAATCTTTGTGAATAGCTGAGAACACACGAGTACATATTATTATATCAACCTGACATGTCCCAAGTTAACAAAGCTATACATATTGCCAAAGTTTGCAAGAATTATGCGACTCCGATACAGAAAACAGCCTATAGACAGACATTGTTCAACCAAATACAAGATGTAAATGTTCCAACCAGCATTGACCATGCTGCGTAGCGGCGGAGAGAATGAGAAGGGAATATTATTGCTTGTAGTAGCCACTTTGGTTAGGAGGCGGATATGGAGATGGGACGGTGTAAGGAGGCCGCAGAAAAGATGCAGGTTGCTGTCCATGGGCATTGTAATATGGGCCTCGCCACCCTGGATAGGCAGGCTGGCCATACTCCGGGCCTGTTGGTGGCTGTTGTGGGGCCTGTGGATGTTGGTAAGGAGCGCCAGTAGCAGGAGAAGCATGGTAAGGTGGTGGCTGCTGCGAATAATGGGGTGGGGGATGAGTATATCCAGGCACTGTTGACTGCTCAGCAGACTGATAGAAAGGTGCTTGAGGGCGACCAACATGTTGATGATCTGGTGGAGGCTGAGGGTTTGATCTCTGAGTTTGATGGGGCTGTTGCACTGAAGCATAGTTGTATGAACCCGTACCTGTGCTCTTGCGGTCCTGGAAATTTAATCCTGCCACTTGTCTTTGTACATCTTCAATCATGTCTCGGCACTGAATGTTCCTGGTCATCACAAAATCGCTACACTGCTGCTTTATGTTGGTTATTGCGTCCTGTTGTAAGACCAAGATATAAAAGATCAAAATTTTTAATGACAATGACATGGGAGATGTGATTTAAAGACCCAGTGAATATTAAGCGACTGTGATGCATCAAAATTGTAAACCTTATAGGAATTCCTAACAACGGTGATATTGAAAAGCACTAGAATGACAGCCAAGCAGGGTTGAAAGGTTTACTACAGCTGAAGTAAAGGAATTCATGACAGAGAAAGAATAATTAAAAACAACAGAGAAAAAATAATTACCTGAAGTGTAACATAAAATTTCAAACCCTCATTTATGTTCTCCTTAATTTCTCGATACTTAGCTATGGCAGCTTGTATCTGCTTATAACACTTCTCTCGAGATGCTGAGATAGAAAATTAATACATGTTGATGAAAAAGCATTTGATATCCATTGAAAGTATGGAATTCAATAAAACATGAAAAGGCTAAGCAACAATAAATGGACATTACACCTTAACGACTAGGCTGGAGAAGGCGGACTAACAATGACATTGAAATATGAAATAGATTATCAAAGGTTAATCTAACCAAGAGGCCCCGAACCTTCACAGGTTGACATGACATGCTTTAACAAAGGAAACAAAAATTTGTGTCAAGCTCTGATAAATCGCTTCTTCATATTTGTCAGCTAATCTTTCAACTATACTGATGGTTTAATTACAAATAATCAATCCTGTTGCCCAAATTTTATTCCTGCTTCTTGTTTTTGGTTTTGATTCCAACTATCATCATATTTTTCCACCTAATTTGCTTCCCTCTACAACTTTGATCAGTATGAAAAACTGTCAAAATTTCATTCAAACTAAGCACGAGCAGCAATATATGGCCAGTATGAGACCATGTAGAAACACTTATGTATCTGACTTCCAGATTTATATATTAAAATTCTCAAGTAATGCTGATGAAAGGAAGAAGGCTTTATGATGCCTATATTATAACTGTTTAAACGTGACAAAAAACATAAAAACTCCATATACATAGCAGATAATGATGTAGGATGAGTAGAAGAGATATCACACTAGTAGTTAGAACCACAGAACTTATAAATCTGGCTGTTGAAAGTTGAGTTTAGGTTTGGGATTTCAGCTTAAGTTGTTGAAATTTCAAGTTTGGAATAGCTGAAACTTTAGTCTGATATGGCTAGGATTTTATGTTTGATATGGCTAGAATTTTTTTGGTTGCCGAAAATTCAAGCTAGAATTGCTGGAGGAAATTAGGGATCACTTTTAGAGTGTAAGAATCGCTTTTTAGAAAAACAAACCTTCTAATTGAAAACTCAAGTTTATAGGGAAAAAAAATCAAGATATGTTACTAAAGGTTTGAGTACACAACAAACACTTTGAATCAAGCTCTTAAGAGTACTCGTAAAGACCTTAAAACAACATTCTTCTTTTTTTGAAAGATCTTCTAGACCTCGCCTCAATGTTGGAGCATCAGCTCACTCGCGTGAGATCGTGCGCCAACACACACACATACCCACATAAGATTTTGGAACCCTTGTTCTAATAGTAACAGGATTCCTAACTAAAATATCTAAAATAGAACTAAATATTACTTAAATAAGAATTTT